>KK120755.1:89544-108450 GCA_000611955.2 Stegodyphus mimosarum | reverse complement strand
TAGGGGTAGTTGGGTCAAAAGTTAGCGACAGTTTTAAAGGTATTTGAAGAAAAGAACTCGACAAGCTAAGGGTTAATGTAGGAAAACTGACCTCTGGGAAATAAACAATGATTCATCTTTATGTCTATATATTCATACTCTGTTTTCTCTCAGATTTATGAAAGGAAGGAATTTATCAATATTAGGAAAACTGAACAAAGTACTTCAATGTTTGAGATTTACGTCCTATTCTAAACTCTTAATTGCCATAAATACCAGCAGGAAGTTATCTTAGCACTTTTCCTTGATTTCAAAGGGAATTGCAAAACGTAGGTCTTTTAGAAAAAGATAAAAAAGCATGGAGATATTTTCGCATTTGAATAGCATTCGCGTATTAATTTCAGAAACTAATTTGCTGTATCAATTTTAGATTAACTATTTTCTGTAAAATTTCTGAAACATTTCTC
This sequence comes from Stegodyphus mimosarum, assembly GCA_000611955.2. Lineage (NCBI taxonomy): Eukaryota > Metazoa > Arthropoda > Arachnida > Araneae > Eresidae > Stegodyphus > Stegodyphus mimosarum. The sequence continues at coordinate 108,004 of KK120755.1, read as the reverse complement.
GAAACTAATTCCATTTGGATTTGCAAACTATTTTATGCTAAAATTAAAGCTTCCCAGATGGTAATTTACCCACTGGGGATTGAGGCTTCTAGGAGCCTGCCGATTCCTTTCGTCCTTTTCAGGCATCGAGCTCTAATCTTTGACTGAAATGACCAACCTCCGGGCGACAAAATCCCTCCTATAATGTAAATTGCTTAGTAACGAGAGATAGCTTTGAATAGGGGAGAGAGTAAGTTACTTTCCTTTTCTTATCCTTTTTTTTTCAAACATCCTGTCATTCTGTTTTTGTCAAAATCATTCACTGAGATATTAAACTTTTTGAGTAATAAAATCTGTGAAAGAATTCAAATTATAAAGCAAATATTCCATTTAATTCGAAAAAAAAGGAATTCTTCTATATCCTTTCTGTATCTTTAAGATTATTAGATTACAAGAAATAAATAAATGGAATAAAAATAAAATAAGAAAGTAAAAGAAAAATTAGTAATTAATAAATTAGAGAAAAATCAGTATTAAAGCATATTATTTCATCTGTCATCACGGTTTTTCGGAGCACGATATATAAAAAATATGTTAAATTCTCCTGTGTGATTTGAACTTCTGACTGCCGGTTGCAACCACCAGAATACTGGTAATAACTAGAGCACGCTAGGAGGAATTTGATAATTCGTTATCATTAAAATGTGTGTTGGATAGATAATTCTAAACTTCCAGTAACTTATAAGCCATATTAGTACCAAATTAAATTTTTTTGTTTATATTTTATAAGAAACAAAAATATATTTAGTAGAATGCTAGATTTAACCTTTTCAATTGTGTATAATTTTATACCCTGATAAATAGAAATTGTTAATGAATAACTTTTTTTTACATTTCTAATGAGCTAAATAAATAAAATATAAATATATGAAAGTAATTGGTAGTATGCATTCTTATTTTCCTATATATTGTAGAGTCATTATTTGGAAGCAGGAGGTATGAAAAATGAGCAACGCCTTCACCGGGAATCGAACCATGGACTTCTCGGTTACGCGTTGATCGTGCTGACCACTACACCACGAACGCATCCGAAGAAGGCGGGAGAAATAACTTATATACTCTCCCCTTTTAAAGGGCGACTGGGAATTAGGGGCCCAAATCGCCAAATCGTGGTGGTGGAGAATCATCATCTAACACCTTTTTAATTCTGGCGCCACTTGTAGAGCCATTAGGATTTTATTTGAAGGAGAAGAAGGGAAAATGAGCAAACTCTTCGCGGGAAATCGAACCACGGACCTCTTGGTTACGCGTCGAGAGTACTGACCCCTACACCACGAAGGCATGCGAAGAAGGCCGGAGAAATACTTCATAATATATAAACTAACTGAATGGAAATTGTAGTAAGGGAAATTATTTCAAGTTATGATTTTAATTTTAAAGCAAAAACAGAAACAACTATGTGAAAACAGATAGCTTATCTGTCGAAACTAAGTTTCCCTTGCTAGAAATACTGTATTTCTGACAAATGTTTGCACGACATTAAATCTGCAATAGTCAGGAATACTTGACTATTAGATTAATATGGGTGTCGCATTTTTCCATTAAATCTATTCTTACAATTCCCAAGTTCAGTTACACGTGCTTTTAGAGAAACAGCGCATTTATTATATTGTGTTAAAGAATATTATATATAGAAGAATAGAGAGAAAAGTATTTTACATCAGTTTTATTTGAAATTGCTAAAATTATCTGTATCAAAGGAAGCATATAGGGAACAAGTGTCTTATTTTTTAAACTCAAAACGCAATTTCCAAATACATACTTTTCGCTTGATTCAAACTGAAAAACGAGACAATCATATTGTTGCGTTATACGGGTTCTTGGATTTGAGAGTATCCGATGAAATTATAGGGAACAAGTGTCTTATTTTTTAAACTCAAAACGCAATTTCCAAATACATACTTTTCGCTTGATTCAAACTGAAAAACGAGACAATCATATTGTTGCGTTATACGGGTTCGTGGATTTGAGAGTATCCGATGAAAACACGATGCAGAACAGTAGAAAGCACAATTTATTTACAAGAATCACTATTTACAGCACAGTTCCAAAATTACCTTTAAAATCGTCGAAATTCTACAATAAATACGCTGAAACAATCAGCAACACAGCTTCCGGCTGTAACTGTAAAGGTAACTTCACGGCAACACTAAACTTCTAATAAACACCGTGGAACAATCACCAATACACTGTCAAGCTATACTGTAAAGGTAGCTTCACGGCAAAGCACTATCTTGATCGCTTTCCGTTCACAAAACTCTCGCGTAGCTTAGTACTTACAGTAAGCAGCTATTCTCACAACTCTCGCAACTAATCACACTACTGCCGGCTCTCAGAAACGCAAGGGTTTATATAGCTTTTCTTTAGGTTCGACACGTTTCGAGAAATATCTCGACAGGAAGTTACTCTAGAAGCTTCCCGATTGGACCATGGGATATCGCCAATTTGGTCGCAAATAGGCTATAAAGTCGCCAATTTGGCAACCCTACCATACACAATTTTATGACAATCCTAGTGCTATGCCGGAAAGCTTACATACAGGCGCAACCGCCGAATTTTTCGCAACAATATTATATGAATACCTTATCAGAAATAAAGTAAAATTAAATAATTTGAAATCGGTATTAAATCCTTACTTAAATAAATTTAAATTGCGATAATCTAACGATAAGAGTAGCAAATAAACTCTTTTTGGATTTTTGTTTCGACAAAGGCATATAAATGGTAAAAAATACGTGGGAATGTGTGTTGTGTGTGACTTAGCTCACTTATCTGATAGTAACATCAGAACAAACCCTCGAAATCGTGGCAAGGAGTGCAATTTTGCGCCTGTCCTTGGGAAGAGCCTTGAGCACCATACAGGTGACAGTACGACTTCGCTCAGTTCCTCTCTCAATTTTGGTGGAGAGAACCCCTGAGAGACGGGTCCGAGGGTCTCCCACTCCTCTTCCCATACCACTATCCTCTCGAGAGAACTTTCGGATCGCTGCCTATTAAGAGCGCCTCCAAGGCGCACGGACACTATACATGTACAAACAGACAAGCCTTCTCCGAGATTCGAAACCGAACCCATCCGTACTGGAATAGGTTATCCTAACTACTATACCGTCTAGGCGGTTTATGTGAGAGTGTTTGTCAGTACATCAAAAGATTCAAGAATAAATGCTGTTAAGAAGTCAGTGCTCACTCAATCTCAGTTGAGATCATAAATACTTGAAAACTTGCATATGATATATTACAGAGTTGCAATCAATTACGCAAAGTATAGAAAATTTATTTGAATTGAGTTGGATAAGAGTTACATTATCTAAAGGAAAATTCTTACCGTTTCATGAATAATTCATTTTTCTAATGCAGCTCTTTGAAAGTATATGAATTTGAGAGTACCTTTCCTCGTACGGAACATAAAGCAGGGAAAATTGTAAATGAAAACTGACAAACAGAATTTTATTTTAAATTGACTATTCATATTATCATTCTGGCATTCTATACCATTTGAGTACATTAATTTCAATTGTTCCTTGAGATAATGTAATGCCGTAATATAATTTTAAGAGGAAGTTTCGTAATTTCAAACTGAGATTCAAAAGATTCGGGGAGAAATTCGACCCCCCATAGACGAGCCCGGGGGCTGTGTGGGGCCCCGTCGACATTTCAGAGAGCTATGGACATTGTTCTAAAACCTGTCCTAGGAAAATCGACTTTAATTTATTTAGATGATATAATTATAACAAGTAGTTCGTTGGAACAGGATATTAAGGAATTGTAGGAAGTTTTTTCGTAATTAAAGGACGCCGATCTAACAATTAACGCATCAAAATGCAAGTTCGAGACAAAAGAACTTCAATACTTAGGATATAAAGTTTCGCAAAAGTGATAGAAACTCAAGATTCAAAGATAAAGGCTATCAAAATTATCCCCCTCCTAAAACCGCAAAGAAACTGTCTTCTTTCCTCGGGTTATGCTCTTATTATCTTGTTAGTACTTAAAAGAAAGAAAAGTAAGTTTACATGGACAGCAGAGGCAAATACAGCTTTTGAGAAGTTAAAAGAAGCGCTCATCAATGCCCCTGTTTTGAAATTCCCGGAATGTGACGAAAATTTAGAAATTGCAGCCGACGCTTCGGACTATGCCATAGGTGCGGTGCTCATGCAGAAAGGGCATCCTTTAGCATTTTTAGTAAAACATTAAAAACATTAAAACTACCCAAAGGAATTATACAGCGATGGAGCGAGAAACATTAGCCGTATTAATGGCTGTACAGAAATTTCGAGTTTATTTTGGCAAAACCCCAATAACTGTCTTCTGGATCATGCGGCCGTTGGTAGACTTTACTCGGGAAAAAATCTAACGCGCAGGTTAATAAGATGGGCTTTAAAACTTCAAGAATTTAACCTAATAATTAAGTACAAACCAGGAAAGGAAAATAATGTCGCGGACGCACTATCCCGAATTAAACTGGCAATGAAGGGAATGAGCTCAAATGCGTTGTGTTAACTTCTAAAATCATAGATTCTCGAGAGACAATTATTGCTGAATTGAAAGCTGATCCTGAATTCAGAAATATTTATGCGTATTTAAAAGACCCTGATAATTTCGAAAACACAGATGTGGCCGCAATAAGAAATAGAGCACAGAACTATGAGATAATAGATAATTTATTGTTTTATGCTAAATCAACAAACGAAAACTTCGAGTATAGGCCAGTCATCCCAGCCTCGCTTCGATTAAGCATTTTGAAGGAATTACACGACGCGCCAACATCGGGTCATTTGGGGATCAGAAAAACAACAAAAAGGGTAAGCGAGGCGGTATATTTCCTGCAATTATACAAAATAGTAACTGCGTGTGTCAGGTCCTGCAATCAATGCCAGTTAACTGATGATATTAATTATAGCCCGGCCGGGTACTTAAATCGCATTCGCGCTACATTTCCGAATGAAATATTAGGCATAGATCTCCTTGGTCCTTTCCCCCAGAGTGAGCTAAATAAAAATCGTTATCTTTTAGTAATTGTAAATCATTTTTCAAAGTGGACAGAAATTGTTGCACTTAAACGTGCATCAGCCAAAACAGTTGCAGATGCATTTTTACACAGGTACATTTTCAAATACCGTGCACCGATAAATGTCATTAGTGATAACGGCAAACAATTCGTTAGCCAAATTTTCGAGAACATTTGCTTAGCACACATCACAAGCTCTGGGATGGCTACATAGATGAATTAGCTTATGCTTTAAGAACATCAAGTCATGACTCCACTGGAAAAACGCCAGCGGAATTACTTTTAAGGCGTAAGTTAATAACGCCTCTAGATAAATTATTCTTTGTTCAACAAAAGGAACAAGAACTTAGGCAAAAAGATGTGCAGAAATTGATTCATGAGGCGGTTAAAAATTCAGATACGGCAAGAAACAGACAGCAAATTTATTACAATCGAAAACGCCGTGAAGCAGATTTTAAAGTGGGGGACAAAGTTTTAAAAAGAAAATTTTGTTCATCAAATGCACCAGAGTACTTTTCCGCAAAATTGGCTCCGAGATTTGAAGGTCCCTATATTATTCAGGAAATCAAGGGAGCCATATTATACCTTAAGAACAAGAGAGGAGAAACCTGTAAAGCAAGTCCCAACCAGGTGAAGAAGTTTTACGAGAAAAATGATTTTGAAGTGCTCAAAAGTTTCTTGCAGGACTCAAGTTCCCAACAATTGGAAAGTCCAGAAGCAAGGCCGTCTGCTCCTCCACCCTAGAAGCAGAGAACCGCTGAAGAAACCAAGAAGCAGAGAACCACCGAAGAACAGAGCCCTTCTACAAGTTATGCAAGGATCCCGAAAAGAAGAACTGAAAACCTCCAGACTCCAGCAGAGAAAAAGGTTAAGCGAACAACTACGTCCAGTAAAGAATCCTTACAAGATAGCAAGAGGAAAAATACAGTAACAAGATCACACAACAGAAAAGCAGAGTCAACGCAACCGCGTCCAGTTCCGGATATCCGAAGAGAAGCACCTATCCTGCGAAAAAAGAGACAACAAGAGCGAAAAGATTTTAACCAGCAGAAAAAATTCAAGCAAGAACGCAAACCGGAGGCCCCCAGAAACAGCCATCCAGGTGGCATGAGGAAAAGGCAGGAACCGGAATACCAACACCCCAAAAGACCAGCACGTAGAGGCCAGAAAAGAAACCCTATGGAGGAGAGCCAAAGAAGTCAAAGGCGCAGGTTACTTGCTATGAATTCCTTGACATGGACACAGTTCTGTGAAAAGACGATGACTGAGTTCCAAGCATCGAAAAGTCAAAGATAAGTTAAACCTTCTATAAATTTTTCTTTTGTTCTGAACTGTTATGTGTAAATACGGAGTTTCTAGATGTTGAAAGAAATCATTTTGTCTCGGTTGAGACTCAGTTTTGTTTACTGTATTTAGCGAAAGCAAAGCAAGATTTTATTTTAAGTTTAATGTCTAAGAACAAGTAGTTCATGTTGGTCGAAAGACTGGTTTTGTTATGTTAAAGCCAAAATTTGGCCAGATGTAAAATATCTTCGTATTTTATGTATTAATGGAAAATTTTGTTTCAGGGCCGCCAGCTTGGCGAAGAAGCGGGAAGTAAAATATCGTTTTTTCTTGTTCATCTTATTGTATATTGCAAGAATCGTATGTATTAGAATTTTGTAAATATATGTAAATACTTTAAAACTATGTAAAAGTAGAATTTAGTCTAAAAGCATAAAATTTTACATACTAAAAGTAAATTCCAAAAGAAACCAGTTAAAATTTAAATGTTAACTAGAAGATAAAATCATGCGTTGGAGCGAAAACCTGGATGTGAAAAGTTGAATGAGGGGAATTGAGAGTGAATGCGATTTTTTTTGGGTTCTCCACCCACACTTAAGTTTAAGAAGATTAAATATAGCTCATCGAGATTTTGTATGATGGACTAGGGTGTGTCATAGTTGGATGATCGAATTCTAACAAATTACACTAATGTGCAAAAATTAAGGACGAGACGGTTTTTTTAATAAAATTTTTACCAAAAGCTTCCGAAACAAAAAAATTTATTACCTAAAAATCCCCAATCCGTAAGAAAATAAGAAAGTAAAGAAAAACTTATAAAAAAGAAAATAAAAGGAAAAAAAGAAGCTTTATTTAAAAAGTAGCATGGAGCGCAATGCGACTGAAGGCCGAAACATCCCTGTGATGGGTGTCCAGCAAGAAACATCCGGTCATTAATAGGGGATATGATTTCCCCTGACTGCTAGGCAGGTTTCACATCATTTGAGCATGCTGGATATGGGGTTGTTAATGAGCTGTTGAGACACTGCTGCTCGTTCCTCTTGTAGCACCAATCGCAGTTTCGGAATCGTTACTGGCGATAAGTTACGTGCTGCCACGGGTCTCCCTAGTAAGTTCCGTACATGCTTGACGAGATTTAGATCCAGAGACCTTGCCGACCAATCCATGTGTTCAATATTTTCACTCTCCAACAGCTCGACAGTAACTGTGCGATGAGGGGGAGCGTTGAGGAACTGAGGACTACTAGCCCTTGTGAAAAGAAGCATGTAAGGAAGAAGAACCTCGTTACAATAGCAGTCCCAGGTGACGAACCTCCTTGGGAGATATGAAGGTCGGTCCGGCTACCAAGCATTATGTCTGCTCGAACGAGAACTCCGCGACCTCCAAAACAGTCCCTTTTGATGATGTTGAAGGGCTTATTGCGTGTTCCCCGCTCTGTCCAGATGTGTATGTGTCTAGATAAGTATGCGATGAGAATCGCTACTCAGACTAAATCTGTTCTCATCTGTAAAGAGTACTCGTCCTCATTCATTGTCGCTCCAATTCCAGTGTTTCCGGCACCACAGAGAACGCCTTCTCCGATGGGCAGGCGTTAGAGGTACACACCGTACAGGGCATTGTGTAAACAGACCGCCACCGTGCAGTCTTCTGGCCACGGTAAAACGCGATATCGGTCGTCCAGTCGCCTGTGCCGTGTGTCTAGCGATTTCTCCCGCTGTCTGCCGCCTGTTTCTTCTGGCTTGTAAGGCAATATACCGGTCATCTGCGTTTGTGGTTCCTCGTGGACGACCACTACTAAAGCCCCGGATAGCTGTGCCTGTAGTTTGACATTGTCTCCAAAGTCGTGAAACGATGCTGTGAGCAATTCCGAACTCTGCAGCCACACTTGTCACACTGCGGCCTTCCTCCAACTTCCCAATGATTCGGCCTCTGGTAAAAGCATCCAGATGTCGTCTAACAGATTGATTATTCGCCATTTCTCGCTGAGGCAGCAACTCGGTGGGATTTTAACTGCTATACGGCGTGCAATCTCTTTGCCAGGAATACTGGTCTTACACCGACAACGTGCTTTATACTACTCAGACACTCCCCCATTACGTCTACCTGCATATCTGCACATGTGCTACCGTACATCACCTTACTTAATCTCCTGATTGGTCTTTCTGTCCGCTCTGCCTCTTCGTTCAGCTGATACGCTAATTTTTCGACTTCGTCCTTAATTTTAGCACACCAGTGTATTGTGGTTAGGGGAACTGTTGATCTACAAAAGCATGAAATATTTCCGTTGGACACCACAAATAAGGTGGAGAACTGGAGTAAAGCAAGTTAAATTAAAGTTTGCATGAAGAATGAATGAATGTGAAACAAACAGTTAAATAAGAAAAAGAAAATCATCGAAAAGTAAAATGCTACCGAATATTGTGTAATCATAATTTTGCGTAAATCATAATTTTTTTTTCAGTATACTCATACTTGTTCCTTCCAGATCCTGGAAGGAAGCAAAGACTGAATGATAAACGACAGCAGAGAGGAATCAGCAAGAAGAAATTGTAATAGCGACGCCAAACATTGTAAAATTTCATAGCCCAAAGTTGTTTTATGTAAACGGGGCTCTTGAGTTTTAGGTTAGAATGTTGAAACTTTTCAACAGGTCGTTTCTAGGACCTGCTTCCAAGTGTTCAAAATTCTGGCAAGGGCAAATGTAGGGTTTATATTTATTTTAACTAACATTTATTTTATGTTAGTATTCCTTTCCTGTATAGCCTTCATTTCCCCCTAGAATGTAAATTTGTATGTAAATTTTAGTATCACGCGCAGTTTATTCAAATTTGTTAAAAAAAGTAAGTTGAGTTAAATAGTGGACGAAACCAGAATGTGAGAGTCTCTCTTTGAAGCTACGCTGGAGATATTGCTTGGTAGAATTTAGATCGGCGCGTATCGGCCTGTGTGCCTAGCTTTGCAGAAGTGCTAGATTTCAACTGTTAAATCAGTAATCTTGCTGAATATCAGCGATAATTAAAAACGCGGTTAGTTAAGATCTCAGAGCCTCGTCGATAGTGTTTGACATTTGTTCATCTAGTTTCTTATTTTCAGTTTTACCTTACTTTTAGTTCAACCGCCGGGTTGGCACAGTTTGTGAGCGTAGAGTAGACGCAGTTGTAATTTTAAAGGTACAATAAAAGGGTTTCAACCCCTTTGGACGTTTTTGTGTGACTCACTATCACAGTGACTGAAAAGTTGGGCCAGAGAGATCTTACAAACTTGCTCATAATTACTCATGAATTAATTCCTTTTCAATGTTCATCACATCACGTCTATCCTCTACAAAACTTCAAAACTGATAAACTCTTATTTTCATTTATTTATGTGAATTATACTCAACCTGTATTACTTTATTTTGTTTTCTATTTTTTATTTAATTTCATGTATGTAAACAATTTCAGCAACTGACAAGCCAGCATTCAAATTCCCTCTTGTTTATGCAAGTTTTGCGTAAATACTGCCGTTCTCTCACTTCGCTTGTTCACTGGGGGGATACTCTTGTTGTGGTTTATTCTATTTGGAAAAACCTTTAAAACAAAATCCTACAAATTTAACCCCAGAACAGCCGAGATGAGGCAGCACGTGATTACAGAGTAAAAAAATTTCCCTTCCAAGATTCTCATAAAGGAAGGGCAGTCAGTGGCCGAACGCTGAAGGAATAGGGACGTGTATAGCTTGGAAGTGCAGGTGAAATAAATGTTGTTATGTTTGAATCTTTGCATTCAATTCAGTCTTCATAATTAACTATCATCGATTCATAAGAACAAACTTTCAAAAAGTTTACATGAACTGCAAAATTGTATTGATAATCCTGTGATTAAGATATGCACATGTGATTATAATGACCTCAGTAATTTAAATAGACCTCTTGCCATTCTCAACATTTGGAATATGTAATATGTGTTGATGTGTGTACCATAACTGCTTGGCTAATATCTCTCTTGTATACTGTTATTTCACTCTCTCGGCACTGTGAGGTTCATACTAACCCCTTATTGTATTATTTAATGCAAGCTCGAACGTCGCCCAGATCTTAGGAGCATTTTCAAGTCTACTTCGACACCTAGGTTTTTTTTCGCTAATTCCTGTATATATTGCTGTCATTTCTCCTTGTACGTATAACAATACTCCAATTCAATAGTCAGATCATTAATACTCAGTCACAAATGATTTTTTAAAAAAATGTATCGATATCTACCTATCTATATTTTTTCATTTGTAAATATTCATTATCTCGAGTGTAATTGTATGTATTTCTCCTATTCCCTCATAATTCGAAAAGTCTAACATATACCACAAGGGGTAGGGTCTCTGAACCCAGGTACCTTGGTGATAACACCATTCAAGACTCCAACATCCTGGAATATTTTAGAGAATTATGAGAACTTTAAAGTTTTGTCACTGTTGCCATGAACAAATTACTAAACTATACGAACAAAATTTAAGTGAGGCTTGTTTATAAGTCAGGAACTCTAACATACAAAAATAAACATTAAAAATAATAATGTATTCTTAAAAATAGATGAAGATCTATTAGAGATCTTTAAATTCGTCTTCCAAGGTCTGCTTCATAAAAATTAAGAGGAGCTTACCTGTTCTCGGTGTAAAATCAATCTCTCCCTGTTACGTACCTTGGAAAATATTCTCCTTGATGACACATCTAAAGGACGTAATGTCCATTTCCGACCAGTGCATTACTTTAAAAGTGTCTAGCCATTTGAAACAACAACAATTACACCACTGACGTGTCAGTTTTTTTAAGTCTTTCTCAGTTTCAATGTCGAAATTTCATTTAACTGTAACCGAATCGGCGTGTACTTGATACCGTGTAGTGCAGTATGGAGCTTAGTGTGAAGTTCTTTTTAATTTGTGTTTCTGTTTTAATTCTAAATGAAATTTCTCACGTTGAAGCTAAAAAAGAGGTAAATCACGAGTATATACATTTTCATGTGCTGATATATTGTTTTAACGACTTTATTCTGCTTCAGGAGAGCGATCTAGTGAACATCCGACAATAGTTTTGGTATTGCTATAGAATTTCTCAGGATTTTAATTGCCTCTGCTTCACAGCAAAACCATTCCATTTAGGAGATATAAATTTTAAAATTTGACCTGTTCGTTTGAGTTATACTGTTACCTCAAAACCTGTATTTTAATCAGGAACCCGTTTAAAATGTAACTTTTTATTTGCATAAAATTTTAAAGTGTTTTGAAATTTCATCCGGACACTTAACGTTTTACCGCTGTGATTCATGACTTTACCTTTCTGTTCGAAGCTATTATATAGTTCTACTAAAAGTGCAGTGCAAGATAGCTGAAATTGCGATTATTTACATATTTAAATATATAATAAGCATTTCTTATTTAGGAATTGTATTTTTGTTGTTGAATTTTTGCTCGGATAAAAGCTTGGGGCGTGATTTTATACACTTTACTGTTCTTAATGCAGAGATGATGTATAGAAAATTTGTAAAAATGTAGCAATCGTTCAAATAATTTGTGCATGTGTGGATTAAAGTTTTACAAAACTTCTAGTCATTGCTATTTTCCCTTGTAACAAATGAATCACTGTGTATGATTAAGTATCAGAGTTTGTTTGTTTGGTTGGAATGCGCTTTAGCCCACTGCTTGGCGGCGGTTGTTTTTGAATGAGAAATAAACGTGCCAACATGGGTAACTCCGTATATCCGCCAACATGGCTGACTGTTTGTATGTTGCCTACATTGTGCAATTCGCTGAAGTTTTTTTTAAGTTTAAAAGGAACGCTGTGCACATGGCATTTTCTTGTAATTTATTTTCGTTATTTTAGCTTATTTTGTTCATTTGTGTACGTTGCCTACATTGTGCAATTCGCAGATTTTTTTTTAAGTTAAAACGGAACGGTGTGTACATGGTATCGTTTGTAATTTTAATGCCCTTTTAAAAAAAATTCCTTCTTTCTTCGATGCCATTTTGGTTACGTTTTCGCGGAGCGTGTCAGGAAGGTTATGTAACGGCATAAAATGTGTAAGTATTACAACATAAAATGTAAATAATTAATTTAAACCTAACTGACAAATATTTTAATGATCATAATGTTCGTTTTGCATATTATTTTATTGTCTTTTTGTGGCAACAGTTTCCATACTAATTTATGCTTTAGAATTCTATGTTTTGTTTACAATAGGTTTTCGCGGAGCGTGTCGGGAAGGTTGCAATTGCAAAGACGTTTTGCAGAAACGCGCCGAATTGGCGATTTTCAAAACATCGCCAAGCAGTGGGCTAAAGCGCATTTTCACCGTTTGTTGGAGTAACTTATATTTTTAATATAATTTGTATAAAAGTACTTTGCATACTGTATCACATGTGCTTTGCATTGAAAAGACAGGAAATTGAATGAACATTATCTTTAGGTCATTTTGGATGTTTTTTTTTTTGCTGTGAGGAGGAGAGCTATCATCTGGTTTCTCTAAACTTTTACAACACTTCGGGATTTTATTGTTTATAAGTCTGTTCTGCTATTTTCTCTTCCTTTTATATTTAGTATGCTTCACAAAATAAAGTGAATATTATGTTTATTATCTTAAAAATATTTTAGGTTGATTTGAAAAATTTTTTATTTATATATATGTGGGTGAAAATGCGCGGTTAAAATGCGCTTTAGCCCACTGCTTGGCGATGTTTTGAAAATCGCCAATTCGGCGCGTTTCTGTGAAACGTCTTTGCAATTAATTGCAACCTTCCCGACACGCTCCGCGAAAACCTATTGTAAACAAAACATAGAATTCTAAAGCATAAATTAGTATGGAAACTGTTGCCACAAAAAGATAATAAAATAATATGCAAAACGAACATTACGATCATTAAAATATTTCTCAGTTAGGTTTAAATTAATTATTTACATTTTATGTTGTAATACTTACACATTTTATGCCGTTACATAACCTTCCCGACACGCTCCGCAAAAACGTAACAAAAATGGCATTCAAGAAAGAAGGAATTTTTTTTAAAAGGGCATTAAAATTACAAACGATACCATGTACACACCGTTCCGTTTTAACTTTAAAAAAAAATCTGTGAATTGCACAATGTAGGCAACGTACACAAATGAACCAAATAAGCTAAAATAACGAAAATAAATTACAAGAAAATGCCATGTGCACAGCGTTCCTTTTAAACTTAAAAAAAAATTCAGCGAATTGCACAATGTAGGCAACGTACACAAATCAACAAAATAAGCTAAAATAACGAAAATAAATTACAAGAAAATGCCATGTGCACAGCGTTCCTTTTAAACTTAAAAAAAACTTCAGCGAATTGCACAATGTAGGCAACGTACACAAATCAACAAAATAAGCTAAAATAACGAAAATAAATTACAAGAAAATGCCATGTGCACAGCGTTCCGTTTTAACTTAAAAAAAACATCAGCGAATTGCACAATGTAGGCAATGTGCACAAATCAACAAAATAAAATAAATTGCAAACGATACCAGCGTTCTGTTCTTCAGCTGAGCCAAATTATTTCAATAAAAGGCAACAAAATATAAAAATTAAGCAACTTGCACTTCCAATAAAGTAATAAATGTACATGTACATTCACTCACCTCTCTCAGCATCACAGCTAAATCCATAGCGACTTGGTATTTAGCGAAATATACCTACGAAAATAGCAAACACTCAATAGAAAAACACCGCATTCAAAGAATAAAACGAGAACTGAAATAACTACTCAAATTAACACGTAAGAATTTCGAATGTTTCCGTAGCTTCAAAATACCCAGTCAGCCATGTTCGCGGATATACGGAGTTACCCATGTTGGCGCGTTTATTGCTCATTCAAAAACAATCGCTGCCAAGCAGTGGGCTAAAGCGCATTCCAACCAGAATGCGCTTTAGCCCACTGCTTGGCGATGTTTTGAAAATCGCCAATTCGGCGCGTTTCTGCGAAACGTCTTTGCAATTGCAACCTTCCCGACACGCTCCGCGAAAACCTATTGTAAACAAAACATAGAATTTTAAAGCATAAATTAGTATGGAAACTGTTGCCACAAAAAGATAATAAAATAATATGCAAAACGAACATTATGATCATTAAAATATTTGTCAGGTTTAAATTAATTATTTACATTTTATGTTGTAATACTTACACATTTTATGCCGTTACATAACCTTCCAGACACGCTCCGCGAAAACGTAACCAAAATGGCATCGAAGAAAGAAGGAATTTTTTTTAAAAGGGCATTAAAATTATAAACGATACCATGTACACACCGTTCCGTTTTAACTTAAAAAAAAAATCTGCGAATTGCACAATGTAGGCAACGTGCACAAATGAGCAAAATAAGCTAAAATAATGAAAATAAAACCATTCCGTTTTAACTTTAAAAAAAATTTGAGATTTGCACAATGTAGGCAACGTACACAAATGAACAAAATAGGCTAAAATAACGAAAATAAATTACAAGAAAATGCCATGTGCACAGTGTTCCTTTTAAACTTAAAAAAAACTTCAGCGAATTGCACAATGTACACAACGTACACATGTTATACGGAGTTACCCATGTTGGCGCGTTTATTGCTCATTCAAAAACAATCGCCGCCAAGCAGTGGGCTAAAGCGCATTCCAACCATATATGTGATATTTGCAGTAGATGGGCGTTGGAAATGATGAAGCTTAGCAATCGTTTCAGAGTCCGGTCTAGGTGTGGTTGTTGCAAAGTGGAAGACGCAGAAGAATTCCACTTTAAAAACTCTACATGTTTATTCAATTAAAATGGCAGCTCATTTTCCTTTAGATGAAGATCTCGGTAAAACTGCATATTTTGGGCCAATTTTGCCAAATGGGTTATTTTCGCGCATTTTAGAAAATCACATTATATCGCCATATTAGATGGTTGTGAATTTGAATGAATCCTGTAAATATGCAAAAAATTGATCATATAAACATGTAAAAATATCTAAAACAGAAGTTCAAGAAAAACAACGATAAAGTATTTGAAAGTTAATAACTATGTATTTTATGGCATCAACAATATTAAAACTTTTCATAATATATACCATTTTTAAGACAGTAGCAAAATGGAGTAAAACGTTTTTGCACGAAATTTAAGAAATTGTAATAAGCAGTAAATGAGCAATAAATGATCGGAAAGCATTGATTCATATTTAATTTAAACCTTTAAAAAAATGCAGAAGAAAAAAACAAGATAAAATTCATATCCACAGTAAAATGTAACAATACTATGGAGATGAAATTCAAAATGGTGCGCTCATTCAACGCCGACTCTACGGCTCATTTCAACCATCTGCTTAACCACATATAATGGACACACACCTCCATTCACACAAATCTGTCGCATCTTTCATTTCAAGTAATTTCATATTATTTTTACACTTAGGACATTCATACATAGTCACAATCAAACCATAGTTCATGCAGCATTGTATCACACATCTTTCGCCCTTATCTTGCAACCGAATCAAATAAGTAAAATCCACACGTTCAACTCTTTCGGCGTCAGCCATTTTGCTCACACAATTTACTAGAAGCACAGTGAATGACGAAAATTCAAAAAGACCGCTTAAATGCTATAAACTGTAACCTTAAATCCTAACAATTTTCATGACGGCAAGAGATTAACAGATTTGGCACGATTTCGCTTCATTTGTTGACTGGCCCGTAATCTGCAGTCTAGCCAAGATCTCCAGATCACATATCCTATAATGATTTAAATAGAAATATTAAATTTTGAACCTTGACGTCATAAATTTTTTTAACAAAGGGAAGACGAAGAGACAGAGTGAAGCATTCATATAGCAGGCAATGGTAGGAAGTCTGACGAAAAATGGTGCATAGAGCTATTTGTAGTAGCAGTTACATAGCATGCCAGAGCATTCTCGAAGTTTTTCACTTCTGTAGTCTGGAAAAGTTTTTCTACTATGCCTATTTTGCATTATAAAACTGCTAGGTTGAATAGTTTAAGTAAGAATTTCAAAGTTTTTTCCTCTTGAATTTTCGAAATAATTGTACAAGTTACTGTTCAAAAGTCACTTATTTCATTGTATATCTGTCTCAAAACAATTTTGTTTATCTTTTTTTAATTATTTGAGGCTTTGGTGATTAACTTTAAAATGTATATTAAAAAATTATCTATAAAATGCTGCCAGCACTGAGCATTTACCTCATAGTTTTTCACTTAGTAGTTTAAAAACAGACAGCATCAACTATTAATTTATATTTATTGTTTGTGCCATGTTGTTTGTACATTTTGATTTACCTTCTAATTTTTTTGACTAAACAAATACTTAAATAACTTTGAATTGTGGAAATTCAGTATGAGGTACAGTTGTTGTTGTGTAACTTGTTTGCTAATTTAATTGGTATTTAATTTCTTGTAACTGATTAATTTTTAATTTTAGTGTTTCTAATTTAATTTGGTATTAATTTATTACTGTTATTACTTTATTATTTTCAAGATTTTTTAAGAGCTAAGCATTTTCATACGAGTTGTAATACTTTTACTTAAACTAGTAATTGGTAATTATTAATCTTTATTAATTTCTTGGAGGATAAACTTATTATATTTAATTTTTGTTTGAAAATGAAATTTTCTTTTTTCTCTCTCCCTATTCTTTTGAATTAATCGAGGTTTAATTGGTGGTAAAATTGGATACTACCCTTACTGTTTACTAATTTAATTTTTTCCAAATGTTGAACCAACAGTTACAACTGAATTTTCATTCCATCGGACAAAAATTATTTTGTTTTTCTCTTCATACTGGAAATCATAATAACCCCTATCTTTCTTACGGATACATTTCACAGTTTCTAGTGGGCACATTTGTATGCGGTTTTCCTGAATTGTTCCTGTAGCACTGAAACCTTTATTTTGTAGATGACAGAGAAGCTGAAATGATGTAAAAAAGTTATCAAAATATGTAGCATGATTGGCGGGAGTTTCAACCATAGACCTGTTATATACTAGACCGAGCATCGCCATTCAAAACCGGGCGAAAAGCGGCACAGGAATGAGCTGCAGGAGTTTGGGCATGAAATGAAACTGAACCTAGACTTTGGCGTACTATCGCCACGGCTGGCGATTTTTTTCCGTTAAAAGTGAATAAAATTAAATAAAAAAAGGGGAAATAGTGATGATTTCATCAGGAGGGTAGCATCAATATAAGGCTGTTTCTATACTGCACAAATTAAATTTGCAAGTTTTTTCCATTTAAAAATAAACAAATAAATCAATAAATAAAAAGTGATTTAGGCAAAGTATATAATACATACTAAAAATAGTGGATGGAAAGTAAAATAATTAAAACATTTTTAAAAATAAATAAAATTCATATATATATTTATTATAATGCAATAATAATGCATAAAAAAGGAGCAAAGATAATTTTAGAAATTATTTTGAGTGAAAAAGAGATTAAAATAAAACAGGAAGATTATAAGCCTAAAAATTGGCCAGGGGAAAAATAAATAAATAAATATATAAAAAATAAAAAATAGAAGGTTTTTTTAGTGCTTAAGACAGAATAAAAAATAAAAAATAGATAACATAAGTAAAATGAGTGGAAACAGAAAATAATACAAAAAAGAAATTCAATGTTAATACGAAAAGGAAATTTAATGTTAATACGGTGTATTATAGAGAACTACATAGCAGGCAAATCAAAGTGAGAAAGATATTAAATTAAATAAAGTAAAAATGAATGTCAATATAGCCGATATAAGTTAAAAGGAAGAGAGAGGGGTAAATTAATAAATTATGAAACAAAAATGTGGTAAATTAAGACTTCCTTTTACTAACAAAAATAAATATATTATGCACGTTGCACAACGTAGTCGCACTATTTTAAATAATTTTAGAAGGTAAAATTTAAATAATGTTCATTATTTTTAAAAAGAAACTTAAAATTATTAAAGTTTTGAAATTTAACTGCTATATAATGACTATTTTCCTAATACTTAACAAATTCTTAATATTAAAATAAATGCCAGAAACATGATATAAGAAAGAAAATACGTGATTGAAAGTAAACATATTTGTTATAGTATTTGGATGCAAGAAAAGGGGATAAAATAAGGTCATTCATGTAAAA
>KK120755.1:59055-86753 GCA_000611955.2 Stegodyphus mimosarum | reverse complement strand
GTGCAAGAGCTAACAGACATGTCATCAAAAAGAACTATAATTCGTTTTACCGGTGATAAATTTCGTCAGTTTATAAAGGCTACGCCACGAAATTATTCATTTGTTATCATGCTGACAGCTCTTTCACCTCATCGTCAGTGTATTGTGTGCAGGTAATTGCATTTTATGAATTTTCCTTAATTTTTATTATGTTGTTTTTATAAATATTATTGTAGAAGAGAATTTTAGTGGCATGACCTTATGTTAAAATATCATTAAACACAATATCTAGATGTCTGATTGGAAGGCAGCCTCATTTAGGATGAAACCACAATATGTAATTGTTTTTTGCAGTATATATATTTCTAATTAATAATTTTAATTTTACTATAAACTAGTTTTTGGAGCGTTAAGAATAAGCTGATTTTGGACTTTAAAAAAAAAAAAATTCTGAATTTTGCTATATTGAAACATGTTAAGTATGAGTCCTTAAGGTGTGTAATTAATTTTCTTTTCTAAAAATAAAATTCTGAAAGAAGAATCATTTATTGAGTTTTTCATAATTTGTGAAAATTTTTACTCACAAAAACAATAATGGGATTCAGAATCTGAAAATGAAGAAAATAAAGTCATTAGTTATATTGTTGTCAAAATTTTCCTTAACATACATACAAACTTTTGATGGCATTATCAGTCAGTCAGTTTTATTTTAATGTTATTTATTTATTCATTCATTTTTTGTTGAACGAGCAAAAAGCAAATTTAATTATTATTATCTCGTGAAATTTGAAAAGTTTGTTTCTGAAATGAAATATTGATACAAACTCATTCCAAGACATTAGTAGCTCTCAGTATGTTTTCTTTAAGCTTCTGTAATGTAGGGTTTCAATTCAGTATTATCAGGTCAAAACAGTTTTTTTTTATTGTATTTTATTGTCACTTGGCAAACTGTGAAATGGAGAGTTTCTGGTTGTTTAGAAGCAGGTCAGATAATTATAGAAGTCTTTCGATAAAGCTTGGATAATGTCAGAAGAAAATAATTTATGCTCAGTGTCTGTTTGTAAGTGAATGCAGCAATAAAAAGCTGTCTAGGGCAACTGAGTTTAGAATTTGCAAGAACATCTGTCTGATTCTGAACGTGTTTACTTCTGGAACATGAAATATTTCCTCAGTATTAGGGAAAATAACTTATGACAGTGCAGATGTGATGATATGAGGAAGGATAATTGCCAGCAAGTGTGCTAATCCTTGTTTGATGGAAGATTCATATCTGTCCAGAGGTAAGATAATTTGATAATTTTTGATTATCATAGTTTCAGCATTTAGTAAAATTGCAATGTTTTCAATGTATTTTTGAACATACATGCTAGAGTAGGCAGCCCTTGCATGCATGTGCCATACACATGTTTGAAGTACACATAGATGTTATATTTAACCATCATTTAGCTTATCAGTTCAGCCATGCAGATTGTGTTTTTTCCTTATAAACATACTTTTTTAGTAATAATTTATGAATAGATCAGTGCCTATAAGCTCTAAAGTACAAAGCCGAACAAACTTTCTTCAGTAGCCAGTTCACAAAGTCAGCAAAGAGTTTGCATTTTTTCGTAGGGATGTAAGTAATCAAAAGATGAATTTTTATCTGATTTTTTATGAATCGTAGCGTGCCCCCTTGTTTGATGAGTTTCTTAAAACCAAGATATTAAGGGAATAAACTAGCCAAAAAAAAATCTCCACTACTGAATTTTGTAAAGAACTTGTGAGACATCTTGGAAGAGCTGTTTGGCAAAATTCTTTCACTAGAGATTTTAGTACTTTGAAGACTTAATAGAGGGGTGAAACTTATTTTCTCAAACTCTTAATTAACTATTCTGTTGAAGGCATAAAATTGTACTGTGATATGTGCATACAAATTAAAGAAAGATCGCATTTCTAATAAATATCAAAAGTCTGCATTCATTTTTAAATATTTATTTTTAAAAAAACGGATTATTTAAAGTTTGTTTCACAATGTATTTTTGTAATATGCAGTCATATTCAACCTTTCACTTTGTCTTTATACGCTGTTAGCCCAAATGAATTCATTCTATTTTATTTATTTACCGTAATTTCCGGAAGAAAGGCCGCATCAGCGTAAATGCCGCACTTGAGAAAAATGGCGGGGAAAAAATTTAAATTACACAGAAACGCCGCAATAGATTAAATTGCACGTGACATCGTCGTGGGCCATATAGATGCAAAATCTCAACCTATGTCCTGATATATGACATATCAGTTAAGAAAAATGCATGAAATGAAACCATAACTCAAAAATAAATTAAAGGTAAGAAATGTTGAAAATATATTTACATTCACGAATATACTTATATTTACAAACTAAAGAAGTCCATATTTGTAATACTCAGACTATATTATAAAAAATGTTCCAACAACGAAATATTAAATTTGGAGGACAAAAGGAAATTTTAAATTTTACTTACAAAAGGTATTATAGCAACCTATACATCATATGAAGCCATCAAAATCTGATTCCTCACTATCCGAATTAAAAAGATTTAGTAAATCTTGATCTAAGTCCAAGTCTTCCAGATCGTCACATTCATCCTCTTGGTTTACAGTCTCTTTATCTAAGGATATAATTTCAGCTTCTTTGAACCCTGCTATTATTGACGATTTTACCGATTTCCATGCACTTACTACCCACTTTGCAACTTCTTCATAAGATGCTCTACGCATTTTACCGCTTTTGTTATACGTATGCAATTCTTCACTCATCCAACACTCCCACCGCTTTCGGACTTCAGCTTTGAAGGATTTATTACCTGACAAATCTAATGGTTGTAAGATTTTTGTCAAACCACCAGTAATTATTGCTACAGTCGTAGACAATTTTTGACATCTGATTTTCACTGACTCAAGTAAATGAGCACGCATGGAATCCATTATCAATAACCCTTTTGGTTGGAAAAAAGATCCCTTACGACACTGCCAAACTTTTTGTAGCCACTCATGCATAATTGTTTCGCACATCCAGCCGTTCTCGTTTGCACAAATAATTACGTCATTAGGAAAATCTCCCTTCGGAATAGTTTTTCATTTAAAAATGATCATCGGCTTTAGCTTGTGACCGTCTGCGGCACAAGCTAACACATATGTAAATGACATTCTTTCATGCTTCGTCATAAGCACAGATACAGTTTTTGCACCAGTTTCATCAACAGCTCTGTTTGCAGGAGAGTCGAAAGCTAACGGCGTTTCATCCATATTTATTATCTGTGACCGAAGAAGTTTTTTTTATCAATAATATCTGTCACATATTTTATAAAAGATGCTTTTTTATCCTGCCAGTCCATTGGTAATTGTTACCCGACTGTTGTTCTAGTATGCACAGAAATATTTTTTCTTTTCATAAATCTGCTACACCAGCAAGGCCCTCCTTTGAAATCATTTATGTTCATTTGTTTTGCTATAAATTTTGCTTGAAAGTGAATTTTTACAGTCGAAACTGCCATTCCCTTTCCTCGTTGCTCCTTTATCCAGTCTGCAAGATCGTCCTCTAGATTCGGCCACCTTACAATACCACTTCTTTTGGCTCGTTTCTGTTGTGGCATATTTTTAAGTTCTCCAATGTCGAATACATCTCTCGTCCACTTCAAACTCTCGAGCTGCTGCTCTATTTCCAATTTGTTCAGTACGTGAAATTACATTAAGCTTAAAACCAGCAGTATAGCTTCTGTGCCGTTTAGATGCTATTTTCAAAATTTTCCGCTCCCTTCTTACTTAAAAACTATCCAACAAGTACTTGCACCCAAACTGATGGGATCTGTATCTGGCAGAATGTCAAGAAAAATCGATTCATGCTGAAGGGGAAATACGTCAGAGTTCGTTATTGCGAGGCAGGTGGAGTCATGTCCACCTTTGAAAAAAATTGCAGAAAAGGCAGGGGTGGGGAAAGGAGGGGTCCTGGAAGATTCATCGAATGTCAGAGGAGAGAGTCTATTCAAACTGATGAGAATGCTGATTTGAAAGGGGGAACAATGTTATTGTTCTGAGATCTTGTTGTTTAGGGTAACTAAAGCATGTATGTCCATTCAAGGGAAAGAATGTAAACAAAATAACGTTCGCAAAAAGCAACTGAGTGATCTTTTGTGTGGGAACAGGACCAGTCTATATACAATGAAGGCCATTCAAACTATGTACAATGACCATCATAGGAAATATTTTTAGTGCACTTAAACGCCGCATTGATAGAAACACCGTACCCACTGAAAATTTAAGTTTTAAACACGTAAACGCCGCGGCGTTTCTTCCAGAAATTACGGTATTGAGAATATGGTAGTTTCGTGCACATGAAGGTAATTTTGAGCATATTTGTAATATCTTGTGTATGTATCTTGTATATGTAATGTGTTAAAATATTATTAGGAATCTTTTAAGACACATGGTTGAATGTGAGGATCACTGAACACTAATTGTTCGATCCAGATTGACATCCTGGCAACCAAACTGGCTGCCTGAGAGCTTTTTTTGGTTTTTCTTATGTATAATTTGAGCAAAACCAAGATTCCCTTTTAATCAGTTAATCTTAGAAGACCATCAGTTTTTGACAGTGTCCTGCTTAGTGTTCCTGATTACATAATTCTTAAGTCTGAAGCTAAAAAAGATTGACTAAATTGAGCAGTTTTGTCAAAACTGTCATAAAATATATCACTGCAACTTCCCTCTGTTGACATACCTTATTTGAATTATAAACCTTCAGTGAATTTTTTTCTCGTGTTTTCTGAGCTTAGAAAAGTTGGATCAGAATTTTCTGCGTTTTGATCTGCTCAGGAAGTAAAATGATGTCAACAATGAATCAACGTTATCCTTCTCAAGGTAAAATTTTATGATTTTCAGGTTATGTTAGGTTATTTGAGAATGGCAAAGCACACAGGAGCCATGTGCTTAAGAGAAGGAATGCATTTGTAGAGGACGTTTTATGGGAAACTTGTTTGTATTTATGTTACACATGGGAAGGGAGAGCCACAAAAACTAACCATGTAGCCAGACTTCGCTTAGGATAGAACACAGATCGAACTCCCAGTATTCAGTAATATTAACCACTTGGCCATTTGGTGAGGAGATGATTTCAGGAAGGGAAACAGTCTTTCAGAATGCACTGAGGTTTTTCATTTCAAATAAAAAAAAGGCAAATAGAGGTTTTTTACCAGTTATTAAAATGTATTTTTCTTTTTCAGGCATGCATATGATGAATTTCAATTAGTTGCCAATTCTTGGCGTTACTCACAAATTAACACTAACAAACTATTCTTTGGAATGGTTGATTTTGATGAAGGTCCAGATGTTTTTAATTCAGTAAGTTGTTTTCAGTACTGTGCTCAAAATTTCAGGTTAATAGTTGTATAAAATTAGAATTCTAAAAAAATCCTCATTGTTTCTTGCAGTTAGGTATTAATTCTGCACCAGTATTTATGCATTTTCCAGAGAAGGGTAAACCCAAGAAAGGTGATCAAATGGATATCCAGAGGTAACTAAAATCATTAGCATGACTTAAGTATTAATTTGAATGTATTATGTATAAAAACATATTTACCTATGTTTATTTCTTAGAATAGGCTTCCAAGCAGAGACTATTGCCCGATGGATTGCTGAAAGAACAGATATTCAGGTATTTATTAGCAGTTAGTTATATTTATGTAATTAAACAAATGGTTAATTCATAAAATGACTCTTACTTTTTTGCTGGTTATATAACAATCATGTTTGTGTGTAATAGAGCTAACTGAGAAACAAAATTTCTGAAAAAGGTGTTTGATAATTAAGCAGTGTGAATTCTGCTCTTAAGTTTGAGTTTGAAGATATCAATTTGATGAAACAACTTTGATGTTTTAAAGCAGCAATATATTTTTGAAGAATTGGATGACAATAGCCAAGCATTTCAGTAAATGAACCGATAACATACCAGGGGGTACATATATCAAGGTAGAATGTAGGAGAATAGTCTTCGAACATGTGGTTGATTGGCTAATTAATTAGCAAGGGCAAAGAACATAAATGTTATCTACCTGAAGAAAAGAATTCATTGTAGAGCAATTTTAAGATATATTTGTAAGGGAAAATATTTGTAAGGGAAACTGCCTTCTACTTATATAACACATGAGGAAAATGGGGGGGGGGAATCCCTGTCACCAGCTTATTTAACTACCAGAAAAGAAATTCAGAATATGCTACCATTCTTTTTTGCTTTTGCTGCTGGTTCATCTGAACATATGAAAAATAGTAATTATATTTTGTATTGAAGTTATTCAACAGCATTCATTTGAAACACCTGACGAAGTTGGTGATATGGGAAGAGGAGATCCTTCTGACTCTGAGAATACTGTAATTCAGAATTAAGATTAAGCTTTGATAAATAGCTCACATGTACTTTGCTGTAATTCAATAATCCAGTAATAATCTATAACTTGTTAATGCAAATTTTGGTACTTACGTACTATGACGACTACCTTGGCGACATTTGGAGATAAAAATCTTCATTGGCATTTTTTAGTTTATGTTTATAAATTAAATAAAAGAACTTCATCAAAGCAAATTAATTTAAATTCCTTTAAAAATGCAAGCCCCAATTATAAAAGCACAAAAACTTAAAATACTAAAATCCCGAATATATATATATATATATGTATACATATAAAAAAATGATATACCAAATACGAATAGAAAAAATTAATCTTTTTTATTTTTACTACTGTAAATGATAATTAACAATTATTAAACTTACTTCTGAATAAGCTTCAGTGAAAGTTACATAAATAAATTATATTTTTGATACATAATATGCGTACAAATTTTTAAAAAATTGAGAGGCATTTAGTGTTAACTTTAAATAACAGATGGCAGCACAATATAGTTAACTTACTTAAAACTGGTTAAAAGAAAATATTGACGTTAATGATAAGGAAAATGGCGGGAAATAGCTTTCAAAATAGCATCAAAAGGCTTTTCTTCCTTTTTCCGCCAAATAAATTCAGCTAAATAGGTATCCAAATGATGGCGGCTTGTCCCACGTTGTCGCTTGTTCCTCCATTTTGCGGAACCCCACATCCTTTCAACATGTTGCGTATGAGTCTGTGTAGATGGGTCAACAAAATTGTATCGATGATTCACCTTAAAATGTTCAAAACCGGCAGCAATGAGCTCTTCTGTTTGATATCCAGGCCAGGAATCTGACATTATTGTTGAGCCTTCAGCAATATTATTTTGGATTTCATGCATTAATGTTGTCGCTTTCCGGTCTGGAACTCTGACTAGAAATGTTTCTTTTGTTTCTCGGCAAATTCCACCGAAGACCCACTGTTGTGGCATGATACGACCTTGATTATTCTTTCGACGCGTAAAAAGGCTTTCGTCAATTTCGACAATCATTCCGGGCCCTCCAATTTTAATCTTTCGATTATCCTCCAAATCCTTCACACACACTTCACGCATATAATTATTCCAGTCAATAACCGTCTTATCGGATAAATCCAACTGATGTTTGCACCATTTAATGGACGACTGTTCATATGCCCAAAAGTAAATAAATCTTAAAGCTTTTAAAAATTCAATACGACTGTTTTCAAACCACGTACCAGTTCGGACACCAAACTTTTGTTGACAATTTTTGACATTGCATTTCCAATAAAATCCTGAATTATAAAATTTCATATCATGGCCGTTTTTACAAATGCGTTCTTTAGGTAAAATTCCAGCCTCTCTGAAGAAGTCTATCGCTTCTTCCTCATTTGAAGGAAGTTGAAAAATGTTGATATCCATTCGGAAAAAATAATCGCAAAAAGTTTCACGTGTTTCACCTAAACGTAATAATCGGCGTAAATGTAGCAAAAAAAGCTGTGGTAATAGCAAATGCGGGACTAGTGCGAGATAATACTCTTTATTTCAGCGCCCTCTATAACCTATATTAGGGTTAACCTTTTTTTCATAGCCGCCCAACCGGTATAGTGGTAGCGTCGCCGACTGCCGTGCCGAAGGGCTCAGGTTCAAATCCCGCTTATAACCAATGTTAGACTTAACCTGTATAACATACAAAGGTCGCCGGATTTGGCGAGATATCTAGGTAGTCGTCATAATACGTAAGTATCCAAATTTTCTTTGTAAAAGGACTTGCTAAATCAGAACTGTTCAGAAATTAGAATCTATGTACTGTTCCTTTCATCACTACTGTTTAAGTGGAGTGATAAATTCGATGTTATAGCAAGCTAAATAGAATAAAATTAATTTAAAATATGTTGCTTTCATAAGATTCGAGTTCATTGATGCCAAGATGGAACTGCTTGTTGTAAAATCTGTATGTAAAGGAACTCTGTTATCATATTTTAAACAAACACATGCTTTATTTTTGTCTATATGTTTGTCATCATCATAAATTTTAACATGGGAAGTATGTAAAAGAACTTTTAAATCATCCCGTGTAAAATTATGGTGGTTTAAAATAAATATTAACAACTGATTTTCTTAATCTGTTTTTATTAATGAAAATTGAAGTTGCCATAAATTTTGGAATATTCATTATATGCTTTAAATCAACCGCTCTCTATCTAGTTTCTGAACAGCTAACTATATTTAGTGCTTCAATCACACCCATTCTACCACTAAATGCATCAGGTTTTTTAAGCCATATTTTTTACCAGCTTATCTTAGCCTAAAAATTGCATAACTGAACCTTCAAAATCCATAACTTTCCCATTCTATAGTGAACTTATACCTGCAACACCATTGAAAGTGCTACATCCTGTCATCTGCCAATCCTGCATGTTAAATTTCATTTAATATTTTCATTGTGCAAATTATTATCTACAGTATTTTAGCTATTGTAAAATAAAAATTAAGTGAAAAATGAAAATTTATAATCCAACTGTAACTGATGTAATGTTATTAACATACTATGTGCCATGTGAATTGCCATTTAAATGGACATTGATTATTTAGTTACTTTTTCTAAATGTGTAGTAATATCTCTTACTGAGATAAACTGCATATGAATTATATGTATAATATTATATGTATAATAAATATGTGTGTGTGTGTTATAATCAGTAGAATTTCTTATTTTTTAACTTTAAATTGAAAATTTGATTTCTTTAATGTGTTTCACATTTTACTCACCTTTAGTATAGTCGATCAAGAAATCCTCTCCTTCCCAAGTATTATTTGGGAAGATTTATAGTTAAAAGTGAATAGCAGCAATAGATAATGCTTAAGCAGGAAATACCACACTAACATAATTTATTCTATTTGTAAAGCTTTTTAAATTGTTATATAGTTCTTCTTTCATCTTATATAAATTGTTCTTCTTTCATCAGAAATGCAAATAGTGATGAACTAGAAGTATTAGGCATATTTGTATCGTCAGTTTGAAGCAGTTACCAAATTAGTTAAAAAAAATGCTGTCTTGTAATTAACATAGATTAAGTATACCTGAGTTGCATTGAAAATCTGAGAAAGAACAAATTATTTATATCATAATATTGAAGAAAATATATCCTGTGTAAAATTATGGTGATTTAAAATAAATATTAACAACTGATTTTCTTAATCTGTTTATATTAATGAAAATTGAAGTTGCCATAAATTTTGGAATATTCATTATATGCTTTGATCATTCAGAATAATGATTTCATTATGCATCAACCACTTAACTGTTTTGCTGGAATTCCACTCGGGTGCTGCAAAAAGGGTCTTTTTTTGATTTGCTCATACACCGCTCAGGCAGTGTATTTTCCTACACCAATCCACTGATTTGCTAGGCGTTTTCACACTTTTTACTTTCCAGTATTTCTAATAGAAGTCTCTAGTAGTCCAGGAGAGATTGGATTATAAAATCAATTCAAAGACAGGTTTTACCACTTTTCATTAGGCAAAGAAATTCAATGAGTTTGTTTGCATGTGTTCAGTGTATTAGGCTTTGCGAATAGTATTACTTCCTAATTTTGTCATGAAATAAAAGAACAATGGGTGACAGTTAATGGCTCATAACAAAATATAATTCTGATGTTGGATCAGATAGCAAATCTGAATTTTGTGATTCTGGTAGTTCTGAAAGTTCTTTATCGGAATTCTCTAGTCATGATGAGGAAATGGAAAGTTCAGATGATCTAAATCAGATTTGGAACTTTCAAGAAATGATACTAGTAATCCTCCTCTACCACCACCGCGATTTTCTTTTACAGCGAATTCACTTCTTTCGTATTTATATCCTGTAAAGTGTTCTTTCCAGTTCTGCAGTTTCGTGAGAAAAAAAGCCAACTTTAAGTAAAAATGCTTTAATTTCACTGTAATTAAAAATTATCTTAAATGAATAATTGCAATACTTGTAACAGGTTTGACTGCTGATTTGAATTCATATAATTAATTAGAATACAAAATTGTTTATTAAAAAATATGCTTATTTTTGGCCATGATATGGCAGGAAAAGGAAACAGTTAAAGTGGTTAAGTTTGTTTCTGTATTTCTATGTAAATTGGAAAAGGCAGCAAAGTTTATTAAATATTTCAAATTTTGCAGTATTTGAATTATGATTAGAGAATAAAGGGGAAGAATTTCTGATAAATATGTATATAGGATTGGATATTCCCCCCTAATTCAAGAAAGTATGATTGATATAAAAGCATAACATGAATGGTTTAATGTAGATGATAATATAATCAACTCTTTAAATCTTCCCTGAAAGAGTTAAAAATTGGAGTACATAATTGAAGATTATGTGGTATTTCTTGCAGCTAAGGAATGTATTTTCTGTCTTTACAATTAAAAGAACACAAATTCCCCCCCTTTTTTTAAGTTGTTGTTGTATAGATGCATGTATTTAACATTGGCATATGAACGTAGCATCTTGAGTATACTATTTATATTGTTTTCTAATTTGAATAAAATATTGAGCATAGCATAAGTTGATAAATTTTTATTTTCAGATAAGAGTGTTTCGACCTCCTAATTATTCAGGAACTATAGCTCTTGTTATACTTTTTGCACTGATTGGTGCACTGCTTTATATGAGACGTAACAATTTAGAATTTTTGTACAATAAGACTTCTTGGGGATTAGCTGCACTGGTAAGTATTCATAACAAAAATTTCTTTTAGCAGTAAAGTATATTTTCTTAGCTCTACCATTAAGTCTAATTGTATGTCTAGATCTTTAAAGAAAATTCTGCTTATTTTTTATTTCTTCTATTTAACTTTGCAGTATACTGACTGTATGTGTGCCACTATTATATTGAAATTATATACATTAAGATATTCTATACTAGCATAGTATTACATATATACAAGTTCTTGATAAAAAAATTACTAGTGTTCAAAAATTAAGATATTCTATACTAGCATAGTATTACATATATACAAGTTCATGATAAAAAAAATTTCTGGTGTTCAAAAATTAAGATCAGGGACAAAAAAAAATGGGATATCTCAGTAAAAAATTGATTTGTAGCAATAAATTTTCTACACATATGCTCATTACTGTGAGACAGCCAATAATAGCACAACAAAGTTAACTAGGGGTAAGTGCTTTTCATTATGCAAATGAAACAACAGTGACAGTAAAAATGATGGAAACATGAGCCTTATATTTCCAAAATGGTTTATTTAAGAGTGTGGCCAACCTGCATTACTTTACCTACCTCATGTACTATAAATGAGTTTGTTGAGCTTGTGGCAACAAAACTTATAATAATAAGTGATACTTATAATAATAAGTGAGGATTTTAATAATTGGATGGTTCTGCAAGGGTGTTGTTATAATGCGGTGGCTCTTCCATGATCATTCCAAACATGCTTTGGTGTAAAATCAGTGACTTCACTGACCACACCGCATAGCAAATATCCTTTTCCTTTACAAAATCATTGACTATTTGTGCTCTGTGTTGCTTTACGTAATGTGCATGAATTAAATCCTTTGCAACAGCTTGCTAACATAAGTAGAATCTCGGTAGTCACTGTGCAGTTACAGTGCCCTTATGAAAGGCATGCAGTAGTGTGAAGTTGTTCAGCATGATACCTGTGCACACAAGAATTCCATTTTTACTAAAGTGGTTGATTTCCCTTATTTTGGAGGGGTTTTATTGGGCCCAGCCTCTCTTTGGAACAAATGGTCTCCTTGGATGAAGACTCGTCCAAAGAAACTGTGTGTTCTGATAGCACATGTGTCTGTACACAGACTGCCTGGAAATTGTTTCAGATGCAGCAGTGAGGTCCTAAGAAAGCTTTCCAAGCATCATCTTTCTGTGATGTAATTCTTGCGTTTAATTCGACATACTGATCTGCAAGTATGGCTCTTGGACAGCCTTAACTGGGTTTCCTGGTTGATGTTATATATACCTTGGATTGTTCCCTTAACCTAAATACCATCATTTGAGACACTCTCCATCAAGCAAACACATCTCCACACTGATGAACCTCAAGCCTGCTGATGGCTGTCACTCTTAATTCTTCATTTAAATGGTTGTGAGAACTTATTTTAATTGAAATTGGTAAGAAACTCAGTCCTATAAGTGAATTTCACAGATCGGGAAACCTGTCTCTTTCTGATGTTTTGTTAAAAAAGTGTGTGTTAATTTGATGGCTATTAGATGTGCATATTACATTCACTATTTCCTAAATTATATATGACATCAAAACATAATGAATACCCAGAGTTGCTGCATTAGCTGTCTCTTGAGGTTGTTAATAATACCCCTTCTCCTCCCTGGTCATCTACTGTGATGGAAGCAAATGTGACTTTGGAAGAAGAGGCAGTAGTATTTTTTGAAAACAAGCGGAGTCTAGATATTAGTTTAGAAACACAGACCACAGCTTGGTTTTTCACTCGGAATTAATTGCTATTAGAGAAGCTCTGATCCTTGCTTTGCACTCTGGCATACCCAATGTATAGATATTGGCAGATTGCAAAAGTTTGCGCTTGAAGGAATAGCCACGCATCCTGTATAAGTTGGGGCAGGATATCATTTCCAAATTGACCATTTTGGCCCAGACCAGTCTTGTGTGCTTACAATGGCTTCCTTCCCATATGAGTATTTACATAAACGAAATTACTGATCTGCTTGCTAGAGAGAGTAATGAACTCCTCACTCTCTCCAAATTATGAGCTTCTGAGGTCCATTGCCTGTTTTTGACTAATATTAATAACACTTGAAGGATCCCATCAGATCATACATGGTATGCTGCAAAGTGGCCTGGATAGTCAGTGCAGTGCTCTTGCCTCAGATCTGCTCAAATGACTCTATCTAGACTTAGGACTGGACACATGAAGAGTTTAATCTTCAGTCGAAATAAGCAGACATATACCTATTGTCATTGCTCAATTCTAGATAACAGTTAAAAAAATTAACTCGAGATGAGATTATGCTGTTCAGTCCGTTGACGATACAGCTGAATTATGAATTTGTAACTAATGTAAGATTAGCTTCAGATTTATTTTTTTTGTATTCTGAATTAGAATCTTGAGCTGTCTCATGCATATGAGCTCTTTTAACTGCTTGGTTTTGCTGTCTGAAATAAAGATTCCCTGCTGTTGACAAGCTGAATATTAATGTAGTACTTGGTTCATCTAAAATCGGTAATTTTGGCATTATCATCAATTGAAGCCATCCATAGAGAAGGAGTCTTAATATTTTGTACCTGAACTATTCATTTATCGTTAATTGAAAATTAATATATTCTCATTGTTCTTGCACTTTTTAAATGTTTCCTTTAAATTATTTTATTTAGTATTTTTTTATGAATATGAAATAGTAATATAAGAAAACATGTTATTACAGTAATATTTATGTAGATTGCATGGCCAGCCATGTTTTCTATTCATTATTATAACTTAAGTATTACAAAATGTTTCTGAGAGAGACTTGAGAAGCATTTTAAGATTTCTAGAATTATCTACCAATCAGGTATATGTGCTTTGTATTTTACAACTTCCTCATTCACTATTTTTGTGTAATATGTGTATGTGTATATTAGTTCAAACTGTGGTATTTCACAATGACAAAAGTTCATACAACAAAGTTAGCAATATTTTAAAAGTAGATTGTGTAAAAGCACATGATTATTTTAAAGAATATTTGAGAATTTATTTTTCACACAGTATCATGTCTCTTTATTTATTGAAAATGCTTTTGTTGCACTATATGTGATATATATGTTACTGTGAAAGATCGAAATTGGAGAATGTCGACTTTCACCGGAGAATGTCAGCATTCACCAAATACGTCGGTGAAAGATCGAATATAACATTGCATTCTTGTACATTCGGACCCTTACTGGTGTATGTCGACAATCACAGATATGCTCTGGTATAGGTCGAAAAAAGAGGCGACCGCCTGTTTCCCATAAATGCAGTTGTAAAAGCAAGGGCCTCTTGTGCAAAGTCTCATAATAGTTTAAGTTGTTGCAATTAATCAGATTTGAATCACATAATTTAGTAAGTTTTTTATTACTGTTATTTTATTTTCTCATTTACTACGTACTGTATAATTCAGTAAGTTTTTTTAACTTCTATTATTTTCCTTTTTCATTTTGAATGTATTGTGTGTTTTAAGTACTTGTGTGTTTTTTCGCGACTGAATTACAGAGAAGAAAATATAATATTCTCATATATTCAACATTCACCATTAGTACATGGTGAATGTCGACATTCACTGGTGTAATTTGGAAAATATTTCGGACATACACCAAATGACTATGTGAATGTTGACATTCACCAGTGAAAGTTGACATTCTCCAGATTTTGGTGTTTCACCGTAACATATATATACTTTAATTATCCACATTTTTGAGTAAGTACATATGTGGAATTGTTTTGGATTAAGTACATTTAACTGGCTGTTCTTTATGTTGTTATGAAATAGTATTCTATAAAATTTAATAATTTTATATCCCTATTTACCGTGTATGATTAAATTATATAGTGAAGTCTGTTTAAGCTATCATCTGCATGAGATATTTAGAAGTCATAAAATATATGAAGTAATTTATGGTACATATTCCATATTTTCTGTCATAATTTTTGAGAAACTAAATTGCATCACTCTGAGTGCATGCTTTTACTGTATTTTTGATTTCCTTCATAGCAAAAGCTTATTTTCCATGGCAATTTCAACCATATATGATTTTCAGTGTGATGCTTTCTACTTAAAAATTCATAAGCATTGGGTGTTCAGATTGTCCTCATTTTTTTAAGTGCTGCAAATCCTCATTTTAGAAGTAGGCTTGACATTGTAAAGATGGAAAATTAAATATTTTGATATTTTTCTTCTTTGTTTTAGTTATCTATCTGGTAAAGTTCAGATTATTTAAAAAAAAATTAATTTGATTATGTTATTGTGTAGAGTTGTTTTCTATAACATAACTATAGAGTTAAAACAAAATCTGAGAGAAAGATGAAGCAAAGACATTAAAAGAAGAAATAGTGGCAATTAATTCTTATGAAAAAGGTGTCATTAAAAGAGTCTGCTTTTACTAAGATACGCTGCATTCTGAGGAACTTTTAACCATTACTTTTTTAATACCTTCCTGATTTTAAATTTAGCAAAAATATTTTAAGCATAATTAACATTGTTTTAATTGAACTGTCAAAAAGTCACTTTTTAATTATTCTGGACAGTGATATACTGTCAAGGTTTGAGTGCATTGTAATTAATAATCCCTAACTATTTTGTTCTTGTTTTGTGAAAGCCATAATTTAATTACATTTTATTAAAGTATATTTATATGTAATTTTAGTGCATAGTGTTTGCAATGACATCCGGTCAGATGTGGAATCATATTCGTGGGCCTCCCTTTATGCATCGGTCTTCCCGTGGTAGTGTAGTATGTAAATTTTTTATTTTTAATGCAAGTAGTTAACTTCTGTAATTTTTTCTTTTAAAATTTTTCTACTTACTATATTTTGGAGCTCAAATATCGTAAATGAGCCGTTTTAGATATTAAATGTCATATGGGTTTCAAATTATAGTTATTTTTCTTCCTTTAGGGTTACATACATGGAAGCAGTGGTGGGCAATTTATTATTGAAACTTACATAGTCATAATTTTAAGTATCCTTTTCATTCTTCAAAATGTAACAATTGGAAATTTATTCCGTATTGAAGATTGATTCATAATTTGCCGTTTTTGAGTGCTGTTAAATTATTTGTGCTGTATATGCTTTAAGCTACTAATTTGAATTACTGTTATATGAATGTATTGGCAAAATGTTTGTGGTGTCTTACCAGTATAATTTTCAAGTTATAAGTTTTCTGTCTGTGTTTGTTGTATATACATATGTAATAATTTAGAAGTTAATGCTATAGAGAACATGATTAACAGAGTGATCGAAGTTAGTGCATAAAGATGAGCTAGTTGAAATCTTTCATTTCTGACATGTTTATGTTTAATGCAGCCACAGACGACTTGGCCTCAAAAGTATCTCCTTTCATTGAGTAGTTAGTTACATTGGTACTTTTACTGTTCTGGAAGTATGTAAAGAAAGAAAGCAGCAGTGGGCATTGTGTTTGCAAGTCATAGAAGTTGAAGAAAAATATGACATTTATGAGTGAAGGTTTGGTGAAGTTACAGTTTCTTTTTTGAAATTCGTTAATTTTAGGTTTCATATGCAAAATTAAAAGTTATCATTGGCTGAAGCATTGCATGACTCTCTGCTTCATTGGTGTTTTGTAAGAATCATGGCGAAAGGAAGTGTTTTGAAATGATGAAGTTTAGATTTATTATGAGTATTACGTTTTTACAATAGAAAAGTAAAATTATCAGATTAAATATGAGCCTTAAGGGATTATTAGAAATTAAAGTTGACAGTTTTTTTAACTTACTGTCCCAGTTTTAACATCATTATTTGCTGAAGTGTTATGTAAGTACATGTGTCATGCTGAGTTCGTTCCTGCTACTCCAGTACTAAGCAGCTGATGTGTAATGAAGTTATGATTTGTAATTGCAATATTAGACCAAAAATACATTAGTGATATTAGGTATCTTTAAAAATTTTTTAACAGAATATCGCTATTAGGAATTTTTCAAAGAAGGTACTAAAACAGTTTTTTATCATATTTATTAGTTTTATACAAAAAATGCATTAACTATAAAAATATAAATTTTATTATGTGCAAGCATAAAATAAAAGAACAAATGTTATAATTAAATATTATTAACAAGACCATTAAAATAATAATTTATAACATTAAAAGCAAAAAATATAATATAAAAAGTAACCCATTATAATATTACAATACAGTAAAGGAACAAGAGTAAATGTCACGTAAAAATGTTATTGTGTAGTCTATTATGTAATATCTTTTAATAAAAAAATTACCAACTGCATATTTTTGAAATGTAATTGTAAAATACATTGTCTTTTTATTGTACTGTCATTATGCCTGAAACATATTTTCGTGCACAAAATTACCTGCATTTGAAAATGCTCTTCCTGCTTGCAAACTGGTTGGTGGTGGTACTATTAATAATGAGTGATATACTTCCCCTATATATTTTCTTCAAAATCCTTCATCTTGTAACAATTCGGTCTGTTGCCTGATGGGTTTGGATAAATCTGTTTTTTCTTGGTATTGCTTTTGTATTATTGTTTGTGGCAATTTTCCTTTATGGCTAATTGTAATTTCTGCTCGAGAAGGAATTTTTTTGTGATATTAACATCAACATCATTTTCATCGAATTCCTCTGGACAGGTTTGTGTTTATTTTTCATTAATGTTTTTGTCTAAATTTATAATGAACTTGATTAAGTTTGACCTTATAAACCATTGTTCTTCTTTTTTGTTTTGTTTGTTAAAGTTGTCATAATTATGTAAATACCTAATATTTTAAGCCCTTTAATAACAAAAGTACTAATTATTTATTGTTAATTCAGAAAATACCGGTATTTTGTGTACTGGTGTTGCAATCACTTGTTATGACAACAGCCTGACAATGTTAAACATGTTGTTTTTTTCATTCTGTTAGAAATTTTTGCATTACTTTTCTTCTTATGACTTTTATTTTTTATTAGAATCTAGTATGAAAATGCTGGTTAATGATTATGATTTCTCACTGCATTTATGTTAAATGAATTCTGTAGAGCAGTTCATTTTAAAACAAAAACTCAGTTGTTTTTCAATTGGAATAACTGGTTTATGTCAAGCTTTTTTTTAGTTAGTTGAAAAAGTTATAATTTTATTTGTTATTTGGAGAATGTTTGTTCTTAATTTAATCCAAGATGCTGCAATTACTGTTGGTATGATACTGCTTCATGAAGCTGCAGCCTCAAGGGGGGATTCCAAAAAGCGAAAAAGTACGTTATGTTTTATTATTTTTGTCTCATAGAATTTATGACTTATTGTTCATAACCTTTAACTAGTATGATAGGGTCATAGGGACTAAAGCAACATGTTTTATCTGCTATTTTTTCTCATGTGTCTGGACTGTATATCCAGAACTACATTTTAGTATTCTGATCATTTTCAGAAAAAATATTTAGCATATTTTGCCTTAAAGTAAAATTATCAATGTAACCAATGAATAACTGTCCTTCATATATATATATATATATATATATATATATGTACATAGATAGTTAGATACAGAGAGAGAGATGGTTCTTCATTGGTGGTTTAGTGAGTATAATTTGTTCCCAAATTTATGTTGTGATATGAAACACTTATTAAACAAAATAATTTTTCCCATAGGAATCAGTGTTCCATTCTGAAAGAAATACTCAAACAAATTTATAATAACATAAATGTATATTTATAATACATCCTTTTTTGCAAGAAAGTTGTCTAAAGACATTTGCTTTTGCCTACACTTTACAATTTGGTGAAAATGAGACACAGCATTATCATTACATAAATTTATAGCACACATAGCTACTACATATAGCTTATTAGGGAGATGCTTGTAAACATGTGATGCAACAGTTTCCCATGCTTTCAGCATCTGCCTTATTTCACTAGAAAGTTCCTGCTTTGCTGAAGCTGCTATCTTCTCCTTCCCCGACGAAATCTCCACAGCTTCTGTGACTATTAAGCTTTTTGGTGGTCAGCTGCTGGCTGTGCTCTTTCACTAGTATATTGATGTCATTCCTCTTCCTCTCTAGCCCCATAATCTTGTCTACAGACAAAATTTCGTCGATTAAGGGCTCCTCAGGCACTTGCTCAAACTACTTGGAGTTGCGTTTGGCAATGCTGTCTAGCTAAACTTCTTCCATGCTGAAATAAGGTTTCTCTTGGTGTACCCCCTCCCATGTCTTGTGAATCATGCCCATGTCATCAGGCAATGGTGTGAAAGTGGTCTTTCCGAACTAGCTTTCATTTAATTCCAAACAACATTTGAAGAGTGCTTTAGTGTGGTGCTTTTTAAAATTTGAAATTACGTCCTGGTCCATAGGCTGCAGTAAAGGAGTGGAATGAGGCAGGAGCTGGATCTTGATAAATTCTTCAAAGTCATCTGTTAGGTCCGGAAGATGTGCCTGAGCATTTTCTGTAACAAGCAAGGCACAGTGGCCAATTCATCTGAATGGTAAATAAACAGCATTTTAACTTTCAGATCCTCTTTCAAATTTGCTCAAAACAGCATATGATGGTGTTTCATTGGCTTGTATCCGGACAGTGTCTTTCTCTTCTGCTGTAGTTTAAGTTTGCTTTGCCATCTGTTTTCAGAAAAGACCCTTATCATTACAATTAAAAACTTGCTGCAGCAGATAATTCTCAGAATTCACA
Source organism: Stegodyphus mimosarum (assembly GCA_000611955.2). Lineage (NCBI taxonomy): Eukaryota > Metazoa > Arthropoda > Arachnida > Araneae > Eresidae > Stegodyphus > Stegodyphus mimosarum. The sequence goes on along the minus strand of KK120755.1, from coordinate 67,019 downwards.
AGCTTCTTGAATATGCCGATGGGGTTCTTGGCTGCCTTCATGTTGAGCTTATGGCTTCTCTGTGCTTCATGATGCTGTTGATGCCAGTTCTTCTCTTATTTTTTCCAACCACCCACATTTGCCTCAAATGCTTCTTCTTCGTCTAATGATCATGTTATCTTTTTAATGAGGTCCACAAAAATTTGTTTTGTCTCTTCGCAAATTATGTTTTCATTAATAATGTTACCTAGCATTTGCTTCTTGTTGAGCCACATGAGAAGCAATCTTTTAAGTATCATGGAGAATACATAACTGTTGCGTAGAAATTTTTTGTGACACCTTTTGAAATGTCAATCTTCTTAATGTTGCCCTTGTTTCTTAGGCTAGTGGAAGTCATTGAAGACTGATTACATGTGTGTGCTATGCTCACACCTCTTTCTCACTACTCAGTGATTTGGCCTTTGACTTCTGCAGTGCTTTTTTTCTCTTACTGCTGTCTTGCGGCATTTGGAGGGGGGGAATTGTGTAAACATGCTTAAACTTTTCACTTTAAAAAAAGCACTATAATGTGTGATTACAACTTTCGTATGCGACAGTAATATGCTAACTGAACCACAGGCTGATAGCAAAGATGAAAGCAGGATCCTGCATTTGATGTCATGATGTCTCCATCAGGGTTCGTACGGTCCTTAAGAGTCCTTAAAAGTCCTTAGGTTTTTTAGAATCAATTTTTGGTCCTTAAAAGTCCGTAATTTCGTCCAAAATCAGTAGAAGGTCTTTAATTTTAATCATCTAAAATTTCGGTCCATTTTTACGACTGCCATTTCAAGTGCAAATTAGCATTTTCGAGGAATATTTTTGGTGATTCATTGACGAATATGGTTATTGTTTGAATTTGTTCCTACTTCTAATATAAATGGTGCGATACTCGAGTTCCTAGGCAAGAAATGAAACATAGACATTTCGAAATTGTTTCTTTCTTCTAATGAAACAATTTCGAAAACAACCTTTCCTCTTAAACAACCTTTCCTTTTTGGCGATTTGAATTCTTTTATTAAGCGGTTCTAAATTTGCTACTTATCAACATTTTGGCGATTTTAAGATCAATTTCTGTACAAAATGTTTAATTCGGAGATCTGTGAATTTTTCAACACTTTTGTTTAGAACACTCTAGCATTAATAAATTTCGTTAAAATAATGGTAATATATTGAAACTATATTTTAAGAAATAACATTGAAATAAAACATGAAGTGATATTTCTTTTCATTTTGGCAACTTATTACAACATTTTAAATCCGAAAATAAACAAGCTAATAAATGTTGAAAAGCATAATTTACAAAACAGCAAAAGCAACATAGCTGTGTAATTATTTTAAAATATCTTCTTTTTTATTTTTTAAATGGTAAGAGTTTTTCCCCATGTAATTGTCTCAGAATATTTAGAACTTTTAGAATGTGCATCCGTTTCCTCTATAAAATTCATTTAATTTTTTTTTCAAATAGTTCTGGCTTTTCGCTGCCGCGGAATTGGTAGTGGTAATCTTTCTTTTGGATTTTAGACATTGCACTTTGGAAAGTTTAGAAGGATTTGAAGGCAAGATTTATAGATCTAAGATTTTAGAAAATTCCAGAAAAATGTGACAAAATGAAAAATGTTTTCATAGTATTAACCCGTAGTGGATATATTTTACAGAATGTCTGTGATGAATTGCTTAATCTCTGAAGAATTTTTGGGAGAACAATGAAAACTTAACATTTGAATGTTTTACTTCTGATCCAAGAAATTTTTTTCTTGACATGATTATCCCCCCCACCTTTTTTTTTCTTTTCCCGGAGCAGAAGTATAGAAAATGTCAGTAATGCTTCTAATGTTGGCACATGGACACATATCTACAGAAAGGAATTTTCTTTTAAAAAAGAATTGAAAACTAACATTTAAAAAGATATGATTTAAAAAGATATGTATTTTATATATCTCAATGCATGACACGCAGGGCTGGCGTTATACATTTTTGTACTTGATGAAGTCTGTGTGGGTCCTGAATTCTGGTCCCGGTGCCTTTCCTAAATTCTAAAAGTTTTGCTGTTTCTATAATTTATTGCTCTGTGCATCACTAAAATTCTAAAAATTCTGCCACACCGGCTCTGACCATGTATCATTTCATATTTACTCTCAGTGTTCATATTATTTAAGGAATAAAATTAGCAGTATATATTTTAAATACATGTGGTTTTTAGAATAACAGAAATCTTTAAATAAATCCAAAAATTCTGAAATGCAGAGGAAACTTATTGAGAAAAGAAACTGAGTGCGTAAAGAGAAAGAAAATTATTCTTTAAATATATGTACAGTTAGTATTACATAAATTAGCCATTTGTTTATAATTTCAGCCTGTACTATAGCTTCTCCCTTCTTTTTCTCACCAGAATGCAAATCATTTAGATAGTATTTAAACTGGGGTTTTTGTATTGTAAGACAGAGAGTGTTTCTGGCTTCTGCTCGCACGCTGCATTAGTTTCTGCCAGCTGTGATAATTTGTAATTAATTATTCAGCTTTGCGTTATCGTTACCAATATTTGAATGTTACGATTATGAGTTACTGAGCCAGCTTAGATTAAAATTAAATTGTGTTGTCTTTGAGTGCTAGTCCACAATTTGAATATGAATTGGACTCTTCCTGTTAAGTTACATCGCCATGAGCGGTAGTTCATTCTGCTAGCATAAGAACACGCACTTATATTCTAAGTTCTGTTTAAATAAAGAGATTTACTCTAACTTTAATCTGACTTTATACTTACTTTCAGACATGACGATAATTTGCTTCATGTATATCTAGAATTTTGAACTATTTAACTTTTACCAGATCATATAAAATCTCATAGGTATAATGTCGAGACATTGACAAGTTAGGAGATGAAGTAGAAACTAATGCGAACATTGATTTGCTTATTGAAACAAATTTCTCATTGTTAGAAAAGGTGCTTAAAGAGAAGGAAATTGATATAAATTAGCCATAATGTCTGGGAGGGCTTCTAATTAAAAAGACGCATAAGTATTTTGTTGAGTATTGTTGCTGCAAAATACAAACATGTTGTAGCTTTTAATGTATTATTTTCCTGATGTTATTTAAGAATCAGTGTCATAAATTACATGTATTTTAAACTGTGAAATATTATTAGACTGTGATTTTCATCAAATATTTTTAAAAAATAAATAAAATTTAATAGTGGCCAGGTAAATCTATAATATCTGCTACCTAAGGGTATCTAACTACCTAATTCAATTACTGGTAACTAATTGCTCACCTTTAAAAGTTATCTCTACATCGAGCCTTTCATATAGTCACATAGTCACAAGATACAACACAAAAATGTAAAAATTACTATAAAACGTATTCCTTACAGCTAGTAAGACTTAAATTAATACAAAACAGCTTATCACCTTTGGTGCTTTAGTGGCTTATTGGAACCTTAAAGTATGTTAACTGTATTACAACTCCAGGAACTCTACACGAAGCTATGACACTAACTGTGTCAAACAGACAGAGCATAACTAACTTTCAAAAACCTTGCTAACATCAGGCATTGAAGCATTCTGATTGGCAGGTCTCTCTCTAGGCGAGCAACAGCAGTGACAAAGCCAGTCTTCTGTTATGGATTTTACTTCTCATTTTAACGTATGCCGTTTGATATCAAATTGGCCTGCTATTTACAAAATCTCTAGACTGAGCAAGTACTTAACGAAAGGAGACATAAAAGAAAAAAATCAACATAAAGTTAACCATTAGTGAAGCGTAAATAAAATGTCACTAATCTTCTTGAAAATATGTCCAACTATTATAAGCATAAAATGTTTAATACTTATTTGACAAATTTTACAAAGATGATTTTATTCTCGAATTTATTTTATAATTATGTTTAATAGTGCATCCTACTTACGGATCTGTTTTTTATTAGGTCAGTGTAACGAAAGTGAAGTTTAGGCATGGGCTTTAATTGAATTTATGCAGTTCCAGTTTGCTGATAGGTCCTTAATTTTTTTCTTTAATGATCCTTAAAAGTCCTTAATAGTACTTAATTCTGATGTGCAGAAATATGTACGAACCCTGTCCATGCTCTCTTTTTGAAAAGCATTGCTCATTAAAGGAGTGATTTATATATATATAAATTTTGAAAAATTAAAATAAAATTAAGTCTTACATATTCAACTGGGATCAAGCTATTTTAAAAAATAAATTTTTTTTGCATAAGCAACAAGTACTGCGAGTAGATGAATTAAAAGATCAATAGTAAACAAATGCATAAGTAGTGCAAATAATGCAGAACCAAAAGAATTTCTCACACTAGTTATAATCATGGTAGTGGAAGTATTATGCATGTAAAATGAATTTAGTCAAATCTAGTGCTATAATCATTTGTTTTTTTTTTTTTTTTGAGAAATATGATGGTTGGTTCGTGAAATTTAAAATTCATGAGTTTTTATTAATGTTTTTGAAGGGGTCAGGATTTGTATCAATCTAAGTTACATAATGTTTTTAAGTTCTTTCTGCATATCAAAAGTCTTGAATCAGTCACATTTAAGAGCAATAAAAAAGGCTGATCATTTGCCAGAATTTTACTATCGTACATAATCGTGTGTAATTTTACAAAATTACAATCCTGTCTATCATATAATGTGCATTTGTAGATTTTACTTTTTTATGTAAATACTGTTTAATTTTTTAATGCAAATCTGCTTAACACTAAGTAATTTTAATGTGAACTGTTCCCATATTCTCCATCAAATTACATGAAATGCAGCTTTTTTAAGCAGAAAAAAAATTTCTGTATAAAATGTCAATCAATAGCTCTTTAAATTTTTTGCTGCAGCTGGCATAAATGAAACATGTTTTTGGAAGCCTTTCTGTCTGCTGTTGTTGAAGTTTTACACTTTCTTTGAATTGGAGATTTCCGCAATAGAAATTTTCTTTTGAAAGCAAGTTCTCTTGCACTTATCTTTTATTATGATTGCCTGGGAAGATCTGGTGTCCTTAATAAGTCACATTGACCAAAGAAAGGTATTGCTTTTTCCTTTTTCTTATCCCCCATGTTTCCAGGTAGTTTAAATGGTTACTTTTAAATTCTTTTAATGTGAATTGCTTTAGTATAAAATATTATGCCAAAAAATTAGAATTTGAAATAGTATTGGGAAGGTAGATCAGAGATTAAAAGTTTACATGTATATGCAGCAGAAAGTCTAATTTTTTGCCAAAGCTTTGAATTGAGTGATTTCAGATGCTTGTCTGGATAGTTGAAGAGATTCAAGGAGAGATATAACATAATTTGTACAATGTTTTGTACTGAGGAAAAATGTATAAACATGAAGCTGGTAAATCTATTTATGAAGAATTCTTAAAATGTTCACTAAGCTTTTCCATTTATGACACATAAATGTAAATTCTTTTATTCCTATCTGCATTCGGTAAATCTATTTTCTGCCTCCTTCATTCGCGTATCATCTTCATGCGAGGATCACCTGCTCTTGTTTTCATGTTCTGAAGCATAATTCTTGACTTCAAGTTTAAATACAATGTTGTGCAACAGTCCTCTTTCTTTAGATTCCATAAGAGTACTCTAATTGTAACTTTTTATGCAATGCTTAGTTTCTTCATGTAAAAGCAGATATAAACACTAAAGAGAAAGGAACATTTTATGCATTGAATGGCATTTTCATACTACTTAACTTTGACTGTCTGTAAACTGACTTTATCACAAGAGATGTTCTGATTTCATTAAACCAGTCACTGAAATGCTTGCATTTTGAACTAGTAGAAACTGCCTTATCAGAACAGCCCTCTTGTTTTGAGAATTCAAGCAAAATGTAAGCAAACAAATGTTGCACATATTATGCTGATTCTTGGTGCTTTAATGCCTGCTATAAACAAATGTGAAATGTGTAAACATGACAGCTGCCATTAATCTTTGCTTGCATTTTAAAAGGTAATTATTGTAAAGATGGAATATTACCATTTTCAAATGTAAGTTGAGCTAAAGTGAGTACATTGCAAAAAGGTGGAAAAAGTTAGATGGCTTTGAATGCAAAATTGCTTCCAAATCACTCATGTGATTGGTTACTGTGGTTTGTAATACATCTTGTTTGTGGTTCAACATGATTTCAAGAGAGAAGTAGTACTGCTTATTAATTTATATTTAATGTGCATATGACTAAACCAGAACTTTTTATAATTTTATCCATTTTATAAAAACAATGCACCTGAAAGTAGTTTTGCATTCCCTCTTAGGAAGTGATACGAAACATATTTTCTAAGCTACTTTTGTCTTCATGGAGCATGGTCTAACATGCGAGATGAAACTAAACTGTTACACTACATAGTGTATATACATAGTATATGTTACATTGTATACGTATATGATTTATTTGGGAAATGTTAAACTTTTGCATTTGGCTGAAAACAGTGTTATTAACGACATTTGTAATAAAGGCAACCATTTTCTATGCTTGATGATGGAAAAAATACTTAATAGTACTTTTCCTGAGAAATGAGCTTGCGCCTCAGAGGGCGAAGTTGTACCCTTGGCCCGTAAGTTGCTGGCTGATTTTAGGGCACATTTAGAAGTAAAAACAGTGCTTCTTATGGGTCGAGAAATGCAGTAGGTTAAAGCTCTTTTGGTGACTATGTGATTTTGCAAATAAAAATGGTATAAAATGCATTTTTGCTTGAGATTTAACAAGTAGTTCATTTCTTGAAAGAGTCTGTGATTGCAACAAGATTCTAGAACTTTAAAATAAATGTTAAAAAGTGTAGTAAGTATTAAAAAAAGTATTAAAAAGTATATTAAAAAGTGTCCAACCTGTGGTCGAGTAGTTAAAAACCCTTGAACACTGGTAGTTTAGTCCAGGGTTTGAGCCTTAGTAAATTGGCATTTTCATGGTAATGTGCATATCAGCCAGTTGTTCTTAAAAAGGTCCTCCACAGGTATCCATTCCTTTTCATGTAGTACGTATTGGTGGAGCACATAATAAATAAATAAATAAAATTTTTAAAATGGTGTAGTTAATCCACAACATAAATATGATGATGGATGAGAAATTGATTCCTATGTAATCTTGGGGTAGTCATGGCACAAAACTTTCATAAATGATTGCCCTTTCCCAAAAATAAAAATACAACACAAAAAACACAATCGTTAATGATCATTAATAAAAATAAGCTGAATGACAGCTGTCATAAGATTATTTTTATTTGTGACCATTTATGAAATTTCTGTTGTGAGTAATTGTGTGGAATTTCTGTAAATGTGTGAGTCACATTTACTCTTTTAGTTGCATTTCAGAATGTATGGAAGTATGTAAGACTTCAAATTTCCTAGCTGCACTGTCTAATTCAGATTTATTTCCTACTTGGGCAGTATAATTTGCCGATCTTTGTGATTTATCACCTCAAATTCTTCTCCTCTGCATTACAGTATCTATGTGAGATTTTAAATATCCCTTTCCATTTTTCCTGTATAGGAACACTAGTTCCAAGTTTACTGAAATTTAATATATTTTATTGGAAAAACAGTAGAAGCATTTCATTTTTGCATATTTAAAAAAATGTAGCTGAATAGAAGTTTGTCTGAAGACGAGGAGTTAATTTGGAGAGAGAACAATTTGATATTCCTGCATTATTTGAAAAATATTTTTTTTGATGTTCTTAAGATGCAGGAAAGGTTCCCTTGCAATTTCATGGTTACTGTAGCTGATTATAAAAATGCAGACCAGTTAGTTTTGAATGGAGTTCAATTTAGGAAACAAATGAAGAGCTGGGCTTATTCAGCCAAATTTCATCTGCAAGCTGTGTTTAATTTAGTTCAATTATTTAATTATATATTTTTAGTAAATTGAGTGACATTTTAATAATTTGTGTAGGTTAAGTTATTGAGCTTAATGAAATTTAACATGAAATGAAAACTAGCAGATGTTGAGCAATATAAACTCTTT
>KK120755.1:28708-51693 GCA_000611955.2 Stegodyphus mimosarum | reverse complement strand
AGCTCAAATAGCAGTTTCTATGAAATAGGAGTAAATGCCAAATTTAGCTCTTTGGTCTTTTTCGTTTTTTATCCTACTCATTATGTGACATGTTTGAATGTTAAATGATTTGCTTTGATTGAGAAGCTATTTATTTCTTGCAGTTTATATGTGCCACTATATACATTAAAATAAAATATGAATGGTATTTCATATGTAACCCATTAGAGCACTATTAAAGTAACTTTAAATGTTATGTTTTTAATAAATCATTTGTATGAACTCTGATGTTTTTAGATGCTTTGTTAATGCAAACTTCTTAACTTCAACTGGGTGTAAAACTTAATATAGAAAGTCAATACATGGAAGTAGATGAAAATTTTGATTATGGAATCTGCCAAGCATATTTGCCTTAGCTTTAGTCTGTTATAATGAACTTGATGAAACAGTCTGAGAGACTGAAACTAGTACTAATTCTTAGGCCAGAATGATATCCTAATTTTTTCATTCTTAATCAGAATAATTTTAATAGTATATAAGTTTTTGCTAATTTTTTTTTGTTATTCTTGTATCAGGCGTTGACATAAAAATCTTATTTTTTCCTTTATTTGTGTATATACGTTTTTAATGAAGTAGATTATTATTTTTACTCTCTTTTTGTCTGAGTATGTATATGCGAGTGCTGAAAGATAAATTATTTACTTGCAATGCGACCATGCAGATGAACACAATAGGAATAATAAACATGTAAGCCACTGACTGCTGTCAGTGTAGAGTTTAATCAGAGCTTCAGTGTGCATGACAAAGCATATTTTCATGGATAAAGGCAGCAGCAGCAACAATCTAAGGCGACTTCATTCCGGACCAATTGTCATTTGCAAGGCCAGATGTTCACCATCAGCAGCTGCCAAACTGCTGGACCTTACCGTGGCACGGATATCCTAGCAGTACCTCAAAAGCAGAAAATCCTGTACGAGTCCTGAAAAATATGGCCATGAAAACCAGCGATTGATGTGTAAGATGCTCGTGAACTCAGTTGTGTTGTTTTGATGGCAAAAAGCACAACTGTGTCGGATGACAGATTTTATTGTAAGTGCTTCGTCCAGAATTTGCACAAGGACTATTTATCAGCAACTGGTGCAACCCAGTTATAATAGCTGATGGCCATCTTGGTCTGCACAACTAAATGAGATGATGATTTCTTTGGTTGTAATTTGCCAGACTGCACCACCACTGGATTGTTAAAGAATAGATATATGTTATAATGTCTAACGAATTGATCTTCCATTTGTTGCAAATGAATAATATAGCTCATGTGTGGTGTAAACCATAGGAAGCTCTGCATCTTTAGTTGTATAAGCCAAAGATGGTAGTCTGTTTGGATCATCTTTAAGTGGTCCTGCATGGATCCTCTCATCATGCTGCATGAAATCATGATGAGTTTGCACTATGTTAAATTCCTGATAATCATTTGTTCCTCTTCATGCTGTTATTCCCACATAAGGATGCTCTCTTTCAAATGGATAACACATCACTCCACTGGCCACAGGTTGAACAGGAGTGGTTCAGTGAGCATAACAGAAAAGTTGTAGAAATCTCACCAAGGTCCTCAGATATGACGAGATCCTCTCAAGCATCTGTGAGATGAGCATAAGTGGTCTCTTCACTCTGTGAACTCACTACCATGCTTTCTGATAGATTGAAAGTAGAAACTACTGATTTCTGGGCAACAGCATGTATAATAATTTCTCATTTCAGTGTGTGTATTTTGATGAGTTTATTCAGTTTGAAAGTACTTTTCTGACTCAAAATTTCCATTATTGTTTTTTTTTTTTTTTCAGTTTTCTTATCAAGTAATATGGTTATGGAAAGGGCAGTTCTTAAATATTTTTATGAATGTGATGCAAGATAATTCAGCATGTGTAATTGCCATTTCTGAAGAAGCGCTAATGACTGAACAAATGAAAAGGGAATCCTAACATGCCTTATACTCTGTGAATAGCATTTGTTGATTACATTTTTATGTAATTAAAAGTTATTTATACATAGCATGCATTTAGAAATGTATCTTTTGAAAATAGTCATACATTGTGTATGACATATAACTGTTTAATTAATAAAATCTATGTTTTTGTACAGATATTCATAAATGCTCTTATTTTATGTATAGAATGGATAGAATTTATGTAAAATTGACCGATCACTGTATCAGAAAATTATTTTATTAAACATTAATGTAAGTAATAAATATGAAGTTTACATACAACACTGTTTTTTATATTCATGCATCTAAAGAAATTAATATTTATGAAAGTAATCCCATCTGCAGTACAGGCATAACTTAAGATATGTCCAATTTTATTCTCTTCAATAAGTGAATATTGCAAGTTTTATTTGCCAGAAAAAATTTATAGTTGCAGTAAAGTGAGACGGGACTGTATAAATTTCTTTTTGCACTGTGCATACTGTAATCCACAGAGCTATAAGCTGCTTTGTTTCCGTAACATATGTGTAGCTACTAGAGAAATGTTTTTAATTTTCTATGAAAACTGATTGATTGATGCTAGAAGCTCTAAATTAATCTTTTTAACTTTTGATGCAAAAATGAAAATAATGAGATTTCCATTCAGTTTAATATTTTGAGGCACTTCTAAGAAATATTATTAGCTTTAATTTCAACTTAATAATAAAACCAGAAATGTATGAAATTTTAGAAGTGCTTTAAATTTTGGGAGTGTGTGAAAGGAAGTTCATGAGGTGGACAGTTTTAACAATAGAAAAAATTAAATAATTGCCTTTTGAAGATTTAAAATAGACACGCATTAGTTACTGAACACTTTAAGGCCATCATATGATAGTTGGTGTAATATAATAATGATGAGAAAGTGTGTATTGTAAGAGTTGCCAGAATGTGCAGAGACATGAAATGAGCAAATTTGATAGGTAAAATGGTACATTGTTGTGTGGCTAAATACAGGGTTGCCAGAAGCTTTCAATTCATAATAAATATATAGTATTTTCAAAATTTAATAAAATGGAGCATGCATATATATTGCACATAATTTCATTACTATTTAGTCCTTCATATATCGAATTCAGTTGTGTAAAAAGTAGATGTTAATTTTAGAGCAAGATATTCACAGATTTTTTTCAGTACGTTATCTGTGAAGGAATCCTTTCACAGAAGATTTAGATTTTAATTTATCATGGATTGTATCTGCTACCTTTAAAAAAGAATCAAATCAATTATTATTGAATCAATTCACTATTTTCAGAAGATATCTTCTTTTAGCTATTGTCTGAGAAGTGCATCAAAGGCAGTTTTAATTTTCTCTTTGCATTTTTGTGAAAATAAGGTGGCTGTAGGCTTTTCTTTATAAAGCATAATCTTTTTCAGGCAAATTGTTTCTTAAACTTTCACAACAATTATTCTTGAATTACATGGTATTTTTCCCATTTGGAGTTACACTTTTTTAAAATTGTTTGTGCTAGTGTAAAACACAGAAATAATTGTTTATTTTAGTGCAACCATTTTAATACAAATGAACAAATTTTTAATATGCAACAAACTCTCACAGCAGCATACGTACTTAACAGTTCACCAGCTTTTAAAGAGCAATATGCAATTTTTGTATAAGCCTTTTTTTGTTGTATTTCAAGTTCCAATGGTTTTTATAGACTACGTGTGATTTTCCCCCCTTACTTTCAGTTTAATACATACACATTTAGGATTCGCCTGCAACAGAAGAAAATGTAACATTTTTGCAAGAATACGGTATTTTGCCACAAAATTGGTGAAAGAAACGCTTTGAATCTGTTCTTAAAATGATCACCATGAAGTTTTGGCCATAGCAAAAGAAATAGAAATGCATATGTAAGGAGATTGATTGATAGATTTTGAAATAAATACCTAAGTAAAACATAAAATATGCATGTATGCAGTAAATATTTTTAGCTATTTTAAATCAGCATTCGATTTCTGTAAAATATCGCAAAACTGTACCAAAATGGTTTTTTTAATATATAACTATAGATATCTTTCTACAGAACACCAGGATACCATGTCGCATTCAACGGTGTAGATGCTAGTAACAATAAGTTATTGGCATGTACACAGTTGAATCAGTGTTACCAACTCTGGAAGCTGAATTGCTTCCAATTTCATACTGTTATGTACCATTCGCTGTCAGAACTCAGGAGTCTCTATTCTTTTAATGTTTTATTTCATTGAAAGAGGGTAATATGAAAGTTTCGTTTACATTCTGCTGCTTTTATTTACAAATTATGATCTGAATCGGTTTTTATAAAGATTTTTAATATTTTTTACTTGAACTACTGAATCGGTGCTACGAGTTAGAGGTGGTTTTTAATGTAGGTAGGTCTTTATTGTAATTAATTAACTAACCAATTAACAGTATTCCATTCTTTAAGTTTGCTGATATTTCTTTCAGATGATACATCATTGAAATGTTAAAGTAGACGATTGTTGGTACAGATAGCATGTTGTTTATAAAAAGTTTTGTTTAGATGCAATGGCTAATTTTATTACAACTATTTTAGAAATGTTGCCGAAGTAAAATTTTTCCATGCGTGATCTTTATTAAAAATGTAGATTTTTACCTTTTTATGTGGGCTTTGTAAGAAGAATGTTGCCATTAATAAATTCTTTATCATTACACTGTTCTAAAGATGTGTAATTATACAATCTTTATTGAAAATATTTATACCTCATAGCTTTGTGAAGTCTGAAGAAATAATTTGTTCCAAGTGTTCTTTGTTTCATTTCATTATTTTCTGGTACCCTGATTTTAACAGCAATCTGTCAATTTGTGTTTCTGATTAAAAACCTTTCCATTATTGGTATCTACTACTTTCAGTTATCCTTTGCACACAGTTTAAAAAGTAAATTTTTTTTAATATGTCTAATAGACTTTGGTCGTACTTTCTGTAACAAATGTGTGCAGCAGTTTTAAAGTAGCAGTTTAATGAATAGAAGCATGTGCATGTAGTTGAGCAAACTTTGATTTCTGTGATGCCTGCATTTGTACTAAATTGTTCTTATTTTATTATCTATTTTTTTCAAAAAAGCAAGTATTACTTGAGTGTAACAGCTTTTTTTGTGTGACGAAGTCTTAACCTTTGTATCTTGGTGACACACATATATATTTGCTTGTTTGCAGTATTATTAAATTAGATCTCATTCTGCCTCATGTATAAGCAAGTACAGTTTTTCCCCCTTAATGATATGATAATTCAAATTGTTTTTAGCATTTGAATTGTATGTAGCTCTTTATCAGCTGAGCATTTCTGAAGTTCTCTAAAATATGAGTTAGGCCAGTCTATGAATTTTTTTCTCAGGTTCTTTGTGTTACTCACGCATTAATAGCTGGCTATTATTTTGCTGTCATTAATAGTGCAATTGCATTTTTTAAATTTTGATTATATTTATAAAATTTTAGGGATATTCCTTCTATTCCACTTAATTTGTCTATTTGAGGTAATTTTATTTAACAACCTTTCTCTCATTGCATGCTGATTGGCAAATGTCTTTCAAACAACTAATGGTAGATTTATTGTCAAACAAATTAGTGCGTGTAGATATATTGGCATACAATGTAAGAAAAGAGTAAGGGCCAAATTAAGATGTTTTCCCAATGACTGTGTAGAAAACTGAATTGTAAAACTGTTTTTCATTAAAGGATTATGTAAAGTGACTGCATGCATGTGAAAATTTAATTTTTTCAGTTGCTTCTATTGTCTGCCTGAATACAAATATGAAATATCAAAGTTAATTCCTAGACAGATGTTAATGCAAGCCTTGTGTAGTGATCATTAAAATAGGTATGCAGCTGAAGAGTAGAGGTTTAAAAAGAGGAGATTAACTGAGAAATTCCTTTTTAAAGTAGTTTGGCAAGAAAGAAACGTATTAAATTAATTGGTTTTGTTTTTTATCAAAGAGGCTGCTCTTAAACCCTAATTGGTTGGTTATTTAAAATGGCAAACCGCTCATAATTGATGACTATGAAGGCCATTAATGAACTCTTAAATGACTCAGTGAAACAGCAAATATGCTAAAAATTTTACATGGAATAGTGGTTTTTGCTTTTTTACAGCTGGTTATGATTTTACATTTATTACTTTTGTTTTATTAATATCTTCTTTGAATTAGAATATTGTTATAACAATATTACCCACTTTTCTATTTAACATTGAAATCTGTACCTTTAGTATAAAATCCACGCTTTACTCTGTGGACATGTGAGCCCTTATATGGCTTTTATTTTCACAACTATTGGTCGTCGACATACTCCCAGTTACAAAAATGCTTAGAACAAGGAAAGTGTTCATGTTATGGCATGTTTAAAGGTAAAAAAATTATGAAATCCAGTCCTTTTATTGCTTTTCAGTCTGTATGGTTATGTTTAGTAAAAGTTTATGTTCATTCTAAAAAATAAAACATAATTTTAATCCAGTGCGACAAGAACTAAGATATTGAAAACTGAACATTATTTTCAAGGGTTGTCGGCTAACCTGAAGAGTAAATTGTTTGCATTTAAATATAATTAAAAGTGAAATATTAATATAGAAAATGTTTCTGATGTTAATAGATTAAATGATGAGTATTACAGTTAGTAGATTAAGTAATGAGCTCTACAGGCTATTATGAAAATGTTAATATATATTCTTTCAGAGGTGTTCTAATTCCTAGAATCTTATCCGACTTTTGTTCTGGAAAACAGTAGGTTTCAGTATTGACACATAGCCAACTCATAACTTTATTTCCGTAAATTAACATTGAAAAATAATTTTAGTAATGAATATTTGGTATGATTATTAGATTACAATTCTAAAGTATTGAAACTACATAAATATTAATGAAATATGTTCAGCATTTGAAAACTTACAAATAGCTTGAGTTGAGTCTTGGAGCATACCATATGTAATAAAATTATAAATTAAAGAATATTACACACTAGTAAGAAAGACACTGACTAAGACTAAAAGGACATTCACTCAACTTTTGTCTTATGAGAATTAAATTTTTTTGTGTTTTATTTTTTCTAAGATGTATGTAGTCCAACTAAATACAGTACAAAGTCCGAGATCTGGAATGATCTGAAATCCGGACCTCAAAGTCACCAACAACTTTTTTTTTGTAAGTTTTATGCATGTGCATTTGATTTTTTCCTCCCACAATAAAACATGTGGAGAGTCCCCATTCTTAATTTCACTTAGGCAGTAAATTAAATAACTCGTTATTGAAGAAACAATTGTTTTAGAATAAATTTGTGAAATCAGTAATTTGGCTGTTTAGCTGCATATCTGCATATCTGCTTGGCACAAATCTCAAACCGAAACATTTTACATAGCAACATCGTTGATTTTGCATCTATTAGTATTTTATATCCCTGATGCCAACCTCGCGAATCATTATTTATTATATTTTGCTTTCATCACTGCATGTTTATCAACACATGACAACTTGAGTAATGACTCATGCAGCGATGCCTGAACATTTTTTTAAAATATTAGTTATCGAATAATAAAGAGTATGCTGGACATTACACTTGGTGATGATTACAGATTAAGTTAAATGTCTTAAGAAATGTTGAAAAGGAAACTTCTAACAAAAATTACTTTCCATATGCTAAACATAGATTTTGTTAAACTCATTGGCTAAAAGATTACATTTAGGGCTATTTGAATTAAGAATATCTGATATTTTATTCACATAAACCCAGAACCGGTGCCAGAGCTCGTATATCCACACCGGCCGGCAGGGAAGTCGAAGTTTTTGGAATTTAGAGAAGCACCGAGTGAAAAAATTAAGAGATGACAAAATTTTTATAATTTAGGGAAAGCACTGGGATCCAAAGTTTAGGGGCGGCAAAAATATAGAACTTGGGGAGGTGCTTTGTAGGAGAATTTAGGACCTGCAGAGACTGCATCAGGTGGTAAGATATCTAGTTCCAGCCCTCAATAAGCCTTAAGTACATGCGGGAGTTTATTCAGGACTTGGATTAGCCTTATGCATGCACATGAAATTAAGTGTGAGTATAATAAATAATTAAACTAATACAGTTCACGCTTAATTGTCTCAGTATGCGGTAGAAGCAAGGCAAAATTAAGTGGAACAACTTGTCTTTCATCGCCAATCTCATAATCGCAAGATCGTGGGAGGATGTGTGTGTGAAGATGCTCCTTCAAAATTGCTCCACATTTTAAATAAACACATTTAATTACATACATTATACTACATAGTACAATTACATAGCAAATATGTGTTACACAGCTCATCACACTACATTCTCAAAACCCACGCCCGCTCTTACTCTTAATTGAAACTTTTTTTCCCAGTTGAGGGGTGCTACTACAAACTCTGTAGGAGATCTCAACAACTGTGTCAGAGAAATATTCAGAAAAAATTACAAAGACCTTTCACTTTATCTCTTAATCGTTTTAAATTAGTTTCCTTATCTGTTATTTGGATTCGCAATTTTTTTAAACCATCTACCTTATTCGTAACATCTATCTTGCTAGAACCTTCCTTAATAAAAGCTACAACTTTGTTAATTAACTTAGTTAATGTAGACCTAACTGCACTACGCTCCTCACTCAACTCCGACATTTTACAACAATTCAAATTTCAAACAAAATATCAAAACAAATCCTACCTTCACTTCCTGCTAAGTTTCACAAATTCCCATACAAAGCTTGCAACTAAACCACTAAAATTCACAGCTTCCAAGACCGACCCGTCCGATGTTTCACTTGTGGCTCCAAAAATATGTGAAGTACGCTCCTTCAAAATTACTCCACATTTTAAATAAACACATTTAATTATATACATTATATTATGTAGTACAGTTACATAGCAAATATGCGTTACACAACTCATCACACTACATTCTCAAAACCCACTGCTGCTGTCACTCAAACCAAAACTTTTCTTCCCCAGTTGAGGGATGCTACTATGCCCTCTATGGGAGATCTCAACAATGTCTCCAGATATTTTAAAAAACACTTGGCATAATTTATGGCCAGCTACCGTATTTCATGGTGAGGGTGATAAAGATGATAGCTACGAATTTGAAGGTTTTTGGATATCGCAAACCAAAAGTGAAATTTTCCAGTTAGTGGATTTTGTAAAGAAATGTGGAGAAGCAGTAATAAATGAAGATGATATAACAGAACTTTTTCATTGTGATGATAATGCCCCAATCATCAATCAGTCAACTAAATCTGTAGTTATGTTTCTAGATCCAGAAAATACCACTACCGATACTGAAGAAAGTGACAGATTTTGATTGAAAACGAAAAAATTTCTATTGACAAATTAGTCAGAATCCTCGACACAGCAATTACAGGACTTGAGCAATGGAACTTTGTAACTGAACAAGAAATATGTCTGTTTAGAGAATTAAAGAGAAAGTGTTAGCCCAAAAAACAAGTTAAACAACCTACATTGAAAGAAATGTTTAATAAA
This sequence comes from Stegodyphus mimosarum, assembly GCA_000611955.2. Taxonomy (NCBI): domain Eukaryota; kingdom Metazoa; phylum Arthropoda; class Arachnida; order Araneae; family Eresidae; genus Stegodyphus; species Stegodyphus mimosarum. The sequence continues at coordinate 42,227 of KK120755.1, read as the reverse complement.
GTAAACAAGTAAATGGTGAGATTTTTTTTTTGTAAATTTTGATACCCTTTAGATAATAAATGCTCATTATTTCATAAATCACGATATCATTCTTTTAATTTTATAATTTCTGCATGCAATCTTACTAAATTTAAATTGATGATTTAAAATCCGGAATCGCTGAAGTCTTGTCGAGTCCGGATCTTAGACTTTGCACTGTATAACTAAAAGGAATGGGGCATGCACAAAATGTCAGCTTTAATATTTTTTGCAAAATTGACCTTTTAAGTTAAAAAATGTCAGAGATTATTTGAATATTACAAAACATGTAGTAGCTACTTGCTTAATAGGAAGGCTGCCTTAATGGAAACTGGCTCTTATTCACATTACACATGGGGGAACCTGAAACCCTACCATGCAGCCTAGCCATTCATCTGGGATGAAACTTCTAATATTCAGTGGTCTCAACCACTCAGCTATGGGACTTCAAAATGCCAAAACTGAATATTTGTGGAATTTAAAGCATTTTTGTAAATGGAGGTATATGTCTACGGCCAACATTTGAAAAAATAAAAAATTACATAAAGACTTATGGCCATAGTGTATAGCATGTAATTTTCAATATTTAGCATTGGATAAAACAGTTTCATCTTTGATTCAGTTTTCAATGCCTGCTTGGTCTTTCAAGTGATTAGAGTGGTTTTTCCAAGTCATATGTTTCAGTTTCCCTTACAGAATTTTCCATTTAACACTAGAGTTCTTTAAATAATGAAATATGATGCTTATTGGCAAAAAACCTAAAGTTCCTAGTTGAATTAAAAGTAGTTCACATTTCAACATTTTTTCCTGCTTTCTTCAGAGTTGATTAAGTAGGATACACATATATACATGTGTGTATGTATTTAAGAATTTATTTGACATCTTTACCATCTAGCACCTAAGATCTATCTGGCTGTTTAGTTTTTCAAGAAAGTGTTCTGAGTGTATATTTCGTATTTCAAAATTAAATAGTTCATGCATTTGACATCATCAAAGCAATGAAAATTCATAATTGCATTTATTGACTGTGACAAAGCACAAAGGAACTATCTGTTTAAAATGAATGCAACTTTCTGGAGAATATTTCTACAGGAAAAGTGGCTTGCTTTCACATTGCACACGAGGTTAGACAAAATTGTGAAAACTTTCTGAAGCCAGTCCCGAGTCCCTGGAATGAACTATTAATGTTTTGCAGCTTTAGCTAGTTGGATTTGCAATTTTTTTTAACTTCATTTATTTTAATGAATATAAAATTCTGAATTTTAGGTGTAATAACTCAATTCATAATTTATGTATTGTAAGAAATTCATTAAAAGTAATAAATTTCATTTATATGATATTCTTAATTTTATTCAAGATGTACCGAGTGTTTAATATTATACTGAATGGCCTAACAGTTGGGGGCATCAGCCTTTAAAAAATTTTGGAAATTCCAGAATTGCTATTAATGGCAAATTGTTCTAACGGATGACATCTATGTAAAGTAATATCACTTGAAATTACCGTTTGTTTGGTGCAAGATGGAGATAAATTTTCCCCAGACAGAACGAATTTGTGTGATTGAGCATTACTTTGAAGCTTTTTTTTACAGAAAATATGTTGATGTGTTTAAAGAGAGCATCCCAGATGTTAATGAATCTACCAAAGCAATGACTTTCTGCTTGGTTATTTGATTAAAAAACTCATTTCCATCCTGCACCAAAAACGGTTTTTAAAGTTAGTGGCATAAATTACAAAAGAAATTTCGTATGTAACAGTATAGAGGTGGCATTCATTGAAATAGTTTGCCATTAATATCCATTTTGGAACTTCACAGTTTTTGAAAGTTTCATCTGCACAACTTTTTGGTCATCCTTTATAAGCAGAATTTATAATTAAGTTAATAATACCCTTGTAACAATTTAGCTGATGTTCTTTCCAAGGCAGTTAGATTGTTTTATATTAAAAATAAGAAATAATTGGTTGGTTTACAGTATTCAGTTATAAAAAGGGCATGCAGTGTTTTTGACTGTTGCAATGAGAATATGAGAAATATTCAGTAACAATTGTTTATGCTGTGATACATGAGATAATAAATGGGATACTCAGTGTCACCCAATATGATTGTCACAGATGCAAACATCTTAAGTTATTTGTATTAATTGAAAACTATAATAAATTAGTATTCATTATATACATTAATCGAGTATTATTTTCCAAAACATTTTGAGAAATAAAAAGGTAGTAAGTACAGTATATCCCTTTTCCTTACTTGCACTGAACTAATGAAAAGGGTGGCTGAGGAGAGCCTGCCTCTGTCCCTAAAAAGTGGATAAGGTAAAAGTTTTATTACAATTTACAGCTAAATGATGACAAAGTACTTGATAAATTATTAAATCTAATGCACAGGGGAAAGCTCTTTTGTTCTCTGTGTAAAAACATATCATAGAAATAAATATGAGTAATTAAATAATTCATTAGAAAATTATATGTAATGTAGTCTTATAATTATATAATAAATTACTGATTAATAATTATGAATGTTTGTCTTTCATTAATTTAGGAAATTAAATTGCTCATAAAGGAATAAAAGAATTGCTTTGATCATTTTAACTACTGTAATGCTATAATTATCTCATGAATTTCTTGTAATACTCAGTATATTTATATTTTGAAGTATATAAATGTATTTTAAAGCATTTACATAAAATTGTAATTAAATGCTATTGAACTGCATATCTTCTGTTGTTTTGTCCATCCTCAAGCAAAATCCTTTTATGCACTGTTAGGAACTTTTTATTTAGAACATCTATTTTCATTCATATTATATTTGATTGATATAAAAAGTGATTTTCTTCGCATTGTAATAATTGTAAACATTGATTTAAAAGTTCACTATTATAGTTTGGTTGCTGGAGCCATGACCATGAGCATAAACACCCATTATTTGGACTGATTTATTCATGTAATAAAAAGGATGAACGTTAATCATGTAGTTGGGTTTTTTTGCCTCTTTATTTTTGCAGCATTCAAAGAGCACAGAATTGGGCAAAAATTGGTTTTAAGTATTCTAAGCTGAAATATGATCATCATTTGTAATTTCATTAACTGTTTTACTACATAGTGTTTAATTTTGTGCATTTATGTATTTATGTATTGGTAATAATATGAATGTTTTCAAAACTTAATTTTGCCATATATGCATAATTTAGTGATAAAATCTAATAAATAATTGTTATTGTGTAACAATTTTTATTATAATTACTTAATTGTTATGTTATATTGCATAATTTTCATTATATTCTTAGTACAATGAAATCTAATATTATATTTGATTATAATACTGAAACAAAGAAATTTCTTAATGAGTTATAATAATTGTGCAATAATAAATTCTTATTTGAGTTAATTAATTATAATAAATAATCATGACATTTCTTTTTGATTTTTTGTGCTAAAATCTATGTGCATTATTATCCATATGTGCTGGGGAAAAAAATTATTATAGGAAAAAAAAAAACTTTTTTGTAATACTGACAGTGTCATGTTACTATTACAATACTGGTAAACGTCACGTTAAATCAACTACGATCTAGGTATCCCACTCAAAATAAGGTGAAAACTTGTTTACCATGTTTTTCTATACTACAAATAGTATACTTGTGCTAAAAAAATACGGTTCTATGATTTTTAGCGATCATATTTTTTAAAGTAAGTGAAGGAACGTACACTATTCATATAAAATTCATAAATTATGAGAAAAAATTTCAGTGTGCTTGGTTTCCAGATTTCAAATCAATACGAATCTTAATTTCTGATCATATGAAATAAAGGCGCAAAAAGCATGCGGTGACACGAGAACTTTCCCTCCTTCGGTAGTAAATGCCCTCATTCCGGAAAAGACAGGACCCTCTTATCTTCCCGAAGCACGTAATTAGCATCATTTTTTGATGATACTAAGTGTTTGGGGAGAATGCCAACCAAGGTTTCATTGACAACGGTTGAACACATGTGAGTTGACATTTGGTTTACGATATTCTAAGCTTCAGTTTCAGTCAAAGAATTAAATTCAGTGAATCATAATTAGGATCGATGAATTTTTTTTTACCAAAAATCTATAATTTATATCCATTGTATTTGAATAAAAATTATCCTGGTTTTTTTTTCACTGTTTTTAAGATGTTTACTTTGATGTTCGGGTTTAATACTAAATGAGTAGAGATGATACTGTATCACAAAAGTATCATTTGAAGTATAGCATTTAATGTTTCATTTTCATGGGTATTCCAAAAAATTAATAAACCGTAGCCTAGTTATAGTGAAAAATGTAATAGATTAAAAAATATGACTGTTTGCCATGAAATCCATATTGTAATATGATTTACGATCATCCATAAGAAGGGAACCCATTTACAAAGTATGTTGATTTTAGCACTTATATTACACATTTACGTATGCATATCAAGATTTTCAAAATCGACAGACACTAAAAGAAATAACACCAGTAACTGATTATAAAAAAATACTAAATACAATAATGCCACATTAAATGTAGTTTTTATTTTTATGAAACATATTTAAGATTAACCGTTTTCATTTATTGTTGAAAATGCATCACACATTTTTTTTTCATTTATTGATGAGAATTCATCACATACATAGACTTGTGAATACTGAATTAAGCTTTGTACAGGATGGTTATAGTTAAAATAACCTTGTTCTCAGCTTCCTACAGTCGCCTGTAATGGATGTGACGAAATTTGTAAAGATTTTATCTACCAAATGGTAGTTTCGAGTAGAAACTTCTGCAATTAAAAGTCAGTGCTTCTGTGTTATAAAAATGTGAGCAGTTTTTATACCAAAACCGTTGTGTCATCGTCATGCCTTTGGGCAAGAAAGAATTTGTGTTGTTATCAGCATTGTTTTAGCAATAATAGTTGAACTGCATTGTGAAAATATAGTGCAAAAGTACTCATTTTAAAGGAGGATTAAGGAGAATGATGAAAGAGTTTAAAGAGACGTTATAGTGTAAGGAAACAAAGAGCGGCCAATTATGGTTAAACTTATAGATGAAGTGATCGATAGAGGTGTACATACTCGAAATTCGTCGACAAGTGCTCGAGTAAAGACACGCAAATTGACCATGCGCTGGCCACGGTGTGAAAGGTATCACAGTCCATTTCACTATATTATCTGAACAAGGTTCAAGCATTACAAACAGCAGTAATAGTTTAGTTGCACTGCGAAAATATTCTGTTGTGAAAGCACCTAACGAAGGGTTAACTAAGGTAACTTTAAAATTCGAAGAGACATGTTTTTTTAGAAAGCGGGATGACGGCCACTTATACTGAAATTGTCGACGAAGTGATTGATAGAAAGGCCCGTACTCTTAATTTCTTTGACAAGTGCTGGAATGGTGGTGTGAATTTACCATGCGTTTGGGGGAAGTAAATAAGGAAAATTGTGTCGTCTGTGTCTATTGCCCCTCGCCTTTTCATGTGGTAGAGGGACAGCAGTAAGATTACGTGACAACATGGTATGAGTGCACAGCCAAGTTTGTCTCAACCCATTTTCCTTTCAGGAACTAATATCCTAACATACAAAATGTGCAAGATTAAGGAGAAAGAAGAGAAAATCAATGAATGGACATAAATTTTATAAGAAACTATGTATTTCGAGCAGCATAACACAGTATGTCTGAATTACTCCGACCAGTTTTCATGCCATCTTCTATTTTCTGCATTTAATCAACTTGGGTGACTCACGTATTGTACACAAGCTATAATGGTAAATTTTTGTACTGCTCACTAATGATTGTTGAAATCTTAAATTTTCACTTGGTGGTAGAGAAATTAATTACATTTTGCTTGGAAATCTCCTTTCTTTGATCTGTACAACATACATACAAAGTTTCATCTATGCCTGTTGATTGAAATCCACTCGACTACGGTCAATTTAATTCTAACCATCCTGTGCAAAAAATGAGCCTAAAATGGTAAGTAACGAAGATGTGAGAAAGCTGCGATTTTGCAAAACAGCGTGTATTGCAAAAATTAAATTAGTGCTTTCGGGGAATGCGTACTTTAATTTCAGTTTCTGATTTCAGGGTGGATTATGTATTTATTGATCAGACATGTGAATTTTCAGTGCAGTGCTAACAATGTAAGTAAATGTTATATTTGTAGTTCGTTCTAAAAAAGAGCATTTAATAGTCAAATTGTTCTTAACTTTTTAACTAAGGATCCTCAAGTATAATAATACTGTAGATGCATTTTAAATAAATATATGCAACATAAGTACAAGTACGGATAAGATTTCTAAAATATGTCACTATATACGCATATATTCTCTCATTTCATGGTATGTAGGTATAGTTAGTTCTTTAATACACGGAATCGGTTTAAGATTCTAAACAGCTTTTCTAATTTGCTAACTTTCGGCATATTCAGTTACGCTTTCAGCATTATATGAGTGTACAGATGCTGAAGCATATCCATATGTTGAATGTGCGTCAACGTGTGGCTGGCTGGATTTTGCTTCTAAACGACACAGTCTCTGTTTCATTTGCTTCTGAGACCTTGTATACTCATTTAACAGTCTTGCAAATCTAGTCTGTAAATTGTCCAGAGCTGTTTGCAACTTGTCGCATCTCAAATGGAGATCTTTTTCATCGACTTCATACCGCTGGGCATCTCTTTCATCTAGAAGACCATCTTTAATAAGTATTTGCTTACCCCTTTCTATCAGCATTTTTTGAGCTTCGGGGTATTCTGCAAGAACAGTCCAGAGATCCTCTTTTGAAAGACAAAATAGGTCAGAAAATCCAACGCTTCTGACGTTTGCAGTTCTTCTGTTTCCTGTTTTTACTCCGGAAATGTTCAAGATGCTAAGTTCTCCGAAAACACAGCCTTCACTGAGTGTAGCAAGAACTCTTTTTCCATCATCACCAACTACGTGAAGTTTCCCCCTTTTTACGATATACATCTCTTTACCAACATCACCTTTACGACATATGTAGTCACCGGGACTAAAAACTTGTAACTTTAATTTCAGCACTAGTTGTACAAGGAGTCCCGGTTCACAATCTTGAAAAACTTTGACTCGTTTTAGTGTGTCCATATGAACGTGAATTGCAATTTCAGCTTTCAGTTTGTCCGGAAGCACGGATGTAACGTCGTCTTCATCTAGAGATTGCCTGTTGATCCATAGGTAATCAAACCATTTAATCACTCTATTTTCAAGTTCTTTACTGACCTTGCGAAATTCCAGGTATTGTTTTACACCGTCCATTCTTCTTTGGAATTCTGAGCGAGTGACATTCATATTGGTTATCATGCTTCCTACATTGCCTACAATCGTAGCAAAGATGAGAACTCCGATTAAGAAATCAACAACGACGAAAATATACTCCACGTCTCTTACTGGTGATGGCATTTCTCCTATTGTTGTCAAAGTTAATGTAGACCAATAAAAGCAGTATATATACTGATGGGTGAGTGATGTAAAACGAGGAGTTGACATATTGTAAACCCAAGTGTCTGATCCAAATCCGATAGCATAACTAACAGCGAAGTATAAACATGCATTCCAATGGATGATGACTAGAATATAAAATATGAGTTTGGCTATTCGGAAAGCATAGGGAAAATTAGTTCTTGTTTCAGTCCTGTCAAAGAATTCAAGCAACCTGTGGAAGCGCAGCAAGCGGTTAAGTCTAAAGATAATGACACAAGGTACATGCAGATAACAATTCGTATCCATCACTAGGTATACCAAATCCGTGGGAACAAGACTTAACAGGTCTAGTTTAAACTGATGAGAATGAATGTAGTTTCGAAGAAGCTGATTGGAATCCCGAACCAAAAGTCCTTGCTCCAGAAAACCTAAAAATGTAGGAAGAATTTGAATGAGAGCGTTTAAAAGAAAATATTATTTTTTTTGTTACATTTGATAGATTAACGCATATGTGCTCAAGTACAAACATACATTTATAATGTAAAAGTATTTCCCAAGCTTTTTTGCCTCATGATCCATATGCATATTTTATAGTTATCGCAATCTATATGCATGCAGTTGCTCTGAAAAAAAGAGATCCACAGGGAAAAAATAGTGCAATAATTAGAGTAATAGTAGATAAACGTATATGACTGTGGAGAATTAATTAATAATTTAAATTAATCCACAGGTATAAGCAAATTTATATAATTAAAGTAAGAAAAGAAGTAGCCAAAACATTTTGTGCCCAATTCAAAAACTGTCTTCGGACGCAAAGTTGGGACCAATGCTGTATAAAATATATGCATATAAAGCAAACACTTTTACCGAGCAAAACATAAAAGCTGTAACTGAAATATATTATTAATTAGTCTGACTCTAAAAATTTAAAAAAATCTCATTTATTACTCAGAAGTGTAAACAGTGAGTTGGATAATTAATCGTGGTAAAGCACAAAAAATACTGTATACCTAAGAGAGGATTTTCATTTACGTTACACACGAGGAAATTCATGTTACTGTCATACAGGTACCCCTCTGAGTTGATGGGTAGTGTATTTGAAACGAATTGCTAGTGTTTCGCCTCTTGAATAATAAAAATTTCTAAATGCGAAACCTTATCAGTTTCAAACTATTCTGCGCGGACACTGTCACAATTCTATGTGCTTATCTCTGCGATTACGTTACTTTTGATCTCAAGCGTACGTCTAAATTTTGCATTTCGGAAAATAAATATGTAAACAAAATAATGTATATGGGGTGCGATGTGTGAGAGTGTTTATGGAATGAATCCACGTGTTTAATAGTTTTCTTTTACAGACCTGAGCACAGTTATATATATTATTTGAAATCCACTAACAAAGCATGTATTAGCATTACCATACTGCGTTTTCATTTATGCTTTAGGTAAGATTATGGAAATTTTCCAATAGCTTAAGTTCACTTAATAGTTTTATTATGAGTAGCTGACTAATATGAACTTACATATAGGAATAAATTAAAACTGCTACGAATTTCAATTGTTTTCGAAGGTACTGAAACATCGATTTTGTAGTTTAAATCTTTAATAACCCTGACCGTCAAAAATTTCAGTTTCGAAGATATAATAAATCATTGAGAAGAAAAATCCATTGAGGCAAATTAAATTTTAATTGTTCGTAGAGCCTTCGTCATTTAGCAAATCTTACTTTTAGTATTTCAGGTAGAGGCAGCATCATAGCAGTTTCCGAAAAAACAGCTAAACCTGAGGAAATGAAAAAGGCTGTAGCATATTTTAAAAATAATCTGATACATTTCCTTGCAATTAAATAGAAGTCTCTTTGGCAGAAAAAAATTAATCTATATCTTTATGATTAGTTCAGTAAGCTTTAAAATGCCGAATATTAACGACTAAAGGTTGTTAGGATTAATCTTTTGGATATAAATAATGTGTAATATAGATCGCACTTTCCTATCAACTCAGCACTAGAAGAAAATTTTGTGTTCGGTCACATGAAATTATTACTTTCCCGCAACTCGTTTGTTGTTACTTGCAACTATCAAACTGTGTACAGCAGCTTAATTCGCGTCGATTGAGGAAGAAATAAGTATGGCAAATATTTTCTATCCAAGTACTAATTATCGATTGATAATTAGTACTCTTTTTATGCGAAGAGTCATCCAGAAGGTCTTATATAGAACGAGTTTAGAAGTGCCATAAAATATGTTTAAAAATTTTAGATTTTTTGGCTTCAGGACTTTCAGAATTGAGCATAAGATTGCTGCAGCAAAAATAGTTATGTAATTACTGACATTAACATATCCATTCGTAAAATAGGATAAGCAATAAAATTCTAATATCTTCTAGATAGTCTCTGTGCATAAGAAGTGGCATGCAGTTATTCATCAAACAACAATCTGTATAATTCGTAAAGAGCAGAGCTGTAACCTTGCTATAGTTCGACCGCCTTATCCGCGACCATGAGCGCAAACACACATGCGCCGTTCGGTCTGAATTATTCTCAAAATAGAGTGGAAGGATGGGGACTTTCTTTCCTTCCAGCATATCTCTTTCCGGAGAAAAGAAGACTTTCACGTGACCTTTCACGCCGCAGCAAGTAATAACACACCTCTTGGACGAGTCTATGTGTTTTGGCAAAATGCCAGCCAGGGTTGCGTTTGAGACGGTCGAACTATAGTATGTTGAACGCCTAGTACTTGTCAGGAATATCATTTAATCCGTGTTCTTATGGCCTTAATGTAAGTTTCAGAAGCTTGGGGTGTGTTAGAAACATATATTCCTTTCTTATACATTATAATTTTCTTGTCTCTTGTACTAGAAACTAGTTCAACTTAGCAAATCTTTCAATATAGCTAATTCGTTTAGCTTATCACCTACGATATTATTTGTTTTTTAAAATTTTCTTCACCGCATTGTTGTAGAGAAATAAAGTGTTTTTTACACTTTTTCGGATTAAATGGAATGTACCTTGAATATATGGAATTTATTAATATCTAGCATATTTATTATTATCTAACTTATATATGGAATTAATTAATATCTAGCATATCTAATATTCCTTCAGTACATCACTCTGATATTTTTATGGCTTGAAGCAAGGAATAACACTTGTTTTTTATTATAGCTGTTAAAGTGTGACATCGAAAGTAATAATAATTAAAAAAACCCACTTTACATGCAGGAAAAAAAATCTGAAAGGTTTCAGATTTTAATTACGTCCAAAGGGGCGTTTATTTAACATTTTGTGTGTTACCTTTATTTATTAAATACCATGTTCTTCGCACTTAAACGACAAAATCAGTTCAACATTTCAACAGCAATATCGCAAAATAATTTTAAATTGAGCATGTCTTTAGAAATTTCGGTACACACTTTCACGCGCTGGAGATAAAAATGTTTTTCTGTACAACGTTGGTATTGCTGGCTTTGAAATCTTTGAGTTTGTTAATGAAAAATTCGTTAAAGTTTTAGAGAATATTGTTACGAATTTCACATTTATTTGGCTATTTATTTCGAATTTTAACTAAAACTCCTTGCAACGCGAACGATTTTTGAAGAGAAAGCTACACCAAAAATATAAATAAATAAATAAATAAAATAAGCAGTAAATTGAAAAGTGAAATGACGCAAAATGCCAAAACGAAAGTAATAGTCCTTCGGTATTCAAATCCCTTTGGACTAAAAGGGTTTTTTTTATGTTACTTTTTAAGGCATTTTCTCATTGTGGTGTAAATGTTTATGACATCCAACTGGCATCTAGAAGATCCATGGTTCGAATTCCGAAGAGGGCGTAGTTGATATTTCCCGTATCTTGCTTAATTTTTAGTTCGGGAGCAACTGTAAATGTCTAATAATTTTTACAGTTGCGCACGAGCTAAAACATATGGGAAAGTGTACTCGTCACTACAGTTTAGCGTGGCAGTTATAAGATCCGCCCACAGTTGATATGTCACATTTCTTTCTCCCGAATAGTAGATTAATAGTGCCCGCAACTACCTTAAGAGTATGTACAACTAACTTTCCAATAAAGAATCAAGTCTAATAATGGTTAAAATGAGTAATCGAAAATATTTCTTTTCTTCAACCTCTCAGTCTGCAAAACTAGAAAGAGAAATGCATTTTTATTGTTTTGTTTTTAATTTTTCTTTCGTTTAGAAATCTGGTTAACTCCTTTCGATGTTTCGTTTCTCGACCTCCAGCTCTCTGTCTTTCGAACTGAATCAGACTTGCGGTACAGGAGAACATTAGATTTTCTATTTAATCTAAGTTAATCTTAAACCACCTCTATACTGAATATAGTACATAGCTGATATTTTTAGTTTCCTCTTTCAATAAGTCAAAACACATGTACTTCGATCACAGCTTCAAATACAGTAGAATATTAACCGGGCCTCTGTTAAACAGTGTCTCTGTTAACTGAGCCAACAATCGACATAAAGAAATCATTGAGAAAATATGGTAATATTAGAATGAAAACAACAAAAATGAGTTATAGAGTCTTGAATATTTTGGTAATGCAAACTCACGGGCTGTAGAAAGACTATAAAAAATTATCCTCTTGTCTTCAACTGTAGGTCGACTAAGTCAGGAGAAGGGCGTAAATAATCCTTTTATTCATCACAAAGAAATGAATTTAAGAGTAAAGAAATTTAAAAATTGATCCCACTTGGATTTACGTAAGCCAACACTCCTGGCTTTTCTGAAACAAGTAATGTTGAACTTAAAATAAAATGTAATTTAAACTAGCGTATCAGCTCACAGGATAATGTAACCGCGCAAGAAGGCTCTGCTCATAGAAGCCGGCGAGACAAGCCTAATGGCTAGAAGTACGCCACATTATTAAATCGCTATTTAGTTACGGTAACAACGTGGCTTCAAGTAGGCAGAACACGCTGTAAAATCAAGTTGCGAAACCTTCGCTTAAGTAACACTTGTTTCTCCCTTAATCTGAATAAACGCACACTGTCTAATTTACTTTCTGGCATGAAATGTGAGGGTGAAAAGGGGAGGTACAGGGAAGTTGCTTTAACTGAAAATTAACAATTAGTCAAAATAAATAAGTAAATCTTCACGCAATAATATTCTCGAATTCGCTTATTATTAACTGATCTACTGGCCTTTCTTATCAGTGATGAATCATTTAATGATCTTCGTAGTACGCATTACGATAAAAGATGTGGCTAAGATGTGTTTAAGAAGGAAACAACACTAACAGTCAGACATCAACTTACAATGAATTCGTAAGCATTTTTCATAAGATAAAACGATGTGGAGATGTGCCTCAAGATGGCGTTTCGTAATGGATTGAAACTAGGTAGGAAACGACGAGAACTGACATTTATTGTTTCTTCAGATCGTCAGGCACTTGCAGCCTAATGCATTCATTCAGAATGGCAAATACCCATCGGTCATTTTGTCACCTCAACGAGAATGTTGTCCAGAGTGCACCGCAGGGAACGTTCGCACTACATCCGTGAGGAAGAAGGAAGTTCCGTCCCAATTTGGATGGAGAACACCTCAGAGGACGGATCCGGCGGACTCACAGCCCTCTTTCCTGCCACCAAACGTCTTAACAAGAATTTCCGTTAGCCAATATCTTAAGTGCTCCTTGAAAACCGAAAATACTAAATACGAAATTTAATTGCAAAATAATACGTAATTAAATGCGGAATTCATGTTAAGTACGAACTTAAGAATATAATGTTATATGAAGAAGAAGTCAAAGAAAAAATTAAATAGGACCCCCATATGGTTCCGTGAGACATATAGTTTTTTAAAAGAAATCATAATATTTAAATATTCTTTATACACTGTGATCTAATACAATATATTTATTCATGTCAACAACATAATTCATCAGAAGCCATGCAGTTGGGCTGTACAATGGAACTTGTGAAGTTAACGCTATGTGGTAATGAAGAATATAATAGAGCCAAAACTAAAGCAAATGATTTGGGTGCATCTTTAGGAGTGATGCTCATTTCAGTGAAACCAAATTTTAGAAATATAAAAGAGCAGTTCCCTTCTC
>KK120755.1:0-28624 GCA_000611955.2 Stegodyphus mimosarum | reverse complement strand
TTACTACGCTTGAGTTCTATTTGGGTAAGGATAACTACATAACTTTGAAAATTGTTATTATGCAAAATATATTACATAAATGCCTGCAATTTTTAATTTTGAAATAAAATTTTTATTGTCCGTAAATTATGTAATATTCTAAACAAATACAGAAAAAGCAATTTCAAAGGAAGCCAACATATTCCAGCTTACGCCACATATTCTAGAAATTACTTAAACTGGCTTTGTTGCGAGACACTTGTATATTAGTATACAATCATGCATTCGTGCATATTGTTGCGTGCGTACGAGTTCGTTATGGATTTAATGCACAAGTCATTAAAAAGTTAGCAAAAATTTATTCTTTCCACAAGAAATAAATCAAAATGCTGAAATATTTCTTCAGAGATATTCGTACAATATAACAATATCTCAAATGTTTAGCAAAACTCAATTCAAAAACAGAGAAACTAATTCTATCTCACAGCGAAATCGCTACAATGAATAACAGCATTAAGTAAACAAACAGTTCGCTTAAAACCGCTACAACTACAACTGAACTGAGGTGTTTTAATTCGGCTTTTATAAGCTTTATATTTATTTACTAGGGCATTCTGGTAAAACCTCCATTTTTCTCGGGTTTTGTGGATGGCAACAGTAATTACGAGATATTTATGTATTAAATATTAAATGCACGATCTCCTTTATTTTTACTTTTCCGACGTAGCTTTCTCTTCAAAAATCGTCTGCGTTGCACGGGAAAGTAAAGAAATTTTAATTACAATTCTAAATAAATAGCTAAATAAATACGAAATCCGTAACACTGCCCCCTTCCCAAGGACTACACGTCCCGGGCAGTATACAATCCCTGGGGAGGAAGCCAAACTTACAACTAAGGCATCAATGCAATAATAAACATTACATTACAATAAAACAATAATTGAGATAAGTAACTTTAACTAAATAAATACTATCAAACGCTAAATACAGTTCAGACACTATCAAGCACCAAATACAAATACTATCAAATACTACACTGAAGTGACAAAAGTCATGGGATAGCAATATGCAGATATACAGATGCCAGTAGTATCGCGTAGAAAATGTATAAATGCTAAGTGCTTTGGCAAGGCTTTCATTTGTGTTCAAGTTATTCATGTGAAGAGGCTTTGACGTGATTATGGCCGCACGACGAGAATTAACAGACTTTGAACGCGGAATGGTAGTTGGAGCTAGACGCATGGGTCATTCCATTTCGGATATCGTTAGGGAATTCAACATTCCGAGATCCACAGTGTCAAGAGTGTGCCGAGAGTATCTAATTTCAGGCATAACATCCCACCATGGACAGCGCAGTGGCCGACCACATGCACTTAACGACCGAGACCAGCAACGTCTGCGTAGAGTTGTCAATGTTCACAGACAAGCAACACTGCGTCAAATAACCGCAGAAATCAATGTGGGACGTACGAGGGACGTGTCCGATAGGACATTGCGGCGAATTTTGTCTTCCTTGGGCTATGCCAGCCGAAGACCGACTCGAGTGCCTTTACTGACAGCACGACATCGCCTGCAGCGACTCTCGTGGGCTCGTGAGCATATCGGTTGGTCCCTAAACGATTGGAAAACCGTGGCTTGGTCAGATGAGTCACAATTTCAGTTGGTAAGAGCTGATGGTAGGGTTCGAGTGTGGCGCAGACCCCACGAAGCCATGGACCCAAGTTGTCAACAAGGCACTGTTCAAGCTGGTGGTGGGTCCATAATGGTCTGGGCTGTTTTTACACGGCATGGACTCGGTCCTCTGGTGCAACTGAACCGAACATTGACTGGAAATGGATACCTTCAGCTTCTTGGAGATCACTTACAGCTATTCATGGAAGAAATTGGAAAACGATGGGATTTTTATGGATGACAATGCGCCATGTCACCGGGCCACAATTGTTCGCGATTTGTTAGAAGAACATTCTGGACAATTCCAGCGAATGATCTGGCCACCTAGATCGCTCGACATGAATCCCATCGAACATTTATGGGTCATAATAGAGAGGTCAGTTCGTGCCCAAAACCCTGCACCGTCAACACTTTCACAATTATGGACGTCTATAGAGGCAGCATAGCTCAATATTCCTGCAGGGGACTTCCAACGATTTGTTGAGTCCATGCCACGTCGAGTTGCTGCACTTCGCCGGGCAAAAGGAGGACCGACAAAATATTAGGAGGTATCCCATGACTTTTGTCACTTCAGTGTAAATACAAATACTATCAAATACATATACAAAAAGGACCATGGTCTTATATTCTTTACATTACTATTTAAAATTATATACACTACATTCTATGGCCATAGTAAGGAGTTAACCTGTCGTAATGGACGACTTTACGCTTAGGGTTTGATGACTTACGGATCCGCAACATGACGTCTTTCAGTCTGTTTAAGACTGTGTACGAACCTTCCCAAGGTGATTGTAGTTTCGGAGAAACTCCTTTTCGACGAGTCGGATTCCACAACCACACATTGTCTCCTTCGTTGAAATGATGTCTGTAGCTCTGGTGTGGTAGCGGGTCTTCATCTTCTCCGTCGCCAAGTTGACTCGCTCTCGTGCAAAGTTGTGAGTCACTTCAAATCGGGCTTGGACACCTTGGATGTATTCCTCAGGCGATGAACGCGCATCTGCAGGACAGCTAAATAAGAGATCACAAGGCAGACGAAGATCACGACTGATGAGCATCTGGGATGGAGAATTGCTGGTAGTCTTGGGTTTCGTTTCCACTCTAGTATGATTTCGGCAGCAGAGTCTTTCAGAGGAGACGTCGGCGTTTCCAGCTGAGGATCCCTTCTGATGATCTATAGTCATGTTCTAAGAGGCAAAATGCAGTTTGTTAAAGTCCAAGGAAAAATTGTATTTCCTTAGAAAATCCAATCCGAGTATGCAAGGGTCTGTAAGTTCTGCTACGTATGCCGTGTGATGGTAGGCGGCACTTCCAAACGTGATGTTAACGTTTAATTTCCCCTCTATATCGATCTTCTCGCCGGACACAGTCTGGAGAGTAACGCAGGTCGGCGTCCAGATAAGTTCGAGTTGTTGAGCCAAAGCTTTTCGGATGATGGTAACATTGGCTCCCGTGTCAATCGTCATATTGCAGGGAACTCCATTGATAAGTCCCATGAGGAAACGTCCGTTACTGCCGCAACTCACTGCAGAAATTTGAGTGCT
Organism: Stegodyphus mimosarum; assembly: GCA_000611955.2. Taxonomy (NCBI): domain Eukaryota; kingdom Metazoa; phylum Arthropoda; class Arachnida; order Araneae; family Eresidae; genus Stegodyphus; species Stegodyphus mimosarum. Next base: position 25,430 of record KK120755.1, on the reverse strand, counting down.
TTAAACTGGGGCTTTTCATTATTTGGCAACCTCCGCCCCGCGAGATGGCCACGAATTAGTTTTCCTCCTTCTTGATAGGCGCGGTCTTAACATCCGTGCCCTGGGGTGTTCTGCAGTTTCTTCGAATGTGCCCTTCAGCACAGCAATTCCAGCACTTTACGGTCGGTTTCTTATCACCAATATTCCGTGTCAAGGCATTCACTTTTCTGGTTAAATCGTTTAGGCGAGCAGACATTTGATCCACTGGTTCTTGTATGTGATTAGCTCTGATTTGGTGTCGGTCTTTGCGAGTTGCTTGATGGGCTGCCTCAAATTTCATGGCGTACAACAGATCACTTTTTAAGTCCTTAACATCAGCCATTCGCAGTGCTTTCTGTATTTCAGGATCCCGGATGCCGTCGATAAATTACTGCAGGGACAGTATTTGCCTTGTTTCTTTTGGGCACTCCGTAAAGGCGAGGTGAGATGGCTTTTCATCATCCGTGGCGAGCTCCTGGAGTGTTTCCGTGGGGTTATGTTGGCGGGATTTTAACTGAAGCCTGCTGTAGTCTTTCAAACATTTGTCCACAAAACGCAGCTCCATTGCACTGGACAGAGCTTCGAAATCTAGTCTCTGGTTTTCGGGAAGAGTCTGAAGGATATCTGCTGCATCTGCTCTCAGAGAAGCGGCGAGATGACAGGCCTTAGCTTGGGAATCCCATCCGTTTGCTTCCGCCACTATTAAGAATTGTGTCTTATAAACTTGCCAGGAGGTCTTGCCATCATATGTGGATAACTTCAGGGAGGAACGAGAAAGCACGGATAAAAATTTAAATCCATCAGAATAGCGCCCTGCCGTCGCTACGAATTTCTTTAAATTATCAACCTCTTTGGCAACTGCAGAAACCCTGTCATCAATTTGTTTTTGGACGGCAGAAACTCTTCCTTCGATTCGTTGTTCCACTACAGAAACTCTCTCTTCTATTTGTTCTTTGACAGAAGAAACGTTTTCTACAATTTATCCAACTTTATTTTCAACCGCGTCAATTCTGCCTTCCATAGCCAATTCTGAAAATATCTGAAAATTCAGAAATCTTCAAAATTCTGAAATATTTCTTCAGAGATATTCGCACAATACCACAGTATCTCAAACCTTAAACAGAACTCACTTCAAAACAGAGAAACTAATTCTATCTCACAACGAAATCGCTACAATGAATAACAGCATTAAGTAAACAAACAGTTCGCTTAAAACAGCTACAACTACAACTGAACTGAGATGTTTTAATTCGGCTTTTATAAGCTTTATATTTATTTACTAGGGCATTCTGGTAAAACCTCCATTTTTCTCGGTTTTTGTGGATGGCAACAGTAATTACGAGATATTTATTTATTAAATATTAAATGCACGCGTTCTTTTATTTTTACTTTTCCGACGTAGCTTTTTCTTCAAAAATCGTCTGCGTTGTACGGGAAAGTAAAACAATTTTAATTACAATTCTAAATAAGTAGCTAAATAAATACGAAATCCGTAATAATATAATAATATACAATCATATATTGTTCAATTTTTATGTTCTTCTAATTCATAAATTTAAAAAAGTAAATGTTCCGTAAAAGGTAGATCTGAAGAAGAAAAAGTTAGTGTATTCTATAAGATTCAAGGACGTACGAAAACTTGACAATTACAATTGCATCCATGCTACTAAAAGCCATGAATAGAACATGAATAATCTAGGATGTTTGATGGAATAAAAATTATATTCATCAATTACCTGTTCTTGCATGAATTATCATATCGAAGAGGTAGATTGTATCGCATAAGTAATCCAAACAGTACCATGTGATTGGAGACAAATTTTGCAATTCCCAGAAGACACTACGTCCAACTATCATAACGACATTGTAGACCAAGGCCATTGAAATAACAGATAACCATCGGTAATGGAAATTCTCAGAAGGATCAACAACTAATGTCCTACAAAAAATTATAGTTAGGAATTGCCTTTCGATATATCTAAAAAAAATATCATACAAAAAAGTTATTTAAACATACAAAAATGCATCACTAATTGTAGTTGAAATGTCTTTATATCTCTCCCAAACCTAGTACACTCACTTCCAAAAGTTAAGCACGGAGAGGAAAATGCTAATTTCTGGAAGTCAATCAGAACTGAAGAGGACGCAATTCGATGCAGAGTTAGATGGAAGTATGCAAATATGTTAGGCAGCATCCAATTGCGCTTTCATGTCAAGAAATATGCCAAAAAGGCAGTCTTATAAGAAGCCAACTTTATGAAGGGTTACAGAAGATGACTGTAAGTGCTGATAGAAGGTGTTTGAAACTTTCATACTATTTGTTTTCAAGACATATGTGTTTCTATGACTTTCAGAGGACGAATGGAAGATTCTGAGCGCTGGCGTGCTGTGGGGCGCATTGAAGCAGGACAGTCAATCACAGATGTTTCTCTTTTCTTCGGCGTTCATCATTGTGTAATTTCACGCTTACGGAAATAATTCCGAACAACACAGACAGTTGTTCGAAGGCCCGTAGCCGGTCGCCCAAGGGTTACAACCCCCCGGAAGATCGATATATTGCTACTGTAGCCAAGTGGAATCGCAGAGCGACCTCCACACGTGTGACATCTATTGGTTACAGCGTCCATTGGTAAGGCGATATCTGCAGCTACTGTACGCCGAAGATTGCATATGAGTGGATTATACGCTCGGGTACCTCGAGTTTATGTTCCTCTATCCGTCCAATCAAGAGAGGTACGATTACAGTGGTGCCGGGAACGTGTCATTTGGAATGTGTCTGACTGGGGCAATGTCATGTTTACTGATGAGTCAAGATTTGCTCTGGAGTCAGATGACAAGCATATAAAGATATGGCGTGAACAACAAACACGCAATCAGTCCCAAAACATCACCGAACATCACGCATTCCGAGACGGAAGCATTACGGTGTGGGCAGGGATATAGCGCCGACCTGCACATCTTTAAACGGGGTTCTTTGAGGGCTGTCCGTTATCGAGTTGAAGTCCTAGAACCCATTGTGAGATTGTACGCTGCAGCAGTTGTCCCTACTTTTGTTTTAACGGACAATAACGCACGTCCCCATAGAGCTGACATAGTCGATGACTACCTGGAGAGTGAAGGTATTGCGCGTATGGCGTGGCCAGCATATTCGCCCGACCTTAATCCCATTGAAAATCTTTCGGATGCTCTCAGCCGTGCTGTATCTTCACGTTTCCCACCTCCAGCCACTCTTATTGAGCTGGAAACTGCTCTACAAGAAGAATGGCTATTGCTTAATTCTACGGTGGTTAACCACCTAATTGAAAGCATGGTCACAAGATGTAAACTTTGTATACAGATGAGGGGGGATCACATACCCTATTAATGTCCTTTTTTCATTTTATGCTGTTTATTTTCACTTTATACATAATTCTGTTTTAAGTCTCCAGTATGTCATAATCTGATAACTTACAATAATTTAATATTGCTTTCATTTCTGTATATAATTACTGATTTTGTTTTATGCATAAATATATATGTTACTTTCCTGCCAAATTTTGTGTCAATGAAAGCAGTATTTTTTGATTTTTTTGCATTTTACATCTTCGTGCTTAACTTTTGGAAGTGATTGTATTTCGCAATTAATTATACTTTCCTCGCTTTAAGAAAATAAGCATGCAGCGGAACAAAGCAAAATAAAATTCAAATGTTCTGCATCAAAATATTGATTGCTAAATATTTGCAGTATTCTTTTATAATTAAAAATATCGTATGCATGCCTGTTAAGCGTGTAAGAGTACGAGGTGAATGCCTGTGCTTCTGTATATATCATGAGTATGCCAAGCCTTGGTTTTAATTTTGTTACTCTATTTAAACTATCGTATTAAGTTTCCTGGGATTTTAATATAATAAAGAAAAGTGAGTTCTTAAAGATGTTCATGTTGTAAATTTTAACACTAAACCGTTGAATCGTAATGTAAATGCGAATGAAAATGATGCTTTCTTCGAAATTTATTCTAAACCAGTTTAAAAACTTCCAAGGCCGATAAAGTTGGCTGGATTGTCGTCATTGGAAAATTACCTAGAAAATGTCCGTAAATGCCTGAATGAAAATCCATGTAATTTGATTTCTAAAAATGATCTCTTTCTATCTTCTGATTTTTTTCAAAAGTGAAAACTGCGATTAAATCTTCCAAAATTCTCTTGACTCAGTTACAGAAATCACTGATTATAATTATTGGGAACTGTGGCAAGGTAGACGCCTTGCCAAAAATTATATTTCATCTCATTGTTTCGAATCTAGGCATTGCATTTTACCCATTAGCTAAGCACTTAGTTTCCAGATTATTTTTCTTATTTTATGGGCAGTATTTATACTACAAAAACTCACTTGAATTTGTTAATAAGCTAAAAAATATTTTTCCTAAGTATTTCACCAAGGTTTCATTCGGTGTAAAATCATTATTCACCATGTTCCGATGGAAAGCGTACTAAAATTTCTAGAGTCTAGACTTCTAAAATTTGACTTCTTAAGTATCAAAACTGGTGAGTTAACTTCATTTGTTCAGTTTTGTCTCAGACTAATATATTTTATTTTCTAGATTAATTATTAACCATTTGACCGAAGAATTAGCCATACGAAGCCCTCTAAATTTTATTTTCGCAGATATTTCCATGCATTATAATAAATACAAATTATTTAAACTATTAAATTTTCCACTTTGGTCTCGCTATATTGCTTTTATTCTGTTTGATGGTAAAGTATATGTACTGAAGTTTTTTCACTCATGAGTTCAGTTGATCTTGTTATTAAGTTAACTTTTAAACTCGAAATTTCTAATTTCCTAACGTTCTTGAGTGTCCTTGTCACACACAATGATCTAATTTCAACACTAACGTGTATCCTAAACCTTCGTCAGTTTGCCTTTCTCTGCACTTTAAATACTATCATTTTTCTGAATGAAAATTAGCTTTAGTTTTGTTCTTCCGTTTTCCGGAACACTCAAAGTTTGTTCATCCAAGTCAGCTGTTAACCAACTACTAAAGTGCTGTTGCAACTGACAAAGGTTTCGCACCTCCTGTTATTGACTAAGTGATTAAAATTTTTTTCATCTTAACACAAGAAAGCATATTCCTTCGCTTGACAGATCAAAAGAATACAGTACTTATCTCATTCGTTTCATAGCTTAGTTATAAAATTTCTCATATTGTACAAAATTTTTGTGACGTTTTTCTTCTACTAGTAAAACTTATATTTCGATCCTTAAAGTCTCTGCTCCATATCTGCATACTTGGGTTACTTATCATAATCCCTGATGATATGGTTTAATTTTGATTTGTTAAACATGAAATGCCTTGAAATTCTGCACCAATAAACATGAGAAATGTGTTCGGAGAAAAGAAATCCATAAATTCTGTTCTGCCTGTCATTGCTGGCAAAAAAAAAAAAAATCACATTGTCATTTTTCTGCCGCGAAAATTATTCAAAATGTGCTTTCGGTTAGTCAATTAGATTTCTTTGAAGGGTTTACAGGAATAAAATTCTCTCGTTTGCAGTTAATGATCTCAATTCTAATACCTCTTCACTATTGGAATTTCAAAAAAAAAAATTTAAAGTCTCTTTTCATTAAAAGTTTGATCAACAGGCGCTAAAAATTTGTTTTTTGTCATTTAGTTGAAATATTCTCGAAATTCTTTCTATCGTTTTCCTAAGCACGTGATTTCGTTTCGACATTTTCATTCCCACATTTGAAAGAAGGTTGTATCTGTCCTTCGAAATTTTAGTAACAAAAACTTAATCATGTTAGGCCAATTCTTGTTTATAATCGCTTTTTTAGCATTTTTCTCTAATCTGTTGTTTTTTCCTACTACATTTGTAACGAGTTAGCGTAGACTTAGAAACGATGCCAATGGAAAAGAAACCGAAATCTTCTTAGACGAAATCCAGCAGAAAAATACAAGTCGAATATTTGAGATGAATAAAAATAGTTGCTGTTCTCTTTGAACTTCAGATAGGCTACGCAAAAATAGTACGATTTCGTCTCCAGATGAAATGACATAAGCAGGCAAAATCATTACATCCGAAAACATTTACCAAAAAAGTATCACCACTCGCAGGAAGGTTTAATGTCATTAACAAAGAACTTGAGCAACAGAAAAACACATTCTCCCTTCAATGGATACATTGAAATTTGCTTTTGTGCAATTTTTTTTTGTGCGGTATTACTCTGATAATATGACTACTAGTACCGCACAAAAAGACCTCAGAAAAACAGGCTCGAGTGTATTAAGCTAGGGTTTAAAGCAATGGATACAAATGTACACCTGAAGGGAATCGTATACTCTAGATTTTTCTAATTTAAAGGCCAGTGAAATCAGGCAAACTATTTTTGAGGAATAATAAATTAGGAATTGTTTAAGAATCGGAAATTTGGCTAAAGAATTTTTCAAAAAGGCTTGAAAAACTGGAAAATAATGGATGATCATTTAAAGAAATCATGAGATGCGATAAAGCTTTAAAATTTTCATCTGTGTATTATACCATAGATTTCTTGCTAACATCGGAGTTGTATGCGATAAACATGCTGAATGCTTTTACTAAAAATTTTCTGATATTGATAAAAGCGCTATAGTCCCATTGTGCTTACTGATGTCTGCCAAACTTAGATATATACTTCTCATTCTAAATACTTCAGAAAACCGTAGATAATTTCTTTCCTAGATATACGTAGTATACTCGTACGTATCCTTATAAAATTTTTGATTATATGTCACAAAATTTCTTTGCGTGATAGAAAAATTCTTGACCGCATATTAAAATTCAACGACAGAAATATAGTCAATATCATATGTGCTGACCTGCGTAATCAAGAAAATTTTCTCATTAATTTACCAGTCTCTCTGTAGTAAAATTTACTTTAAAGGTAAATTTTACTTTTATTACGTTTTCTGCGGTACATTATGAACGCTTTCATATGTAATGCTATTTATTATTACTACTGTTTGTTTATCAGTTTTGATTCTTTGAACGCTTAAATTTGCTGTTCACCAATGACAAACATTAAATTGAATATTTTCATCTTTTACTTTTTACTTGTTATTTAATTACTCACTACCTTTCTTTAGCAGTAGCTTTTAAGTATTATTTTAAAAAGGTTCTGTCATTAGTTTAAGAAAGAACGAATAGCGTAAGCCGTTAATGTATTTTTAGTGAATATTGCAACTTCAGTCAAAAAGCTTATGAATGCAGCACTGATTCTCGAAATTATTTCATCATGAGGGCACATCCAAAGAAGTTGCTCTAAATAAGTGGCAAACAACGCAGTAATAATTCACGGAAAATTATAGTTCTAACTTACGTGATGCCAAATCGTAATTTTGTCTGAAATTCGAATGTCATAATCTCGGTTTGTTATCTGTTACCGAGTTTGAAAAATCTTTTCAATATTCCGTAAAGAATCGACCTTTTTGCTTAGTTCCCAGAAACACTTTATGTTAAACAAAAAAAAAAAAAAATCAAATACGTGTTGACATAATTAGATCAGAAAAGGCACTATTCTGGCGAACATTGTCAGCAGAAATTAGACATTGATTTCTAAAAGTGTGAAAGAATTCAGGAGCTAAATCAATTTAAAAAGTTACATAAACGCTTTCATCTTTCTCATATTATTAAAATGGTACAGTTCACTTAATTTGTTTGATCTTCCTTACCTGCCCAAACAATCTGTTGGTATTTTTTCATCCGTCAACTGCATTGGCTTAGGTCCATTAGAAAACTTTTCCAGAAATGAGTCGGTTCTTTCCAAATCCCTATTCCTTCGTCTTCGGGTGAATTTAATATCCTAAGTAAATAAAATCAGTGAGATTATAGCCTATATCAAATTAATATTATTATATTGAAAAATAAAATTTACTACATCATCTTGCAGTTGCTTTAAATACATAAGCAAATGCAGAGCTTTCACTCAAATTCCTATGGATTCGTTTAATTTTCAACTGAAGTGCTCTAGAGCTCCTTTGCTATTCAAGATTAAGATAATTTTAACTTTTGGGCAATTATCACCCGAACTAATGTGGAGATTTTAATGAAATATGGTATGGACATATGTTGATATAATGCAAAATAATATGCACTGTACAACACTCATTTCACACAAGTGTGGTCCTACGTAAGGCTCTTCGTTTTGAAGTCTAAAACCAGTGATTGCAATATCAAACAAGCAAGGAGGCTAACAAAGGTTAGAGTCTCCTCTAACATTCGTGCAGATGTTACTATGGGACTTCCTATTGGAAATGAAGAAGGTCTATCTGTTTCGGTAGCAGTTGGTCCAATTCCTGTAATTACGCTGTTTTCAGGTTTTGGAGAGTTCTGGTATAAAGAAGACGATTTTAGTTGCCCTCCAAAAAGCGTCCCAGACCATGTTCTGTGGGATTTAGGTTTGGAGATATGGTTTGCTAATCCATCCAGTTACTATCCTCACTTTTCAGAAAATTATGCACTGTATGTTCCCTATGTAAACGAACGTTATCGGCCATAAAAAGGAAATGAGAGTCAACTGCATCCCCGAAAAGGTTAAAAAAGGGTTCTAAAAACTCGTCTGTTTTCAAGAAGATATCTGCATCCCGCTCATTTCTGCGCACAGGAGATTCCGTTTACCATGGTGCGGAGAACATCAACTTTGGAACAAGCATCAGTAGGGGCCTATTTTCTTCAAAAACGAGTTTTGATTCAACCTAACCATTAATTCTCGACGTATTTTCTTCTGGAGAGAACCAGAAACACGCTACCTCCCTCTAATATCCGAGAAAGGGCTGAGAATGTCACCGAAGGTTTGATAATCTGGGAAGCATCAACTTAGACGGGCGCTCAGATTTTCATACCTTTAACGGACCCTCTGTAACGGCAGAATAAGAAAGAGATTTTAGAGCCCTATGTTCACTTTTTCGGGGATGCAATTGGTTTTCATTTCATATTTATGGACAGCAAAATGTCTTCCACATAGGGCTTATCTGGTGGATGATTTTATGGAAAGTTAGAATATTAGCCGGGTAAACTGACTACCCAGATCTTCAGAACACGTCTGAGACGCATTTTGGAGGATATTTCAACTGAAACTTGCCGTTCCATCCAGAGTGCTCCAGAACTGAAAACAGCGTTTCTGCAAGAGAGGGAACGATTGCTAAAAGGACTCATAAACTGCCTCATTTCCAGTATGATATTACGTTGTGAGAGCTGCAAGATTGTTAGAGCGGAATGTACTTTCTATGAACTTCTTTTTTAGTTAAGTCTTTCAACTTCTGTTTTCATCTTCCTGCGGCGATGAGGCTTACGTACGATCATGTGTGTGTTCCATGACTGTTTGCCTGGTATATTTTTTGCATTATAACATCCAATGTCCATACTAAATTTCATCAAAATCTGTTCATCAGTCTTAGAGATTGATTAAATGTGAGAATTCTAAAATAAAATTTGAACTGCAGGGCAGTGTTGCCAAGATCGTACTAGTTTTCTCATATTTGCTACTTTTGACTTAGTTGTGCTACTAAAATTTATACGTATCGTATCTATGCGATGTTGCGAATTTTCTGCTACTCCATCATATTTTTGAGTTACTTTTTGTTACTTATTTTTAAAATTTATCACAAAATTCGTGTACGTTAGTACAATGTATCTGAATAAATTAATTCATAATGAAAAGCAATAATTTATTAGGCTTAAATAAAAATCGGTAACTGGCAATTCTGCGATCGCAGATCATGTGTTTTAATGATTACTTTGTTTAATATTTTGGTTACCTAGGAGTAGGTTAGCTTATATGCTGTGTTAACTAAAATGGGAATTATGTACATGAAATTATATGCATGAAAAAAATTCAGCACCACCTTCTAAAATATTTGGCTTAAAAATATCCATATTCGAGAATTAGCTAGAAAGAATGAAAACAAGCGACACAAAAGTTTATTGAAGTTAAATAACACGATAAACTGAGGATACACGAAATTGTTTTAATGAAGCAAAGTTCTTCCTTACAGCATAAACAGAGTTTTATGTTTCAAAACAAATGTTTACCTTAAAGAGTATTCATTATGTTTGTTCTATAGCCTAGAACGTGAATATCATAACTGACATCGCAATCTCACTGTATCTATAAAATTCTAAGACATTATTCTTTATACGTTATTAAAATTCCGTATAAAATTCAGGTTTAAGTTCTAAGCATCACATTTACTTATTTGTTAACAATATATGTTAGTAATCCTTTTCTTTTTCATGCTAATAGTTTCAGCTTACCTATACAACTGAATAAAATAAGGACAATGCATATCTAAAAATAATAGTAATAAAAATATATATAATTTCAAAAAAGAATACCACAACGACCGTAAAATTTGTACTCGAGAAGCTCCACTTTCGTGTAAAGAGCGATTCAAATTCTGTTTTTGAACTTACGGACCACAGATTGTAGATGATTGATAATTGACAGATAATAGATTAATAGATGCAAAAACACCGTAAAAATAATACTAACAAAAGGAAAAATATTGCAACGTAAAGCAAAGTTATGCACGTTAGTACTAATATAGCGCTCGATAAGTTTGTGATATTGTTACGAATTTTGTATGTATGTAAATAATTTTAGTGAAATTGTAGTTTCTTTTGCATAACCTAATATGAAATGCTTGAAAAAGCGAAGCTGTGCCGGAAAAACAAGATTACAGGGAAAAGTCTATTTAACATTGAAGTAAATAGTTATCTCGCTAAATTGGCGAGATACTGCCAAGCTGGCGATGGCTTCTGTGGCTAATTTTTGTCGTCAGATTAGGCAACATTTTGGTCCGGTCCCTGTGTAACTGTTATCGATACTCTAATTGAATAACTTTAATTGATCCCTATATGTAACTTACGGCTTAGATGTAACTTTACATCTAAGGCGCTTAAGTTATAGGGCTGTTAGTTCTTTCAGTTTTTTTTTGTTTGCACTATATTAAGTCAAGAGCTGTATGTGAGTCATTTTAAAGGCAGAAAAATTCTTTTTTGAAATTTAAGTAGAAAATTCGGTTCTAAGTAAAGAACAAACCTCGATCATAATAAAACTGGAAAAGTAAAATCAGTTATAATTTTGATCAACATACAACCACCTTTTTTTTTTCTATTTTTTCAAACTATCTTAAAAAGCAATTTTTTAAATTGCTCTATACTTTCTTTCGTCCTTGTAAGGTATACTCTGGCTACTTCTCTCTGGCTAAAATTCTCTTCGCCTTTATTGCTAAACGCTTGAGAAATGTCAACGCCAGTCAGCATAGCGACAGCATGCACGTTTTGCGCATAAAAGTTTAGAAATGGTTTGCATCTACGTTTCTCATGTGTACGCGTATATTCAGATGCAGTCAAAGGATGATGTGCAAAAATTGTAAGGAGCGGCTAAGTTTAGACTTGGAATTAAATTGTGGTTATATGTCAAAAATTATTGTGTTGTTGGGGTTTAATTTAAGGGAATGTAGTAGTAGTTTTTTACTCGTAGGGTGACAAAACCGTTGCAGGCACTTTTAATAAAGTAATAAAGGTTAGAGGGATCATTAAAGCTTATTGTGGAATATTGCAGTTTCGAGTTTTAGAAATATTCTGACGGCCAAGCGTGGGATTTAGAAGCTCATATTCCTGTTTATGTATTTTATATACAAAGTAAAAAAAAAGAAAGAAATGAAAGTTTTTAGATTTTAACCCAAGTGAATTTGTTAAGGTTTTTTACGGTCTCGCTCAGCTTGCAATCTACCAGTTTGCTGTTAGAATCACTCTTGCTAGCCCATTTCTTTTGTCGTTTTAGCTTTATTATTAAGCAGCATTTTCTTCGCAATTATTACACTTATACCATATACAGTTCAACTTCAAAATTATAAAAATTGCAAAAGGAGCATAGCAGCATATATTTAGGATTCCCGGTGCAGTATTGAGTATTGGCATGCATTTTTTTTCCAGTTCATCACATCAATGTTTACCAATGTAGTTTTCTTAGTAACATGCTTTGCAAAATTTTTTTTGTCTTTTTATTAGTGATGTTTTGCGTGTTAACTTTATATATTAAATATCTAAATATCATGGTCTTCGTACTTACGCTACATAAAATTCAATTCAACAGTAAAATCACGAAATATTTAAAAACAGCATATATCTCTAAAATTTCCGATAGACAGTCTCGCGCGCTAGAGATAAAACTCTTTCATTCCGTTCTTTGTTGCCAATGTTCCCTTTCAGATCATTGAATTCGTTAATCAAAAATTCACTTCAGCTGCACAAACTATGAAATATAAAATTCGAAATTCAAAATTCGGGGATCCAGGTATACATGTTAGGATGGAGGATTATGTTATTCAAAACTGGAAACTAGGTACCTTTTTGTCTCACAATGCAAGTAACATACATGCAAACATACAGATTCTTCATTACTCAGTTTCTTTAAAAATAATACAGGGCAATAATACTTGGTGGCAACAATTTGAAAAATGATTCGCCGTTTGTGAGTGAACCGATGCAAAATCCCACTTCGAGACTAATAGTCCCTTTTGGGCTAAAAAGAAATTATAATGTGGCCAACACATGATCTTCCGCCAATTCCATGCGTAAATAAAATCTAATTTGTTTAAAAACTTTATGGCTGAGCGTTAATTATGAACACAACTCAATTTTTATTACTCTATTCTCCCACATAATGGACAATGATAACTATGCGTGCTCATATACACATCCATTCTCATGCTTTGATTTGAAAATATAGCATTGATAGTAGTATATCTCTGGTCATATGGTATTTCGGATTCACAAATCAATGACTTAACAATCACAAAAGTTTTTAAAAGCAACCTATCTTCAGAATTCTGGGTACAGTATTAATTATTGCCATACATTTCTTTTTCCGTCCTTCCTCAGCTTATGATATCAGAGTTAAATTTTCTTAATAAAATGAACAACTTTTTTATCATTTCAGCTTTATTTACTGAACATCACTTTCTTCGCATTTGGGCCATTTCTTCGCATTTAAGAACTGAAGCTAATGAATTTAATTGCTTCATAAGAAGAGTTCGTCTTCGTAATGAGTTTATTCTCGTTGCATTTAGTATAATTAAAGTATTACATTTAATGCTTATAAATGCAATACATTTGTTCTCAGTCACATACCTATACTAGTGTGCAAAAATTAAGGACGAAGTCGAAAAATTAGCATATCAGCTGAACGAAGAGGCAGAGCGGACAGAAAGACCAATCAGGAGATTAAGTAAGGTGATGTACGGTAGCACATGCGCAGATATGCAGGTAGACGTAATGGGGGAGTGTCTGAGTAGTATAAAGCATGTTGTCGGTATAAGATCAGTATTTCTGGCAAAGAGATTGCACGCCGTATAGCAGTTAAAATCACACCGAGTTGCTGCCTCAGCGAGAAATGGCGAATAATCAATCTGTTAGACGACATCTGGATGCTTTTACCCGAGGTCGAATCATTGGGAAGTTGGAGGAAGGCCGCAGTGTGACAAGTGTGGCTGCAGAGTTCGGAATTGCTCACAGCATCGTTTCACGACTTTGGAGACAATTTCAAACTACAGGAACAGCTATCCGGGGGTTTAGTAGTGGTCGTCCACGAGGAACCACACCCGCAGATGACCGGTATATTGCCTTACAGGCCAGAAGAAACAGGCGGCAGACAGCGGGAGAAATCGCTAGACACACGACACAGGCGACTGGACGACCGATATCGCGTTTTACCGTGGCCAGAAGACTGCACGGTGGTGGTCTGTTTGCACGACGCCCTGTACGGTGTGTACCTCTAACGCCTGCCCATCGGAGAAGGCGTTCTCTGTGGTGCCGGGAACACCGGAATTGGAGAGACAATGAATGGGGACGAGTACTCTTTACAGATGAGAGCAGATTTAGTCTGAGTTGCGATTCTAGACACATACACATCTGGACAGAGCGGGGAACACGCAATAACCCCTTCAACATCATCAAAAGGGACTGTTTTGGAGGTCGCGGAGTTCTCGTTCGAGCAGACATAATGCTTGGTAGCCGGACCGACCTTCATATCTCCCAAGGAGGTTCGTCACCTGGGACTGCTATTGTAACGAGGTTCTTCTTCCTTACATGCGTCTTTTCACAAGGGCTATGGGTCCTCAGTTCCTCTTCATGGACGACAACGCTCCACCTCATCGCACAGTTACTGTCGAAGAGCTGTTGGAGAGTGAAGATATTGAACACATGGATTGGTCGGCAAGGTCTCTGGATCTAAATCCCGTCAAGCATGTACGGAACTTACTAGGGAGACCCGTGGCAGCACGTAACTTATCGCCAGTAACGATTCTGAAACTGCGATTGGTGCTACAAGAGGAACGAGCAGCAGTGTCTCAACAGCTCATTAACAACCACATATCCAGCATGCACAAATGATGTGAAACCTGCCTAGCAGTGAGGGGAGATCATATCCCCTATTAAAGACCGGATGTTTCTTGCTGGACACCCATCACAGGGATGGTTCGGCCTTCAGTCGCATTGCGCTCCATGCTACGATTTCAATAAAGCTTCTTTTTATCCCTCTGATTTCTCTTTTAGTAAGTGTTGCTTACATTACTCATGTCCTTACGTATTGGGGATCTTACGGTATTAAATGTGTTGATTTGGAAAACTTTTGTACAAAGTTATATTGAAAAAACCGTCTCGTCCTTAATTTTTGCACACCAGTGTATTTTAAATACCAAATTTGAGAAATTTTAGCTTATCTTATATTTTTTTTTAAATAAAACCAGTTCAGAGCTTCGAGAAAAGTATCACCTTCGGTTTATCAATTTGAGCCAAAATTGATCACATGAGTATAAAAGTTTTAAATACTAAAATGAAAAACTTTTGAATTTTATTTTAATATAGATGATGTAAAGTACCACTTTAGGTTATCCATTAAAGTCTCTTATTAACTTCATGTAAAGTACCTCTTCTGGTTTTCAATTTTATCCAAAATCTAATCAACTTTCCGTTTGAGTGTAGAAAGCTGAAATACCGAAAACAGAAATTTTTGAAAGACTTGTAAGGTTTATCTTAAGTTTATAACAGACATTTTTAAGTTAAAGCTCTTTTCCTATCTCTCCTAATTTCAGCTTACAATTCCTTACCAGAATGAGGTTTTACAATCACGTTAAATGCAAATAAGTATTAGATAGTATTTAAGTCGAAGTTCCACTGACTTCGGTAGAGAAAAGCAGGATAGAGATTTTGCACCCATCAAAGCGGGGATAGACTTTGATTTTGCATTATGTATGCTCACTCAGAAACGCTATTCTCCGATTGTTCGAAAGAACGAACAGTCGCTTCAAAGCTCCGCCCTCTTCTTTTAATGCATGCTTAACATTACGGTATCCAGACCTCGCCGAGACTTCACAACAGATGGACGTTGCTGCTGTATCGCTTCAAAGATTTGCCAATATATTGCTTATACTCTGGTGTGCAAAACTTAAGCAACAATGTAAACATTTAGCAGATCGGCATGAAATTGCAGAAAAGGAGGTCTAGAGATCAGTACAATGAACACGTAAGTCAGTAGAAACGTCATGCGTATGCAAATATCAGGAACGAAACGTCAGAGGCGACGTGAGGGTACACAAAACGCGTGATGTCGGCGCGCGCAGCTCAACAGTAGAATAAAAGGAAGGACGGAGACGCAATTTAACATATTCGCTGCAAGTGCCAGTGAGTCAGTTCGTGAAATATGGCTAGAAGAAATCACCTGGACGACTTCACACGTGGAAGAATGATCAGAAAGCTGGAGGAGGGGCGTACTGTCACTAGTGTAACTGCAGAGTTCGCAATCAACAAAAGTGTCGTTTCGCGCGCTTGGAAGGCGTTCCAAACCACAGGTACAGCTGTTAGAAAGGTTGATGGTGGCCGCCCGAGGACGACATTTGCAGGGGAGGATCGATATATCATCTTGCAGGCAAAAAGAGGCCGACAGCAGTCAGCAAGCGCCATTGCTCGGCAACGGGGCGTCAAGTGTCGCGGTTTACTGTGGCCAGACGCCTTCACAAAGGAGGCCTAATCGCCCGCCGTCCTGAACGCTGCCTCGTTGAAAGTTGGCCACCGTTTACAGTGGTGCAGAGATTACAAAAACTGGACAACTGATCAATGGAGTCATGTTCTCTTTACGGATGAGATTCGGTTCAGTACGAGAAGCGATTCTCAACGCGTTTTGATTTGGAGAGAGGTCGGACCCGGTTTTATCCCAGTAACATCAAGGAAAGACACCGTAACGGTGGTTCTCGAGTTCTTGTCCGAGGAGGCATTATGCTGAACGGGCGAACTGAGCTCCACGTTTTCGACAGAGGGTCTGTAACCGGAGATCGCTATTGTAAGGAGGTACTCCTTCCCCATGTGCGTCTGTTCCGAGGTGCCATTGGCCCAGACTTAATTTTTATGGATGACAATGCACGGCCACATCGGACTCTTGCTGTTGAGGAGCTACTGGAAAGTGAAGATATCACTCGAATGGATTGGTCAGCATACTCCCCAGATTTAAATCCCATCGAACATGTATGGGATGCTTTGGGGAGACACATTGCAGCACGCTTACATTCTCCGGAGAACACCCAACAACTCAAACAGATGCTGATTGAGGAATAGGCACTCTTACCGCAAGAAATGTTGCACCAGCTGGTTCTGAGTATGCGGAGACGGTGCGAAGCAACCAGTGCAGTGAAGGGAGGGCATATCCCATATTAAGAAATATCTGCTTGTTGTTCTTCCTCTTGGATAGACAATCATGAGTCACGATACTATGCGTTCAATAAAGCTTGTTTTTGTTTGATTCCATACCGTATGCATTGTATTCCTTTTTCAGCTGGGATGCTTTCGTCATCCTTTACGTACATAATACTCTCCTTCATTTCTGCATTTCATGTCTATCAGTTGATTTCTCGTGGAGTTATGGCAAAACACCCAGCTGTTGCTTAAGTTTTGCACACCAGTGTAATTGCTACTGCCACAAAATTAGATCCAACGTAACATTGATGATGCAACACGGCTGTGTAACAGGTATTCCAAATTTCTGGATTTCGATTTTTTCATTTAGGATTCCAAAAAGATAAAGACCTCCGGGTCATACACCACTTATATGAATACGACCTAAGACCTAAGACCTAACTTCGGTAGAGAGAATTAGGATTCCTGAATAGCGGGCATTTACCTTTTGGCTACGTCTCTCTAAGCTGCTACTACGCTCGGCCGTATTGTGTGCCCTTGATAGCTTCGCTAGTTAATTTAATTTTACGGGTCAACCGGTTTAAAATTGTGTTAGCTTCGGCTAAATCTCTTTAGTAAGCCCAAGTGGAGGCTTTGGTGTGCGCCTTGAGAAAGAGGCCATCTTTGAATCTTTATTTTGAGCCATAAAGGGTAATTAACCTCCTTGAGTTTACGTCTCTGTTTCTCGACTTAAGCGATTATTTGCTCAGCTGTTCACTAGGTTCCTCAACATTTAGTTATTAGATAAAAAGTGAGGATCTCTACAGACTCATGCAAGAGTTATCGAGGACGAAATAAACGTCACACATACGCAGACATACAAATAGATAGACATAACTGTAAAAATAGTAAAAACATGTTATGAGGACCCTAATTTGAGCTTATTCACTGAAAAGTCACTATGAAATTCTTAGACCGAAAACATTACCTCCTTTACCTACGTACATAGGTTGACAGGGAGTAAAAACAGAAGAAATAATTTTAATATGAAAAATGGTCAAAGCAAAAATAAGTGAAATTCAGAAAATAATCCTTCGCTCTCCCGACTAAACGTATAGATAAGAAAGGAAAAGGGAAGGGAAGACAAGAAGATGTAGACTCCGAGTGTTTTGCCGTAGCGAGGCAGCTTATTCTTATGTAATAAAACGTTTTCAGTTTGAGTAACGTTGTAGACCTGCAATTAAAATAGCTGTCGTAAAACAAATGTTATTAAACATGGGCATTCGTTAAGATAAAAATATTGTTGACATCAATAATAAAAAAAATGTTAACCAGATCTTAAGGTAATTTCTCCCTCCTTTTCGCATGACTTCGTGGCATAATTGAAAGCATATTCGACGCGCATTCGAGAGGTTCAGGGTTCGAGTCTTGGCGAGGGCATTGCCCATTTTTCACAGTTCCTGCTTCAAAATAACCTAATGACTCTACAAATGGCGCCCGAACTAAAAGGTAGAGGACGATAATTCGTCACCAACAATATTTGGTGATTGTGCCCCTTCATCTCCAATCGGCCTTTAAAAGCCCTGCATGCCTTCGTGCCGCAACTGGAAGCATACTCGACTCGTATACGAGAGGTCCAAGGTTCGAGCCTGCCGGCGAAGGCATTCCTCATTTTTCATGTTCCTTGCTTCGAAATAATTTGCTGACTCTACGTCTCTAGTTTTATATAAGGAACCACCACAAAAATTTGAAAAATAAGCTTCTGCTTTTAAAATTATCTTATCTGTCCTATGCAAATATCGATTGAATAAGGTAAACAAAAATTAATTCCTTTATAGTTTAAGGGAGCAAGTTACATTCGTAAGTTTAACAACTACTGCATTTGTTCTTTTCTCCAAATTAACAAGGTATGGCCAGGGTTGGAGCCAGAACATAAGTAACCAGTGCGACCGCACCGAGAGCGGAATTTAGGGGTGGCAAAATTTTTTAAATTTAGAAAGGAACCAGCTGGCAGAATTTTGGATTTGCGGAGTTTGCACCGGGCGGTAAATAGTCTAGCGCCGGACCTGGATATGCCAGTGAATGTGTAGTTGATTAGTCTGGCGACAAAAATGCGAGTTCTCCCGATAATATTACTCACTTTCGCTAATCAACAGCTTCTTATCTCGTTTACATTGCTTCTATGAATCTGCCATATTAATTAGATAAACTTTCTAGCACATCGTTTTTAGCAAGTATTTGGTAGAGCAGTGTACATAGTAATAATGATGGTTAAGTTCTAATATTAACGAGGAAATGAAGACAGTAGAAATCTGAGAATTGCTTAGTTTAACATAAAAAGGTGCACAGTTCATTAACGGCTCTGCAACACATAACTTTTATGCAAAAGTTACTCGTAACAGTAATTTAAATATTTAGCAGAAGTTTAATACAAAAACTTTAATATGGCAATTATTTTAGTGCAAAAACGAACAGAAGAATGAACTTTAATGCAATAGTTAACGGAAGAATGTCCCATTTTCCACCAGCACTGACAGGCCATTTTTAGATTTCCATATATTGATAAATGGAATTAGCGTTAAAAAATATCTTGTATGTTTCAGATGATAAATGATTTTATGAAAACTGATGGCACTAGCTAACTTTTCTGTTGATGGTATTAGTTACGAAAGAGAGTAAATATTTAATTTCTTTCCAAATTGAATTTTGTTAGACGACTTTTATTCGTCAATCCTTTATGTATTTTTTTCATGTTTTATATCCAAAATGTCTTATTCTCTATCTATCTGACATCAGTTTCAGGAAAGTAGCAGACACTGTTTTTATAATAAATGAATTATTATGGCACTTAATTTTCTAAAGAGTGTTTCGGTTTCTAAAACGTGTTGTATCCAATTAATAATGAGATAGAAGAGCTTCAGAGCTTCAGAGACAGTGTTCGGTAAAATATCGAAAGGAGGAATTATGTTGCTTTTCCTCTTCTCCCCCCCCCCGAAATGAAAAAAAGTCTGTTTTGGGTTTGTGGTATTCTTCAAACTGCTGACTCAATTTACAGGAGAAAAAAAATTATGTCATTAAAACAGAATCAAAACGACTTAAATTAAATTTAGAAAAGTCTAAAAATTTAACATTTATTTAGAGAAAAGCGAATGTAACTGGTTATTCTAATACATGTAAAAATTATACAGTATGTTATATATTGCTTGTAATAGGTATATTTTTCATTGTAATTTACATTACTGCGTCCAAAAGAAAAATAATTGTAATTTACAAAACATGGTCATCCGTTATACAATTTTATTGTCATGTCTGTTTGTCTTTTAGATTTTAATTACTTTAAATACCATATCAAAAAACACACGAAAAGTAAATTGAAAATTTAGGCTTACATCAGGCTTTAAAACGAAAGCAAAGGGAAAATAGCTAAGAATATAGATGGCGCTAGTAAAGATATTTCCTCCCCATAAATCTAATATTACGTTAGGTACTGAAAAGCGCAGTAATCCTTTTGCATTAAGTGTACTGTATGAACTCTCTTCGGATCACCTTCCGGTGATCGCTACTATTGGGATTTCTAAGGATTCTCTCCTATCAGTGAGAAATATCACAAACTGGATTTTATTTGAGAACCTTATGAAGGACAGTAATATCAATTTTAATAATATAAATTCCAAAACTGGAACTGATAGTGCAGTCAACCTCCTCACTAACTCTATCCAATAGGCTATTAAGGATGCAAGTGAAACAATTACTAATAGTGAGAAGCTGTATAAACTCCTATCCAACATCCGTGAGATGATGAAGCAAAGAAATAGACTTCGTAAGAAATATCACCTCACGTGGGACCCAGCATTCAAAAGATAAATTAATCAGCTTAGTAAAGTTATTAAACGCCTCATCAAAGAACACAGAGGCGAACTTTTGGATGAAAAAGTACTTAATGCTAACGATGGTTCTTTCTGGAAATTCATCAAAAAACTTAAGTCTGATTTCTCCAGCAACCGCCCCCTCTACTATGGCAATCAAGTTGCAACTACCAATAGTGACAAAGCAAATATCTTTGCGTCCCACTTCGCCAAGCAGTTTCAGCCAAATGATTGGCCAGTGGATCCTAATTTTGAATTAAACACCCTCCTCAAAGTCAGAGACTGGTTCAATGCGCCGTCAGTTAATAATCATATTACTCTTACCACTCCTTCTGAACTTCATAGTGTTATCAAGAATTTAAATATGAAAAAAGCACATGGAATCGATAAAATTTTCTAACAAAGCGATCAAAGTACTCCTAAATAATATTATTTGCAAGCTCACGGGACTCTTTAATGCCTGTTTAACTAACGCATACTTCCCTACTCAATGGAAAATTGCCAAAATTATGCTTATTCCAAAACCCGGAAAAGATCATTCAACTCCTGATGGCTTTTGACCGATTAGTCTTCTCTCCGGTCTGGGAAAAGTGTTTGAAAGGATCTTGTTTCTTAGTATGAAAGACTATTTCAAGCTGATCCCTCAGTTTGGATTCCAGCCTAAGTTATCCACGACAAAACAACTGCTTAGGATTACCGAATTTGCGGGCGCTGCCTGGCATTCTAATTTAAGTGTGGCGAAAGCCTTCGAGCGCGTCTTGCATGAAGGACTCATTGCCAAACTCATCGACCTGAATTTTCCAAGGAAACTTATTCTCACGATCCTCTCTTTTCTTTCCCCCATCGGACATTTCGTGCAAGTTTTGGAGATGGTCTTTCCTCTTTTAGTGCTGGAGTTCCTCAAGGAAGTGTTACCGCCCCAATACTCTATTTATTCTATGTATCTGACTTCCCTGAAGTGAAACTTCATACCAACACCTTATTAGCATACTATGTTGACGACACTGCCCTTGCAGTGAAGTCAGCGAATGTCAACCACGCAATTAAACTGTCAGGACTGAGTGTTCTGTGCCTAGCTTTAGGGAACATGGTGAAGTCACTCCTTCTAAACTACAGTCCTGCTCTGGAACAGTGAGCTGAAAAATGTTGGCTTTGTTCTAGTGTAGATACTGTGCTGGAAAATAACTGCACGTGAAAGGGATTTAAAATCCTCTTTTATTAAATCACTATTATTTACACACTTCCCAACTCGGGAGGGATACAGAAAGTAAAAGACCACACTTGGGCCTAACTTAACAATCAAATAAATTTAATACTAAAACTAAAATAGAAATCTAATTAAACTTTGCTCACAGAGCAATTCGCGGAGTTTGGCCTCTAACTAACTGGTGCGTAGCAAGAAATACTAATACTAGCGCACTTCAATTTATTTCAATATGCAATCACGTAGTAAGCACTATGGCTTATAATTTTAGCTGCTAGCTGGTCAGACGAACGTCGAGCAGAATGACCGTGATCTGAGACTAAAGCTCTCTCACACTAAGAGGTTTCTACCTCTGGTTTAAATAGTACTTGGCTGTACTTCAAATTAGCATAAGCTGAAAACGCGCGCTTCTTCTGACGGGAAGTTGAAACAGAGAAGAGATAGAAAGATTTAAATTAAAATAAAACTTGGTTAGTTTAACTAAAACCGTACAAAACGACTACAAAGTGTCATCCCGATGATTGAAAACTGTTGCAAAATGTGGAAAATCTCCATCAATGCCTCTAAATCCCAGCTTCTCATCATACGACGCAGTAAGAAAAACCGCCCCATCATAAAAGACCTTATTCTATTTAATGAAAGAGTCTTTATCATGAAGGAAGCTAAGTATCCTTAACTCAAAGTTAACCTGAACCAGTCATATCAACACCGTCTGTAATAAGGCTCTAAAAGTCATGAAATGTCTTTTTCCAATTATCGGGAAGTACTCTAAACTCGATCTGACCAAAAAGAAACTCCTTTATACCTCAATCTTCCGCCCCATCATGTGCTACGTATCACCAGCCTGAGCAGCTGCCAAAGATTCAGATATCCAGAAATTATAAATCATTCAAAACAAGTATTTACGCATTATCACGAATGCACACTACTTTGCGGGAAACGACCTCTTACATCATGATCTAAAATTGCATACTGCACAGGCTGAACAGGAACTTTTACACTGGTGCACTCAATTGTGAATATTTGCAACGCTTTAATTTGTTCCGCTACGAAATCCTCAATGAGAATAAGTTTTTACGCCCTTATGCTGCCTCTTTTATCACTCAGACTGATGCAAATCACAATTTCCCAACTTAATACTGTGTGGATCATCATTAAGTTACTGTATCAGAACTCGTATTTCTTTTTATCTGTTTGGCGAACATGACATGTCCGGACTGGACAGTGAGTTGACTGCAACTATGTCTTATGGAGTGTAGCAAAGACGACAAAATGAGAAGGGTTATAATTACCCTTTAATGTTTCCGCGTTTTCTCAGTCGCTTCCGCACTTCGGGATCGGTATCGGTATCTCTATCTGGTAAAGTGGCGTATAGCAAGATTTTGCTTTTACTGCTGCATTGGATTTTATTTGCCTTTAGGTTTTGGTTTCAAACGTTGTAAGGCGGAATCCGCCATCGCCTTTTAAAAGGCGAAATAGTTCAAGTACTACTGTACTGACGTTGATAGATTCACAGTCTTGGAGCTTTGTCAAAGTAAATGCAGACACACAAAGTCTCTGGTAAGTAAAATATACGAAATAAAGTTGAAAATAATAAAGTTGAAAAATACAAAAATTATGTACACTATTTACACGTTTGAAACACACTAAATAAACTTTATCGTTGTAGAAAGTCTCTAAGATAAATGCTACCATCTGGCATTATGGAAAATAGTTCTAGGGCGTTTTACCGCATGCTCGATAATGGGATCATAATTGATAAGATCTCGTAAGTGTTCATAGCTTGAATTTTCTACGTTCTTGAAGAAGTTGTGACTTGTGGTTAATATTTGGTCTGCGATCGGCCTAATATCCAGTTCTTTATGAATGTGCTCGTTTCTGATGAACCATGAAGCATTTGTAATTTCTCTGAGTAGTTTATTTTGAAAGATTTGTAATTTCTTTCGCTGTGTTTTTCCAACCGTGGCCCAAATTGGAATGGCGTAGAGGAGTACTGGTCTAATAAGACAGATATAGATTCTTCTTTTAGTTTTGAGATTTAGTTTAGCTTTTCTTCCGATAAGTGGGCGTAACGCATTCTTTGCAGCATTTGCTTTCTGTAGCGCATAATTTGCCTGTTCTTTAAATAAGAGCTGCGTATCAAAATGCACACCTAAGTACTTAACACTAATTGTAATTGGGAGCGCTTGATTATCTATTTGAATATCAATTTGCACTGGTGAGAATTTCTTATATCTTCTAAAGAGTACTAAGTTGCTTTTAGTGGGATTAATTTTCATTTTCCATATTTTGAAATAATGGGAGATGATGTTAACTGCTTCCTTTAGTTTATCTATGGCGAATTGGGGTTTCATCGACTTTGCCAAAATCGCAGTATCGTCCGCATACTGAAAAATTCTTGCTGTTACTGGCGTCGGAATATCACTGATAAAAATGTTGAAAAAATAAGAAGCTAATACGCTTCCCTGGGGTACACCACTGGTGATTCTTTTTCTGGTGGAAAGTGTGCTATTTATTTTTATCTGGAAGGTTCTATTTTTTAAGTAGCTCTGCATTAGTTTAATGAAGTTGGTGTGGAAATTTGCAAGGTGCAGCTTAAAGCGCACTTAGGCATACAAAGACCAACCACTTGTAGTCTGAACGTAAAAATATAAGACTACTAACTAAATAAAATTTAAATAAGAGCTAATTTTTAATATTTTACACAGGTGACTAACACTAAGACTGGCCTTATAAATTACTACGCTTGTAGTACGCACACTGCAGAAAACTACAATACGTCTTTAGGTTGGGTTAGGTTATTCAATTATGGCAAAGCACACAAGGGCTATCTGCCTAAAGGGAGGGATGCCTTCGTGGAGGAATTCTAAGGGAAACTGGCTCGTATACACGTTACACATGGGGAAAACCACGAAAACGCCATTGCAGCCAGCTTGTTCGCGGGATTCGAAACTCGGATCAAACTACCAGTGTTCAGCGTCTTTACCGCTCGGCCGCTGTGGGCCCAATACGTCTTTAGCTTTCAAGAGGACTAAAACTTCTGGCCTTGAAGGCGGACAGTAATTGATGACAAGCTCGCGTGAGGACTCGTGGCAAGATGGCTCACTCTCACTCTTTCTACTACACTCTTGGCAAAAGGCCACAACTTAAATACTTAAGCGTTAGCAAGTACAATTTGCATAAACATATTCAAGCGTTAATTCTAGCCGGAAGTGGAAAATAAGAGATGATAGAAAAGTTTTAAAGTAAAATAAACGTTAGTCAAACTTAAGATCCTTACATACTTCCCGCCAGAATTAATAAGTTTAAAACTAAGGTCTAAACGACCTTGTTGGAAACTTTTAGTTCTAAATTCTAAGTCTAACGCGAGGCCAATATTTTACAAAAACTCCTCACTAAAACCATCTAACCTAGAAATTATGTCAAAATGCAGTTTTACAACATTTTCTCCACGGACAACTATTCTTCACCTGTTATAGCACCTAAAAACAAGAATTTCTTGTCTCTTATCGTCGCTCATACCATTATTTAATTAAATACCCGACCCGTGCTCTCTGATATGTGTTGTAAACAGTGAAACACCAAACACGGGCACGTATACACTGGTGTGCAAAAATTAAGGACGAAGTCGAAAAATTAGCATATCAGCTGAACG
>KK120754.1:756261-807601 GCA_000611955.2 Stegodyphus mimosarum | reverse complement strand
GTTATTGAAAATTGTTTATCCAAATATTGACTTATCATTTGGTATTGAACTTAAAACCTATACGCATACTCTTAAAAATTTAAGCTCCAACAGCACTAAAAACAAAATTTGAAGAGCATTCTAGAAAAAACGGAATGTTATGGGTGGATTTAGTGTATGAATTGAGAGTGTATTTAGAGAATTGGTTGGATTCAGTGAAAGTTCAAGATTTTGAAAGTCTTAAGGAACTTATGCTCACCGAGCAAATTAAACGGCGAGTCCCTCTAGAAATAAGAGAGCACTACTTAGACAATTGGGAAGAATTTAAAACAGCTTCTATTTTAGCAGAGAAATGCGACAGGCATGAGGTTTTGCGAAGAGATACGAGGAAGGTAGAACAGAGAGCGGGGTTAAAGAAACCATTTGAGAAAGATAGAGAGCGGTATGTAAATTCCAATGGTAGTTATAATCAGAAAAGTAGTGGTCATCGAAGAATTAAATCAGAGGAGCATAGAAAAGTGGAGGCTCCTAAAAAAAAGCAAGCTTTCAATGAGGCAGGTTTCGAGAAACAGCGGAAAATAAGGTGTTACCAATGTGGAAAGGGCGGACATATCCAGCCTAACTGTCCATCGCTGGAAAAGAATAAGGCTAATTTGGTGAATAATCTAAGAACGGAGAGTTTAGGAAAATGTTTTGAGCCGTATTTTAAAAAAGCAGTAATTAATGGGATAGAGAGAGAATATCTGAGGGATACTGGAGCTGGAATAGATCTGTGTAATAGTACTTGGATTAATACTAGTGACTTATTAGGGGAAACTGTATGGGTGAAACAGCTTTTGGACACAGAATGTAAATGTTTACCTTTGGCGAAAGTCACCATTGAAGGTGATTTTGGTGTAGTCACCACAAAGGCAGCGGTTACTCCGGTAGAGTTAGATGAAGAGTATTATTTGTTAGGAAATAAAACTGCACAGTTGATAGAGGAAATTAGGGAACGACCGGTTCTCTTGAATGCTGTGGAGACTCGTAGTCAGGCGCATGCGCGCAGGAGTTTAGAGAAAAAGAGTGCAGAAGACTTAGATTCCGGATCCGAAGAAGAGGAAAAGATAGAAAGTGAAAGGATCGTGAGTAATGAGCAATCGGAAGAAAGGAACTTAACCAGTAATACGGAGGATGTCATTAAAATTCCAGATATCAGTTTAGAAGAAAGGTCTATTCTTGCGGATGTTTCGCCAACGGAATTCTCGGAAGCACAAAAAATTTGCGCTAGTTTAGCGATATTCTTGCGGATGTTTCGCCAGCGGAATTCTCGGAAGCACAAAAAACTTGCGCTAGTTTAGCGGCTCTGTGGAAGAAAGGGGAAAGTGAAAATGAAAATGAAATTATAATTGTCAAGGAAAGACTATTCAGGGTGTCTGGTTCTAAAAAAAGGGAAGATAAGCTTCAGCTGTGTGTGCCTCTTGTTTTTAGGAAAGGGATCTTGAAGTTATGCCACGAGGAAATCTCTGGTCATTTAGGGGTAACCAAAACCAAGGATAGAATTTTGACACACTATTTCTGGCCTAATTGTTACCAGGAAATTGAAGAATTTGTGAGGACGTGCGATATTTGTCAGCGTGTAGGTCACAATAGGGATAAAAAGAAAGCCCCAATGAAGATTGTGCCCGTTATATCAGAAGTGTATAGCAGATTAAATATTGATGCAGTAGGACCTCTGATTCCTAGTTCACGTGGAAATAAATACCTAATTACGTCTATTTGTGTTGCTTCCAAATATCCAGATGCCATTCTTGTACAAAATTTAAGCTCTAAAAGTGTGATACAAGCCTTGATACAAATCTTTTCTAGATCAGGTTACCCTAAGGAAATTCAGTGTTATTTGGGTAGATCGTTTACCAGTGAACTTACATCTGGGTTTTTTAGCAAGTTCGGAATTAAGGTGTATCATTCTTCTGTGTGCCACCCTCAATGTAATTCTGTTGAAAGGTTGCATTCCACCTTGAAAAGGGTATTGAAGGCTTTGTGCTTGGAAAGCGGGAAGGACTTGGAAGAATGTTCGCCATGTGCTTTGTTCGCCCTCAGAACTGTTAGTCATGAGAGCACAGGCTTTAGTCCCTGCGAGTTAGAACATGGAAAAAATTTGAGAACGCCTCAAACGATCGTGTATGAAAACTCTAGAGGAAGAAAGTTCAGACCCAACTGTGGTCGAGTATGTTCTAGACTTAATAAACAGACTAAAGAAGTGTCAGCAGCTGGCTGTAGAGAGGATGAAAGAGTGCCAGAGTAAAAGGAAACTCTGGTATGATCGCAACGCTGTTACGAGAAGGTTTAAGGTCGGAGATCTCGTGCTTGTTTTAGCCACGTCTAAACCACACAAAATGGCTATACATTGGATAGGGCCAGGTAAAGTAACTAGTGTGATTTCCGATACCAATTATACGGTGGAGATTCCGGGAAAGCGTAGCAGTGACACCATTTATCATGTAAATTTGATGAAACCTTATCGTCAGCGCCCCGAGTTTGTGAATCTTGTGATGGAGGAAGTCATGGAAGATATCGAGGAAGAATTGGATATTTCTTATC
The DNA here is from genome assembly GCA_000611955.2 of Stegodyphus mimosarum. NCBI lineage: Eukaryota > Metazoa > Arthropoda > Arachnida > Araneae > Eresidae > Stegodyphus > Stegodyphus mimosarum. The sequence continues at coordinate 805,039 of KK120754.1, read as the reverse complement.
CCTTAGCTGATCCAACTCAGGTAGACTTTTGGAAAATAGTTCGAGATAGTTAATTAGAAGAAAGAGCTTCGGCAGAGGAAATAGGAAAATTCCAGGAAGTTATAGCGAAGTATGGAGCGGTGTTTTCGTCTGACCCCGGCTGTACGTGTTTGGTCGAAATGGACATTAAATTGTTGGATGAGACTCCAGTTAGAGTCAGGCCTTACCGAATGTCGGCGAGACAAACTGACATCTTAAAGGAAGAAATTAGGCGGTTGCTTGAGTTAGGAGTCATAGAAGTAGGGCAATCTGATTATGCTTCGCCTATGATCTTAGTAGAGGTCCCAGGTAAAGATCCTCGTCCCTGTATAGACTACAGAAAATTAAATTCAAAAACTATGACCGAATTTTTCCCTCTTCCCAATATTGAAGAAGTGGTAGAAAAGGTCAGCGCAGCTCCATTTATCACAATCATGGATCTAACCAAAGGATACTTCCAGATACCACTCACAGAGCGTGCACAGAGGTATGCCGCATTTGTGACGCCTTTTGGGTCTTTCATCCCGAAGAAAATGATGTTTGGGCTTTTAAATGCGCCTTTCTATTTTTGTAAACTGATCGCTCAAGTTTTAGGAGGGCTGGACAATTTTGTTCTACCGTATATTGACGACATCGCAGTCTTTTCGCCGTCTTGGGACAGGCATATGAAGGATGTGGATGTGGTTTTAGGTCGCCTTCAGGAGGCTAAATTGACTGTTAAGCCCTCGAAATGCAAATTCGCCCAAGACCATGTGAAATTTCTGGGTCATGAAGTAGGGTCTGGGAAAAGGTCGCCTAGTGAGGCCAAGATTCAAGCAATCAGAGATTTTCCGATCCCCACTACTAAAACACAGATACGTAGCTACCTTGGTACTGTAGGCTATTATGCAAGGTACATAAAAGACTATGCGCGTATTGCGGTACCTTTGACAGACGCGTTGAAAGGAAAAAACAAAAATGAAAAAGTGATTTGGACAAAAAAGTGCGACGAGGCTTTCAATAAACTGAAGACCAAACTAGAAAAAAGTCCGGTATTGTTTGCACCAGATTATTCTAAAGAATTTATCGTGCAGACAGATGCCAGCTTATATGGTGCAGGTATTGTGTTGTCTCAAATTCAAGATGGGGAGGAACACCCTATACTGTATCTTAGCAAAAAGTTTACTAAAGCGGAGCGGAATTATAGCACCATTGAAAGAGAACTAGCGGCCATTATTTATGGACTGAAGAAACTAAATCATTAATTAGACGGACAAAAATTCAAGATCCGGACGGATCATAATCCGTTGACTTTTTTAAACAAAATGATGGGATCAAATTCTCGTTTGACTCGATGGGCATTGTGTCTACAGCAGTACAACTTTGAAATTGTTCATAGGCCAGGCAAATTACACGGTAATGCAGATGGCTTGAGTCGTGCCATAGTCTAGTGACTGAATATCACTAGTGGATACAATGTAAGGAAAAAATGGTAAAAATTATTTTTGTAGCGTTTTGGAATTATTTTTGTGAAGATTCAAAACTGTTTGCATTGTGTATTTCGTTTTCAAAAATTGTTATAATTAAATGTTTTATCTTAAGCATTAGCATTTTGTAAAATTTGAAGTATGTACTTTGTATGAGGCAGACATTAGGAGTAGTTTAAATCTTTTTGTTGTATTTTTGAGTTTGTGTTATCTAGAAATAATTGCAAGGTAGTGTAACTGGTTTCTCCATTATCACTTAAATGGTTACCACTTGTGTTTTGAAAGCAGTAATTAAGGTGTATCATTCTTCTGTGTGCCACCCTCAAAGTAATTCTGTTGAAAGGTTGCATTAAAGTATTTATTATTTATTAAGTAAAAAGTATTTAGAATTTTTCCTTCAATAGCCTAGGAAAAATTCCTTTATGAGGGGAGGAGTTGTCATAAATTAAGAAGAAACTGAACATTAAAAATAAGCAAGGTTGTCTCGAGAGCATAACGTGATTATTATTATTTAATTTCCGAATATGTTTTTTTCAATAGTTGCTAACTAGATTTAATTGTTTAAAACAAATAATATTTTTATGTTGGCAATGTTTCAAACACAGGCTCGAGAGCCACGTATAGCTCTCGCACGAGAAACGTAGCGATAAAAATTTTATTTCAAAATGTTTAGAACAAGTTTTTCTCTTGTGATTGTATGTAGCCTTTTTAATTGGGACGTTCAATAAAATTATTTTGCTGTGTTCCATCATTAGAGTTTTCATTAAAGTTCAACTTTACACCGTTGAAGCATTAACACTACACCACATGATAGATTTTCTTCATTCACATCACAGTTAGAGGAAGCCCAACATCGCACCGTGAGATGTGTTCGGGTGCCAATAGCGAAAAATAAGAACAAGTCATGCAAGAAGAATTTAATGCTCTAACGACGAAAGACACTCAGATATTGGCAAATGCTGTCGAAGATAAAACCATTATGGGCTACACGCAGACATATAAGACCGAAAGAGATCGTGATAAAAATATTTTCCGTTATAATGCAAGACTGCTCAAAGACGCCAGCCGAAATACGGATATAAGCCATTAAAGGCGAACAAATTAATGACTTTTAAACGAAATTTAAGTATTCATGACACAGTTGGGTGCGTTTTTTCACTGAATCGCTCCAGCACGACCACTTAATATTTCCCGCTAGTGACGGAATAACAACTTCCTTCTCCCAATAAACAGGGGAGTATAATGAAAATAACACCTTCGTCGAGGTTGAAATATCTTTGGTAACTGATCAAACTAAATCTTTACATGTTAAAGAAAAAAGTAAAATTCAAAAGGTAATTTGAAATTTACAAGATCCGCTATCCCCCTACGTCTCTTTCTGGAATTTAAAATGACATAAAATGACATAATATCAACTATGTATGAGAATTTCAGTGTCAATTATTCATTGTTGCTCTATTTAATATCGACTACATGTGACGGAAAATGGACTGACGTAACCCTAAGACAAGTATCCTTCAGTGCAAGCAGCAAAATTAAAGAACATTTTATCTTATTTAAATATTTTATTATTATCATCTCGAAAGAGGCATGCAAGTATCTTTAAAGGGCATAAACTATTGGGTTGTTCCGAAAGTAATTTCGTTTTTTCCTAACTGAGGGCTTAATTGTATTTTTATATACAGCCAAATTCACATTAAAAAGCCGCCTAATCTTTATACATTTTCACAGCTGATATAGCAAGGCTTGTTTGTAAAAAAGTTCGATTGGTTCTACGTAGTAGTTTTGGTTGGTGCCCTTTCAAATATGGAATGTGAAAAGGGGCATTTTAGGCATGTTTTACTTTTTTACTATCGAAAAGGGCCGCCCAGAAGGTATAGTGGCTGTAGGAGCCTGACTGTGATACCAAAGGGCCCGAGTTCGAATCCCGGAGAAGGCATGGATGTAAAATTGAAAATTGTCTGTCCCTTCATAGGAGGTAATGGTGGCCGTCTATTAGGTACCTGCACAATAAAATGGTCACCACTTCTAGCCTAAGTTAAATTTCGTCAATTGGGCCAGTAGAACGGGAGATATAAAACTGTGACCACTCCCTTTTTTGCGCAGTGTACCTTAAAAGAAATCAAGAAAGGAGCTTAAAGTGATATTATCACAAGATACATGATAGACTGGAGGGATAAGCCTAATGAATACTGAAAATGTTCCGCACGCATTGTTAGCACGAATACGACTAGGCAAGACAACTGCATCTAATGTCAAATTACTGTATTAACATCTGGAAGAGAGATTTACCTTTTAAAAAGATGCAGAAAGCTATAAAAGTAAAAAAGCAATATGTACGAGTTAAATACCGCATGCTGTTAGAAAATCTTTGATCTATAACACACACGTACAAACACATACAAAATGGCCCATAAATGAGATATACAGTGAATTAAATGTATTTCTATAAATTGATTTAATCAAATAAAAAAGCTAAAAATATATTATTAAGAGTTACGTTTATTGCTTCTAAATTGCTTAATTTTTCTAATCAGTATCAGTCAGATCAAATTTTATACCAAACGGCAACAGACTGGTATGATGCAGATAAAAGTATTTTCTGGTATAAGCAATATATTACTTTGCAATAGCTGAATTTATTGATTAAATTGATAGATAAATATCTTCTACTTTACCAAATGGCAACAGACTGGCGCGTGCAAGATAAAACATACTTTGTTTCGAGTAGTGGCAACACATTGCTTTTAAATGCCTGAGTTTATTAACAAAAAATTCATTAAATTTGGCCAAATACGAATAAAAAAGAAATTAAAAATTTAAAATTTGATCTTCGAGGAGTAAATACTCGATTGGAAGACTGAGTGTTTTTAAAGGTCGGTGGCTCTCGGTGTTGCCATTTTTCCATATTGCAAGGAACATACATACATACGTATTTACATACATAAGCATTCTTCCATACTTAATAATAGACCCTAACACTTCACAGTTTTTCTACTTGTACCATAAGCTTTCAGAAAATATATGCCTCAGGGTAGAAAAGTTTTCTTCCGCGGATGTGTGATCACATCATTCATTGATGCATTGAGCATGGTTTTATAGATGTGATGTAGAGTAGATAGAAGCTTTTTTTTATACGTAAGAAAGATTGAAACACCAGTATACATATGAAGTGCTACAAAAGAGCTACTACATCAAAAGACCTACTCATTAATTTCTTTAGAATTTTTTTGAGCCTAAAGGGGCAATTTGCTCAGAAGAGCTATTAATTTCGTTTTGGCATTTTATGTCGATTCACTTGCAGAGTCATTAGGTATTTTTTGAAAACAGAAGTCATGAATGAAAAATGAGCAATGCTTTTACGGGGACTCGAACCACGGACCTCTCGAATACGCGACGAATGTGCTGACCACTACACCACGAAGGCAAGCTAAGAAGGTGGGAAAAATACCTTATATACTCCTCCCTTTCAAAGGACGACTGGAGATTAGGGGACCCAATCGCCAATTCCTGGTGGTGGAGAATCATAATCCACCACCTTTTATATTTCCGGTGCCACTGTAGAGTCATTAGGTATTTTTTGAAAGCATGAGTCATGAAAAACAAGCAATGTCTTCGACGGGACTCGAACCACGGACCTTTCGAATACACGTCGAGCGTGCTGCCCAATTCACAACACGAAGACATGTTAAGAAGGTAGGAGAAATACCTTATATACTATAAACGACAAATCACTTTTTAAATTATTGCTACCAAATATTAGAGCCCTGCTTTATATTTAAAGAAATTAAATAATGAAGAATCTGCATAAATGTATGTATGTTTCTCGCATTGTGATAGAACAACGGTACCTAGAGCTATCCAGTTTTGAATGATGTAATCTTCCAACGAATATGGGCATCTGGAAGCCCTAATTTGGAATTTGTTTTATTATTGATTCGGTATTTTGTAGCACTTTAAAGAATTTTTGATTAACAAACTTAACTATTTCAAAGTGAGCAATGGCAACACTCTACGGAGAAAACATATTTTTTTATCTGTGTATCGAAAATTCTAAAGGATATGCTCATTTTAAAGTTATTTTGCAATATTGGTGTTGAATTGAACTTTATGGTTTAAGTGAGAAGAACGTGATATTTAATAAATAAAGGTAACACATAAAACGTTAAAAAAGCGCCCCTTTAGGTATAATGTAAACTCTGAAAGCTTTCAGATTTTGTTTTTTAAATTTCTTTCTTTTTCTTTTTTTTTCAAAGCAACATATGCGTGTAGGTACCGAGGCTAAGATGTTTGCGAAACACTGACATGGTTAGGTTAGGTTATTCAATTATGGCAAAGCACACGAGGGCTATCTGCCTAAAGGGAGGGATGCCTTCGTGGAGGACTTTCTAAGGGAAACTGGCTCGTATACACGTTACACATGGGGAAAACCACGAAAACGCCCATGCAGCCAGCCCGTTCGCGGGATTCGAACCTCGGACCGAACTACCAGTGTTCAGCGTCTTTACCGCTCGGCCGCTGGTGGGCCAAACACTGACATGAATTATTGCGAATGCATTCCCCATGTAAGGAATTAATGAAGACCTACTCTATGCTGTACTGATTTAATTTCAAGCCTCATTCGCATCCATTTCTTGAATTCTTCAGGGAAGTAATTTAACGCCTCATTTTCAGCTATTGCGCTATCATTCGCAAAATAGGCGTACAAGGAACCGACCTTCAAAGGTAAATTACAGTTCCTGAGGTATAAGTTATGGTTTATCTCAAGTTTTTTTTTCATTAAGTTTTTACATCGGTTTTGGGATTCAATTTTCCATGAACAGTTGCGCTTACAAAACAAATTGAATTTGTTTCTGCAACTGTTTGTAACTTCCGAAAACTGCGATTTACCGACCGAATACCATCATTTCGAATTCCATTCTCAGTAATGAGCAAAGGATTCTGATCTAAAGTTTGGGATTTTGCCAGTTGAGGATATGTCATTACTAAGGTAATGAGGCGGCTTAAGAAAACTAGAATCTTACCGTAATCGAAATAACCGTTTTTCTTCCGTGTGGTATATGACCGTAACTTTTAAATTATTGAATCAATGATTCGTGGATGAAGCTGGAAAAACGTGTGATGGAAATGAGCTTTATTCTCAAAGTAGGCAAACAACAGATTTATCGATGGGGCATAGTAGAATTTTGTAAATATAATTTTATTTATACTCCACTTCCGATTAAGCGGAAGCGAATTAACCGGGCACAGTTTAAAAAAATTATGATTACCAACTATTAGCATAAAAAATTGTCCACGGATAGCAAAAATGGAAAGGAAAATGTTGGAACAGCAGCAGATAATGTGAAAGTACTTTTTAGTTGTTTTAGTTACAACAGATCGTAATTTAATTACACTAAGTATGGAGTATATAAACATCGTGCAATAAGGAACAAAAAGTTCTAGTAGAAATTTTTAACGTAAATTTGAACTCAGAAGAATCAAATCAGAAGAACTAATTTACTTCTTTACGAGAGTCTTATAAGATCTGTTCTGACTTACGCGTCAGAAGCTTGGGTGATGTCTGATGATGAGGAAGCTTTTGGGGATTTTTGAGGCAAGGATATACCGTTGCATACATGGTGGGGTGCATGTGAATGGATCGTGGGGTAGACAATCTAATTTAGAGCTATACAAGATGAATATACAACATGATGCAGTAAAATTCTTCAAAGTACAAAAACTTAAATGGGCTGGTCATCTGGCCAGATCGATGTTCATGAAGTGGATCCACGTTGCACGAAGATCGGTGTTGCAAGAAGGATCAGTTGGGTGAAAATTACCTAAACATTCTAAAGCTCAAAAACTGGAAAACGATTGCTAAAAGCAGACGCCTGGAAAAGGCCAAGGCCCTGTCTGGGTTGTCGAGCTAATGAAGAAGAAGAAAAACCTTGAATTCAATTACACTGGTGTGCAAAAATAAAGGACGAAGTCGAAAAATCAGCATATCAGCTGAATGAAGAGGCAGAGCGGACAGAAAGACCAATCAGGAGATTAAGTAAGGTGCTGTACGGTAGCACATGCGCAGATATGCAGGTAGACATAATGGGGGAATGTCTGAGTAGTGTAAGATCAGTATTTCTGGCAAAGAGATTGCACGCCGTATAGCTGTTAAAATCACACCCAGTTGCTGCCTCAGCGAGAAATGGCGAATAATCAATCTGTTAGACGACATCTGGATGCTTTTACCCGAGGTCGAATCATTGGGAAGTTGGAAGAAGGCCACAGTGTGACAAGTGTGGCTGCAGAGTTCGGAATTGTTCACAGCATCGTTTCACGACTTTCGAGACAATTTCAAACTACAGGAACAGCTATCCGGGGTTTAGTAGTGGTCGTCCACGAGGAACCACAGCCGCAGATGACCGGTATATTGCCTTACAGGCCAGAAGAAACAGGCGGCAGACAGCGGGAGAAATCGCTAGACACAAGACACAGGCGACTGGACAACCGATATCGCGTTTTACCGTGGCCAGAAGACTGCACGGTGGTAGTCTGTTTGCACGACGCCCTGTACGGTGTGTAGCTCTAACGCCTGCCCATCGGAGAAGGCGTTCTCTGTAGTGCCGGGAACACAGGAATTGGAGAGACAATGAATGGGGACGAGTACTCTTTACAGATGAGAGCAGATTTAGTCTGAGTTGGGATTCTAGACACATACACATCTAAACAGAGCGGGGAACACGCAATAACCCCTTCAACATCATCAAAAAGGACTGTTTTTGAGGTCGTGGAGTTCTCGTTCGAGCAGACATAATGCTTGGTAGCCGGACCGACCTTCATATCTCCCAAGGAGGTTAGTCACCTGGGACTGCTATTGTAACGAGGTTCTTCTTCCTTACATGCGTCTTTTCACAAGGGCTATAGGTCCTCAGTTCCTCTTCATGGACGACAACGCTCCACCTCATCGCACAGTTACTGTCGAAGAGCTGTTGGAGAGTGAAGATATTGAACACATGGATTGGTCGGCAAGGTCTCTGGATCTAAATCCCGTCAAGCATGCACGGAACTTACTAGGGAGACCCGTGGCAGCACGTAACTTATCGCCAGTAACTGTTCCGAAACTGCGATTGGTGCTACAAGAGGAACGAGCAGCAGTGTCTCAACAGCTCATTAACAACCACATATCCAGCATGCACAAACGATGTGAAACCTGCCTAGTAGTCAGGGGAGATCATATCCCCTGTTAGAGACCGGATATTTCTTGCTGGACACCCATCACAGGGATGCCGCATTGCGCTCCCTGCTACTTTTTCAATAAAGCTTCTTTTTATTCCTCCGATTTCTCTTTTAGTAAGTGTTGCTTACATTATTCATGTCCTTACGTATTGGGGATCTTACGGTATTAAATGTGTTGATTTGGAAAGCTTTTGTACAAAGTTATATTGAAAAACCCGTCTCGTCCTTAATTTTTGGACACCAGTGTACATTGTTCAAGTTAAGCTTAACTTCAGCATTTTCGGCACCCTAGGCGATCAGTAATTTGGCTCCTTGTGTAATCCTTGTGTGGCTTGTTTGTTTCAATAATTCAAAACGAAATAATTTTATTTAGCTATTAACAAATTAGAAGGCACTCTTCGAATGACTTCTTAGACGGCTGCCTCTGTTGCATGTGCTTGGAACTAGTTTAAGTTCTTTTTTGAATGACCTTCTTTAATGCTTTTTATAATTTATTTCCTTCATTTCTAATAATATTTAATTTTTCTGTTGCTTTGGAATATGTTCCTTTTGGTTTGAATACTGATTTAATTTACGTAAGAAATAAGCTTATTCTTCGGACCAAACTACTTGAAAGTACAGAAAAAATGCGAATAGTGTTTTCCTTTTAATTACAGTGTGGATTATTCCTTCTCCTCGTGTTTCTTTAAATTGTTAGTGAATTAACCGCAAATATCGGTCCCAGTATTAACATGGTAAATTGAAAGTAGACAGTATTTTATTTATAATGTCCATAGTATAAAATAACGCTTGTTGCAAAATTCTGAGTGGATCTTAATTCGTAGACTACCGGACGGTTTTGACTTTCTTCTACGAATATATCGACTCAAATGGTTTCTTCATTTTCCTTGGTTTACCAGATTAGGTTGAATTGAACATTATATTTTAGTGAAGGTTTAAAACAGAATTATAAATAAATTTTGAAGGCGATATATTATCTTAAGTTTTTAGACTAGTAAATACACATGCTATCCACACACTATTTTAGACGATTTTGCTTTGCTGTAAAACAAATCGTCTGTTAGGAAATATTTTTTTACCTGCAACTATATTTTAAGAATCATAAATTATCGCCTGCTACTTGACAGTTTTGTTTACATGCAAAATGGCGCTTTTAAAGAAATGAATCGAAGGCTATGTTTGTGCTCTTTCCGAAGAAAATGATTCGTATCTAGTTATTAAAAAACGCTGTCGAGGAATAAACATAATATTTTGAATGCTGCAAAGGTTGATGCTGTTAACGTTAAGAGAAAATCCGCCCTATCAAAGGACAGTTGGAAAATCACTAAAATGTTTAGTGTCAACTGTGAACAAAGTGATTAATGGTAAGGCAAAAAAGCATAATGTGCATAGTTCTTTTCCACGACATATCGCCGAACGTAGAAAGCGCAGCAGAATTCTTTGTAAGAAACATTTATCTGAAGAAAAATGCAAAAAATGTTGTCACAAAAAGGAATCTCTTATGTATTTAAATGATTGTAATAAAATGCGATCCATCAAAGAGGAGAAAATCTTAAAACATGGTTCAAAGAATCTAGAGAAAGTTTTACAAAGCGATTTATGATTGTTGCTGGCTTTTCAAATACCTGCAAATTAAAAATAAAGAGAGTAGAGTAACTCAACTCCAGATATCATTAGGAATATATTTTATACCCAGTTTTCAAACATGGAATAACTTCTCGTTACCCATAGTTCCACCAAGCAGTAGAGCTGCATTAAGACAAAGCAAGCAACCACACGTCAAAATCCACTATTAATTCCCTGGGAAAAATGGAACCAGAAATGGATATAAAGACCATACCCTTCACTCATATCCTTACCAAATCTCCTGATGTGTCAACTAGGATTTTGCGCTTTTCGACTTTTAAAAAGAGAATTGTCCAAACGTCGACCTACAACCCTCCTTGGAAAGCTGTTCAAGAGGAATGGAATAAAATACCTATTCCAATATTACAAAAGGCTTTATTGTCTTGGAAATTACGGCGTAGAAAGATAGTGAAGAATAAGGGATAGCAAATGGAGCATTTAAAACAGAAAAGGTTTAGGTAAAATATTTCTGTAAATGCAATGAAGTCGTTTGAAAAATGTGCGAACAGCCTCTGTACATTAAGACTAGCTGAAATACTAGACGTTGCCCAGGATGTAGGAAGAGTGAAGAGGTTTTATTTAGAAAGACGGGTGTAGTTTTTTCGAAATCTCTGACAGACAATGATTTTCTCCTATTTTGGTTAAAAGTGAATTGTGTAAAATTTTACCAAACTAAAATAACAGTAAAGAACTGACACAGTATCTTGTAATGGTTTTAGTAAGATCTGATACTTGATTTCTTAGCATTTATATCTTTTTTTTTTCTGAAATTTACTTTGGAAAACACACCACCCGTTTTGGACGATTTCTTTACTGTTTTCGAAATATTCGCGAAAACCTAGACAGACTTAAATTCTGCTTTAAAGGTTTTACATCGTTCTGAAGAGTAAACGATTATGACACCATTCTAAAGGGTTTGATTAAGAATTGATAGCGTGAACGTAGTGACCGTCCTTTTGTTTTGAATGTTAAGTGTGTCAAATTTCATCAAGATCGGAATAAAAGTGTAGATTAGTATGAAAGGCAAATACGTAGACACTCTTCTTTCTTTACAAAGATGTAGTTTAAATACATGGATATGACTATTAGAAAATGGGAAAATACAATCGTGCACTCTGAAAACACCAGATTATAAGCTAACTGCTTAGACGGAATTTTTGTCATTAAATATATAAATATATGTGAAAATGACAAAACATTTAAATAGTCTGCTAATAAACGGCAACAGTGCCTATATTTTAAAGAATGCCTTTCTGAAATTGGCAACCATAAGAGTTGAGTGTGCAAGAAAGTGTAATAATTAATTTTGTTTATAATTTTATGTAGTGGGGAAAATTAAGATTAAATTCAGTGTGTATTTATTATGTCAAAGGATTTATTTATTACATCTCATTTATTTATTTTATCTCCCGCCTTCTTAGCATGTCTTCGTGGTGTAATGGCCAGCACACTCGACGCGTATCAAGAGGTCCGATATTCGAGTCCTGGAGAGGGCATTGCTCATTTTGCACGTCTCTCAGCATAAAAAAACCTAATGTCTCTACAATATTTAACGTGATTAACAATGTTTCGGTTCTAGTAACTTATCATCAACTTTCAGGTGTACATCACTGAAGCAATTTAGATAATATATTACCATTTGGCCATCAGCATGTTGAGTGACATTTCCTTAAAAAGGTTGTGTTTACTTAAAAAAGGTTGAACTAATCCGCAATTAATAAAAAGTAATCTTCAGATTACAGTATAACACCTCAGAAAAAATTACTATTTATTTACAAGTTAAAAATATAAAAAAATTAGACAAATATTTAGCTGATTTTTAAACAAGTATATTTCTTTTTGCCAACAAGAGTAAACGTTAAAACTCAGTTGAAAAATAATTTCAATTCTAAAAGCTGCCATGTTTTTCTCTGCATTTGGTTTTGGAACGCAGTATGGTACAAAGAAGAAAATATGAAAGCAGTAAAAAATTATTACCGTTTAAATGAAATATAAAATGAAATGTCTAGGTTAAAAATATGTCACTATATAATTTGAACATCACTGCTCGATTTTATTTTTGACACGAGAAATAAAATTTGCAGACGACACTGTTTTGAGATGTTTAAAATGTTGGCATCAGGAAAAAAAGTAATAATTGGTTTTCAATCTAATTAAAAGAATTACATTTTCCAAATTAGGAATCTTCAATCAAAATAAAGTTTACTTCTCAACAGTTTCGACCAACTGGTGTTTCACTATATAACATCTAAAAAATGTTATTCAGTATTTCCAGAATATTTATTTGCTTTATTTTTGTTCTGTTGCATTTCTTGATAAATGTGAATTTAATTCTTAAAAATACAGCCTTTCGTTTTTAAGGATCAGTCTCGCCACACCCGAGAATAAGTAAAGTATATTAAGCACTAGATTGGGTTTTCCGATGTACAGACTCGCTCTGTGGGAGCTATCGTTCTTTGTTCCATCTGCGAGTGAATATGATCGAGTTTTCTTTAGAAAGTCCTCCACGAAGGCACTACTAAATAAGCGAAATAATCTCTTAAAAAACTGAGTAGTAAATAGTCTAACAAAAACTGCAATCAGAACTGTAATAAAATGTATGTTATTTTCTGGTTCTGAATAGACTGTTAAATAGGGAATTCTTAGAATTTATAGCTCAATAAATTGCATTTTCATTTAAAAAAGTCTGTGAAATCATTCGTACCGAAAGATATTGCAAAAATGCTTCCAAAATAAGTTTTACCAACTAAAGTGCTTTAAAACTTTCTTTACTTCGTGTTGCAATAATATGCATTCTTTAAATTCCGAAAAAGCTTATAAAATGATGTGAGCTATGATCTGAGGGAAAGATTGAAATATATATAACACATTTCATTTATGAACATTTATTCAAATTTACATCAAATGCATTTGGGGTTCAATTTCAGTTCATCAAATACACAATAAAACTTTTATGCAAATTTAAAAATAATTAAAAATGATTTTGAAAAACACTCTCACAATGACACATTTATCAACGAAACAAGAGCTATTATGAAGTGTACAAACAGTTTACGACTTTAAATATTCCAGAAAAGAGCTTCATCAGGAGTGTATGAACGCAATGACAGTCACAAAATGCATATTTGATAATAGTGACAGGAATAAAAATGTGCACAGAGAAAGAATCAGTCCTTCGCAGTTAGTCCAGATTTACCCGTGCAATTACATCATGCTCAAAGTTCACAATGAAACATAAAAGAATATATACAAGAGAACTTGTGCCCAGTGCATCTATAAAGTTTTAAAACGATTTTTTGCATCAGTTTCTTGGAAGCAAAGCTGTATGTAAGTACAGCTTTGCTTGGAAGTTGGCAAACATTGACTAGGGCTATGATAATTAACACATGTAAACTTGTTGCCACAAAATAGTCTTTTAATTTTACGAAAAGAAAACGAGTGAAATTCTTTTCTTTGCTTTAAGTAGTTGATGTCTTCTGTCACGGGCTCAATGGATAAACGTCAAGACGAAAAGTGCTTTCATATCCAAATATAAATGCTTACTCGCTAGATTTAGGATCTGTATAAATACTTCAAAAAAATTTCAGATTAAAGGCATAGTTTGGAAAACATTTCACCATAACAATTCAGGAAACCTTAAGGACGGGATGAAAAAATATTTCAATAGCTGATTTTTATGAAGCAGTTCAGAAGTTTTATGAACACGCAACAGAGAAATACAGCATCAGAATCAATTCAAGCAGACGACTAAATATCGATAAAAATGATTTCTTTAAACCTCAGATTTTATGTATTCAGTTCTAAACTTTGTAGATGCACAGAGTATGCAATTTAAATTCACTAATACTTAAATTATAAAGAAGCAAAAGAATTGTATCAAAAAAATAGAAACATGTCATGTACTGCTTCGTAAATGTATTGCATAAAATTTATATTCACATATTAAACGGAAAATATTTCAACGACGCTGAGTAATAATTATCTGTAATTCCTGCTTTCAAATGCAAATTTCATAAAACGAGTTATGTGTTATTTATTTATTTTTATCTTCTATTTAGGATCAAAGTCATATAAAGCGTACTCAAAGAATTCGTGGTACATTCAGTGTTTCTGGTACATTCAGTACACAAAGAATTTCTGGTATACTTATGGCTTTTTATATTATTCAATTTACACGTAAAAAGCTTTGCAGACAAATTAAATCAAACTTCATGAACTGGTATAAAAATTTATATTGAGTTAATATGAAAGAGTAAAGTTGCGAAATAATAATTGAATAAAATAAAAGCGGCAGGTGATGGTAATTATCAACAAACACACAACAATCATTCCATCCATCTACATCCCATTTGAGTTCCTTAGTGAAAATGAAGGAGAAAACTAACAAAAAAAGTAATTAATCACAATTTGTGTATGCACCGACACATCTAGCCTAACTGCTGAGTTTTATACACATAAATGCTTCAGAGATCTTTTCAAACAGAAGAGTCCAAGCAGTTCTCGGAATGTCCATTAAGGTTTTGTGAGAATTTCTCGCTTTGTTCTCCGCGAATCAACAGGCTCTCCGTCCTGTTGTGTTGTTGCTTTTGATTCCTGAAGGAACCCTTGTGGCTTGAACTCTGGGACCCTCTCTGGAACCCAGTGGAACGAATGCTGGTGTAGACGGTGTTGTTGGTATACCTGTGCAATCCATTTCGATGCAGGGAGCCTTTGAATCGATGGTCCTCGCCCGTCAGGCAGAAGACCTTGTAGAACACGTGCCTGAAGCCTTCGCGGTACTTGGAGTTCATCCAGCAGTAGATGATGGGGTTGTAGGAGGCGTTACTCATGGCCAGCCAATGGCAGACAAACCAAATATAGTGGATGTTGGGATATTGCCAGATGAAATCATGTTCATCGCCTGCCACTATCAGGGCGTTCAGAGGAAGCCAGCAGAGAGTGAACACAGATACTACGGTAATCATCATTTTTATCATCTGCAATGAAATATATGTTGAGTGAATACTCTATAAAGCGACACGTAAATCATTTAATAAACTAAATTACAGCCACTGTGGTAATCATATTATACAAATAAACTGAATTCTTATGTGCTAATCAATGCCAGGGCATAAGCATTCACCGACAAACTTTTTCAGACCTTTATCGAAATAAATTTTTAACTTTGGAAAATAATCACTGTAAAAATGCGGGCACCTTTAAGCGAACAAAATCTTCACATGCGTTAATAACGAAAGTAACAAAGTAAAATATTGCTCTGATAATTAAATAGCTGAAGCTTAATGAAGGATCTTTTTAAAAAGCAAAATTTGATCATGATATACTCTTCATAGTTTATGCGAGCAATTCTTTTAATGACTCTAACTTGTCGAATATTGGTTGACACCTTTTAGGATCATAAACCATTGTGAAAGATATCTCAGGCCAGTAAAAGCACATTAATTAAAATTGCAGTCTGTTTACTTTACATTACAGAGTAAAATTAAAATGATTTTTATTATTTTTTCCTCTCAATCTTGGCTTTATGGTTAAGTAGTTTCATTCTTCATAACAAATGTCAATCGTCCTCGAAATCCATAGAGTTGCATATTAACTTTTGTTTTTTAAAATGGTTTACCTATGCTTTTCATTTACTTGGATATTAATGAATTAGCGTTTTGTAAGGTTTCATTTACATTACCCAATTATGTTAACGCGCTTTATTGTTCTTTTCGTTTCCCATTTTCCTGCCAGAATGTAAATTTCTAGCTCACGTGTATTCAAAAGCGATAGAAAAGAGACAGTATTTAAAAGAATGTTTTAGAGAGTAAAATCAAAGCGTATTCTACCCGTTGAAGGCCACGTTGCTAATTTGATTCTCTTGAGAGTACTACTCTTGGACGTTATGTTATTTGCCGTTAGGCTTGACACGCCGACTTTAGGTCACCGACAACTTGCGCGTTTCTCTGTGTAACCGTTAGGCTAACTTACATTCACTTAGTTAAGGCAAATTCATTGCTTTTATTTTAAGCCATAAATGCTGGCGTATTTGTAAGCACGAATGGTGCCGTCTGTTAACTTTAATTGAGATAAATAAAAGCCCTTTACAGCCTTTCTCAGTCTCCGTGGCAATTTAAAAGACATACTGATAATTCCCTCAAAATCTTAGAAGAGTCGCACATTTGATGCTACGAAAGAACATGAGACTTCATAATTTGAATCCAATTATAAAATATAATTGGATAAATTATAATAAATATAGGCAGGCATTATCAGTACGGATAATGTTTTTAAAACTGTAATCTTGTTTAATTTTAGTATGCAACAGTAATTAACAAAACTTACGTAGAAAATAAATGCTGGCTTTAGAATATATTATAACTTCCACCGTTTATGATAATAGCTAATTAAGAAAATAACCAACAATACAATTTTTAAATTTACAATTTAGTTGAAGCTAGTTTTTCTAAAGTTATATATTCTTAAAGTACATATTAATAATGTAAAATGACAATTAAAGTGAAGACATATAAATAAATGAATAATGGATATTTTTATGAAATAATTTCAGTTGTATTACATAATACTATATTATATATAAATAAGTATGAAATGTAAATTATTTTAGTAACTAATAAAACAAATTTTATTAATATTTCGCTCTTATTTCCCCTATAATTTTGGTGAATAACGATAGTGATAGTGAACAGGAAGTATGTAAGACAGTAAAACTCATCATATATTATTTCTTTCTTGTTATATATAGGTCTTGAAGTGTAAATAATGGTAACATAAGAACTTCGTTAAAATATTTAGACCCCCTTTGTTTTTCAAACAAATCCTGATTTTAAATTGCGCATTTTCTGCCACAGGTATTCTATAGAAAATTTTATAAGACGCATTTTTTTAAATCTGATACAGTATTTCCAAAAAATTGTAAGGTGAATACCTTTTGACAATGCTCATGTTAGAATTAATTCTGTTAGAAAAACAAACTAATCACTAAAATTTTCGAAAGAAACCTAAATGGAATGAAAAATATGAGTTCAGACAATAACAGTAGAACAGTAATTTCCTGAGCAGTAGCACCAATAAGTTGTTTATGACATTCTCGCCGTCAGGTGGCGGGCCATTCTAATGATTTATTTTTGAGAAATATGTTACAATTAATTCTATTTCATGCTCATGTTACAATCCTGAAACTAATAGAATTAAATATGACATAAGCATTACAACTAATCGAATTAATTGTAACAATGCTCATGTTACAATTAATTCCATTAGTTTCAGAAACACAAACTAATCACCAAACTTTTTGATGTAATGAAAAATATGACCTTAGACAATAACTGTAGAACAATAATTTTCTGAGCAGTAACACCAATAAGTTGTTAATGACGGAGCCTTCTCGTCCTCAAGCGGAGGGCCATTCTACCTCCATAATTTATTTCACTGTTTTTGACTTTGTATTTTTGGCATTCAAAAGTTATTATCGTTTGATTTTGTATTTTTACTTCCTGGTACGAAGCAAAGGAAGAAATTGTAATCCCCAAAATTTTCAGGACTCATATTTTAAAGAAAATATCCATTTTGACGGCTTTTGAGTCCATTTGAACGATGCTTTTGCATGACACCTGTACGTGCGGAGAGAATAAAAGAATCTTTTTTTCGAAAAGGATTGTAAAATGGATTCAGAAGAGAATTTTCGTGGCGCAAATTTTCGTACGTAAGTACTTACGTATGTATGTATCTCGTATAACTCAAAAGCGAGTAGCCTCACAACGCTGTAATTTTGTGTATGGGACTGCAATAACATGTATTTGAGCACTTCCCTTTTTGGTTGCAATCGGCCGCAACGAACGTATATATATAAAGGAAGTATTAGATGAACAATTGACCTATTGGTCAAATATTTTGCGCAATGAGCTGCAAAATTAGGATCAAAATTAAAAAATAAATTTTACCATTAAAATTAGAGTTTCTACGTAAAAACAAAAATTCGCCCAATAGGCAGAAAGACAAATTTTATGTGAACAAAATTTAGAGTTAACTTTTCTCCTATTGAGCAAAAAGATACCAACGTTGGTGCACCAAATGACTTCATTCATATTACCATGAGATTTAAATGTAAATAACTAGCCGCCGCTACAGGACTAGCATCACTTACACTTTTAAACTGTTGATAATTCTTCACCTATTGCATGCACATTAACAGAAGGCATAAAATCCTTAACTACAACGTAAGAACAACATAATTCAGTTAATTTTAAAGGAAAAAATGCCCATTTTACTAACTTATAAGAATAAAAATAAGACCTCATACTGCCGGCTAAGAGGATAATGTGTGTGTACATACACTGCTGGCCACTGTAAATGCAACACCCTAAAGGAAGCATGCAAATAACATGAAATTTACAACATGCATTAGCGGAGGTGAGATATGCAAATGATTAAAATTTCAGCGCATACGCTCATCACAAGCGCCTGTGGCGCCACTTCAAAGCGCTGTTTAAGGCTTGGAGTTTCGACGATTTCATGTTCGGCAATTGTGTTTTTCTTGTGGTTTTTTTTTTTAAAAGCGATCAATTATGCCTCGTAGTAAACAGCGATCATCGTTTGATCAAGAATCCAAGTTCGACGGAGGAAGGATAGTGGCCTACCGAGAGTGTGGATTATCTTTCAGGGAAATCGGTAGTCGTGTTGGACGAAACCAAACAACTGTAATGCGGATATGTGACCGTTGGATGCAGGAGGGGACGAAGGAGCGCCGTGTTCGATCGTATTCACCTCAGTGCACCACTTCACGTGATGACAGAAACATTGTGCGTATGGCAGTGACGGATCGTTCAGTCACATCACGAACCTAAGCACAACACATTCAGACTGTAACGCATCATCCAGTGTCTGCGCATACCATTCGACTGCGCTTACAGCAGAGTGGTCTGTACGCAAAACGTTCATTGCTTCGTCTACCCTTGACACAGACGTCTCCATCTCCAATGGTGCGATGAAAGAAGGATGTGGACGGCATAAAGTAATGAAATTGTTTTAACTGACGAGTCACGCTTCTGTCTGCAACACCACGATGGGCGGATTCGTTCTGGAGACACCGTGAAGAAAGGATGCTGAACAGCTGCGTTATGCACCTCCACACTGGTTCTGCACCGGGTATTATGGCATGGGGCGATATTGGATATCACTCTCGCACTCGTCTAGTACGCACTGCTGGTACTTTAAACAGCCAGCGCTCGCTACGAGATGTTGGAGCCAGTTGTCCTTCCTTATCTTCAGGGCTTGCCCACAGCCATATTTCAAGAGGATAATGCGCGACCACACGTGGCATGTAATGTCCAAGGTTTCTTCGTCAATCGCCAGATTGAATTGCTTCCCGGGCCGGCTCGCTCTCCGGATCTTTCGCCGATAGAAAACATGTGGTCCATGGTTGCTGAACGATTGACCCAGATTATATCCCAAGCTGCCACACCAGATCAACTTTGGCAACTTTGGTGTGAAAGCTGCTTGGTCTGCTGTACCATAAGAACACATTCAAAGTCTCTTTGAATCAATGCCGAGGCGTGTGGCAGCGGTGATCTCCAACAATGGCGGCTACTCTGGCTACTGATTCTGGAAGGAACTACACTTTACAGAAGTCTACAAATTTAATCATTTGATACTTGGTCAACATGTTATCTAGTAATGTGATATCTCTTGTCTTTCTTGCTGTTGCAGTTTGGGTGGCCAGCAGTGTATATACGTCTGGTGAGGCCGATTGCAGCCAAAAAGGAAGATTCACAACTAGATATTATAGTAGTCCCATATGCGAAATTTCAACTTTCTATGGCTGATCGTTTTTTAGCTATGCGAGATGTTTGTACGTAGGTATGCGAGATGTTTGTACGTAGGTGCGAGATGTTTGAACGTAGACGTCACGAAAAAAATCCCTTCTGAGTACATTTTAATACCATTTTACAATCCGTTTTAGAGAAACGGGTCGTTTATTCTACCTGTACGTACATATGTCACGCAAAAAATCATTCAAATGAATCCGAGAGCGGTCAAAGTAGACATTTTAGTTGAAATGTGATATCCGAAAGTTTTTTGTATTACAATACTTGCTTTATTTATACAAGGAAGTAAAAATGTACTCGACAATTATTCGTCACCACCAGGATTTGGCGTCTAGGTACCCTCCTCTCCATTCGCTCTTATTTGGAGAAGGATTTGAATTATTTTCTTCCTCTTACCGCATACCTTGGTAGGGTTACTCGAAGCACGTACTGCTAAAAATCGGGAGATTTGGGGTTCGAATTCCAGAATGGCATTGCACATATTTCACGTTTCCTGCTCGGAAATAAATCGCAATGACTTTACAGGCATATTTCACATTAAAAAATTCTTATAAAACTTCATACACTTCTTTTGATGTAGTTATGAGAGAATGCGAATCATTGGCTTTATTATTACAAATATAAAAACATGATTCCTTCCACTCACTAAAAGTTACCGTGAAACTACGATTTTCCCTCCGAAAACGTTTTATTTCACTTTTGCACTCACAAACGTGAACTCAAAATTTTAATTGTAGCATACTATATTATACTATACTACTTTAATAACAGCGTACTATAAAATCTATACCAATCTATGGTTACTCTTTCTTTGCTTAATTTTGCACCTTTACATATGCGTGTAAATGTGAAATCTTCTATATGAAAAATGAAGGCTTCTGTATGAAAAATGAAATTTCCCAGGAAACATAAGCTAGCGGAAAACGTCAAGGGAAATTATTTTTCGCAAATGCGAAATTTCCAGTACTCATTTTAAAGTCCTACCTAAATGATTTGCTTTGGAAAAAGTATCTAGAAGGAAACAAAATGCAAAAAATGATTCTAAGTTTTCAAAGGAGAAGAAAGACTCACATTTCGTGAAGATAACAAATTTCGGTACTCATGACAATCCGGGATGAAAGCATAATGTATGATAGTAACGATAGATAATGAACCTATCCAACGTCTTTCATATTCCAGATTTGGCGTTTTGTATGTAAAAGATGAATTCTCAGTCATCTCCAAAGAAAGATTATACAGTGCTTTTTCTCGAGTTTTCAAGAAGATAAATTGGTGAAAGCTAATACAGCGTCGCATTCCACGATAATTTTTGATATTTTCTGGACTAAATTTATGGAAATTCGTTTTTCCTGTCTTTATTCCTCATACTTAAATCACAAACAAACTAAGGGGATGGAATATCTATTGTTTTAATCAATATTTAATTTATGCCTAAATTTTACAAAATGCGCATAAAAAGTTCTGCAACATTCAAAGAATTATTGCATTTTCTTAGTTATTAGTGCGTGTTCTCCTGGTGTAAGCGATTAGCCAATTTAGCTAGACTTTAGAAGATGCTTGTTTCAAATCTCAGCGAGAGCACTTATGATTTTCCCGTTTCCTTCTCCAAAATAGCATATGTTCTCCCAAGAAGATATTATTTGTTCAACAATCTACAGCAAATCACACCGGGATTATCTTACACACCTTAGTCAGGATTATCTGCCTAACTAAGAAAGGGATGCTTTTGTACAGAGTTTTCTAAAGGAAGCTGGGTTATATTCACTTGACATGCAAGAAAATCTATAAAATTATTACATATCTAGTCTATTCGCCGGGATTTGAACCCGAACTGAATTCAAGCGTCCAGTGGTCTTATCCTTTGGACCACTGTTGAGACATAGGCAATTGCTTATAAGAATGCTATTTTCATATAGTCAAACAAAAAGGTGCTTTTCTCTTTCATATATACATATAACTGAAAAATATAAAATTTGACAGACATTTAATTGAGTCTTTCAATTTCTGATTTTAAGGTAAAGTAGAACACCTTCAGAGCATCTGCGTTTTCCATGCAGTAACCGCAATGCGAAAACACTTGCCAACCGCTGTGAAAGATTAAAATACTCCGGCCACGATGTCCGCACTCTCTTTTGCTTCCTGAGCTTGTTAGCTAAAGGACACCTCTTGTTAGCTAAAGGACACCTCTTGTTTGGCTACATCAATTAAAAATCTAATGCTATAAATAAAATTGTAGGGTGCAGATTGTCCCTAATGCGCTGTGCCATGCCATGTACCTGAATTGACTAATCAACAAGTAATAAAGATATGTACGGATTGCCAAGTGAGGTGTGATTCTTCAAAACCCCTAGTAAGGGAGGTGTGTTACCCCTAGTAAGACGCCATCAGTATGTCCGCCATTTCCAGTTATCTACAACGCAACAACTTTCAGCTATTATTCAGATATTATTAGCTATTCAGCTATTATTATTTCAGCTGTTATTAGTGAATGGTTGAAAGCTTATGTGATGCCCTTTTAGTTCAGTTTCCTTGATTCACTCATTTTATTGGCTTTGTCAGATTGCCATTTACATATGATTCTATGCGTTTCCCAGAGCTTTAAATATCAAGAAAAGAAAACTCTCTAGATAACATTTTTTTTAATCAAGTTTTGCACTTTTGTATTGAATATATTCAACAAGTAAAAATACGCATCTTAATTTTTTGCTTCCTTGTACGAAGTAAAAGAAGTATTGTAATTGCGAAAAATTTCGGGTATCATATTTAACAAAAATATCCATTTCAACCGCTCTCGAGAACATCTGAACGATGTTAATTTCGAAATTTTTCAGCGATTATTCTGAACGTTGTTTTTGCGTGACATCTATACGTACGGACAAAATAAAGGACTGCTTTTGCAAAAATGGATAGTAAAATGCATTTAAAATGGATTTAGAAGAGATTTTTTCTTCACGTCTGTTTGTACGTATGTATGTATCTCGCATAACTTAAGAACGATAGCGTAGAACTTTGAAATTTTGTATCTGGGACTGGTTTAATATGTAATTGTGTACCTTCCTTGTGCTCCCTTCCTATATATATATGTAAGAAAAATAAAGAATATGTCTAAGATTAACAACGTAAATTTCTCTTCTCAATTCTAAAAATAATAACCTCTCTACGCACTGCGTCATTTCTAGATTGATCCATGCCATATGCCACGTACATAATTCTGATGATGTAAATGGAACTAAAAGTCAAGTAACCAATAATAATTTTACAGAAGTATTAACTATCCAATCAAAATGCATTGTAAACCAAAACTAACTCAGTCTGAATTGGGATTTCACCCTGAACGTAACGCACTTGCTCTTTACGCTTCGATTGTGGCCACAACAAGCTGAAATAAAAAATGAAGATTTAAGATGCCTTCTCGCCTTCATCCTGCTATCGTCTTCGCTATGCTCCTCTTTCTGTGCTAGAACGTTATAACGTATTAAAGTTTAAAGTCAGTTGTATCTAGTAGGTCAATTACTGAATAATCTGCTCTAAATTAAACCATCTGCTGTAAATTAAAATAAAGATATGCTGCTAAAAGTGAAAGTCCTGAGTTGTATTTTTCTCCATGGTTCAATCATCCCAGCTTCGTCAAACATCTGCAAAAACGTGTAATGGAATAGCCTCACCACTCACCCACGATGTGTTAAAATAACTGAAATATTACATATATATATTCCTACTCTGTTACCGAGCTCGGTGAGTTAGTTTCTTTATTCTTATATGCTGGTAAATGTGCATTTTTAAAAATGACTAAATTATGTAGGTTTCATGTTACGGTTAAGATTTGACTTTAGTTAATCTGCATGCAATAGTAGTTGAATTATCAACGATTTAAAATTTAAGTGGCGAGTTAAGTCTAACGAATCTCCATTTGTTTACATTTGAAATTCAGTCGAGTAGTGAATTAAGTCTGTTTCTGTACCTTCAATGTCTTTTTTCAGAGTGAGACCAAACGTAAACTTCCAGTTTTGTGCACTGAAAAATCTCCCTTCTTGCACACTGGCCAATTGCTTGTATTTGCGTAGAAACTCTAATTTTAATTGTAAAAATTCTTCTTTTTTTAACTGTTTTAACTGTATTTCGTATTTCATGTTTCATGTTGCAACAGTTTGAAAAGTGATTCAGACTTTTAATGTTTCCGACGCAAAATCGCAAAACGAAAACAATAGCCTTTCAGGGACAAAGCCCCTTTTGACTAAAAATACAATAGCCACATTATATATAGGATATTATTTTACACGTATTATTTAGAAATGAAAAACAAATTTAACAATAGTATTTAAATAACCTATATTCTTTATATCCAACATTAGATGTGTTTTTAAACTACAGACATACGCTAACAATACATAAGCAGAAGTCTAGGAAAGTCTAACATACCAGATAGTAGAGGAAGTACGAACAGGAAGGAAAATATAAATCACTTTATCTTTTTTATACTTCAATTCGATCTAAGCATCTAATAAGAGAATAACAAGCCAATGATTTCTTTTAAAATAAAAAAAAATCGACATTATTGTCAAACGTACCATCGATAAGGATAGCATCTCTTTTTAACGAGCAAGACCAAGAGAGTTTGAAAGGAAACGATGGGAGGGTGAGTAGTTACATTTCGGCTTTTAGTTGGGTGTGGGGAATATATCTGCTAAATAATTTTTCTTTTTAACTTTATGTCACAAAACGGTGCCACATAATTTATTATTCACTGATTGCAGCCTTTGCTTTATGAAAGATTTTTTAATCTGCAATTTTTATTTCCTGATATGAAAATTTCAATACATCGTTATTCTTTTTTAGCTATTTTTGAATGTGTGTTTTCCTCATCTATGAAAATTCTTATCTCTTTTAGCAAAAATAAAGATCCCTTCTTATTGGGCTTAGTTATTTAAAGAGGTCTTGATAAATTTGTAGAACTTAGCAACAATATTGCAATCAGTAAATGTACCGACATTTCTCTCTGGAAATATATTTCTATATTTTTATAAGCTTTCACGGATGCACACTGCACAAAAAAAGGGGGGGAGTTCTGTATCTCCTGTTCTACTGGTCCGATTGACGAAATTCAAATAGCGTTTTGAATGTCTCGAAAGCGCGACTTAGGATATGTATTAGATTGATATAAAACATTGTACTAATATAGGTATTTTGACCCAAAATCGGACTTTTTCTGAAACGACATGCCGATGTTTTTTCATATTTCGATTCTACGACTCAAATTTTGCCAAACTGCCAAGTTTTGTAAAAATCACACGAATAGTTTTTAAAAAATGAACTCTAAAAATTTTAGCTCTTCAATGTAATTCAATTTGGTTTGTATTTATTAATACCTCTTTTTTTATTACACTTACTTGATTCCTTCTTTCACAGTTAGAAATTTAGGTTCATTCCAAATAAAATTCGCCCATTTTTAATGATTTATTTTCAAAATTTGTATTTTTAAATAACTTTTATAAATTCTGGAAAAAAATTTAATTATAACCTATAAAAGTTTTACCATCAACTTAAAGTAGATGTATTTCTAAGTATACCTGCAAAATATTAGAGTCTTTTATTCAAAAGTTTCGAGGATATACGTGAATTTATACGGTTGGCGCGTTTTGAAATTTGGCATATTTGTTGAAAGCGATAATAACATCTAATGTGGTTTACGCACTTTGCTAAAATTATTTGAAAGTAAGCACGACGTGATTTTTTTTCCGCTCATGCACAATGTAAAAAGGTAGGAACGATGTGACTTTTTTTTTCCGTTCCTGCGCAATGGAAGGAATACGAAAATAGGTTGCCATGTATTAAGAAGTTCGCCAAGTGAATTATGTTTGGCGCAAACTGAAATAAATTCGTCAAGTTAAATTTTCGATTTTCTCCGTAAATTTAGCACCAAACTTTACAAAATTTAACATTTAGGCATAATTTGGGTGGTAGAATCGAAATAAGGAGAAACATTGGTATGTTATTTCAGAAAAAGACCCAATTTGTGTCAAAACACCTATGTTAGAACAATGATATGTATAAATCTGATATATATCCTAAGTCGCGCTTTCGAGACATGAAAAACGCAAATTGAATTTCGTCAATTGGCCCAGTAGAACGGGAGTTATAGAACTATCCCCCCTTTTTTACCGCAGTGTACTTTTTAATCTAGGAACAAATAGAAGACAAAAAAATATGCAAGAAAAATGTTGCGAAATGATGATTCGTACCACTCCTAAAACTTACCGTTGGTATATACATTACGAACTATTGTTTAATGAAAAATGTCCAGAAAGTACCGCTCGCTTGTAATAGTAATAAGAAAGGAGTAGAAGTAATTAAATGAATAAAATGTGATTTTGAAAAAAGTAATCAAACTACGTTAAGGGGTTATCAGTTTGTCCAGGAAAAGGACTTTAGTCGGATTGACATATTAGCTGAAACTGGAAGAATAAACCTCTTCTGGAAACAATGAACAAAATATTTAAACAAATAACGGAAAAATATGAACAATTATTCTAATTAAGCATTAAAACATATTTCACAAAGATGGAACAATATAAGATAATACATACCATATTAATACGAAGAAAAATATTCTAAAAATTATGTTTGATTTCCGTATGGATTATTGAATATTTTACGTTCAGTCTGACGCAAGTGTTCATTCTCTTACAATATTTGCTCTGTAGATAACTTATACTTTTCTCTCCAACAGGCTTTTTGAGCCAAAGTGGCTATTATTCTCGAAACGGCATTTTGCGTCGAATCACTATACACCACTGTATCACTTTTCAAATCGTTGCCAGCAAATATTATCTCCCTGTAGTATATTTAAAGAAATTAAACAATGAGGAATCTGCATGAATGTATGCATGTTTCTTGTACTGTAAAAAAAACAAGGGCACCTGGAAGCCCGAATCTTGAATCTGTTTCTTATTTTTTAAACTTAACTAATTTTTGATTAAGAAACTCAACGATTTCAAAGCCAGCAGTGGCAACACATTGTACAGAATAAAATATTTTTATCACCAGCGCGCGATACTGTCTATCGGAAATTTTAAAAATATGCTATTTCTAAATATCTTTAGCCCAAAGAGACGTTAATCTAAATATTCTCCAAACGTGCAGTCATGTGTAGATAAAAAAACACTCCTTTGGACGTAATATAAAAATATGAAAACTTTCAGATTATTATCTTTTTTTTTGGTTATTGCTTTTACAGATAATTGCTTCCAGTCACTTTTGGAAGTTTGATCATAACTAAGACTCTTCCGTCTTAAATAATTTTTCGGGAATTGCCAAAAAGTCTGGTAAAATACGAAAACAATTTCTATGCCTACTTGAAAGTCAAGCGGCGTAGTTACCATAGAAGCTGTAACCGAAAACGTATCTATCTCATTTAAGAAAATAGTGAGTTCATATCTACCTGCGTTGTTTCAATGACATATGCTAACTGATTTGGTAGATTTTTAAGAATGGTAGGGACACCACTGCAGCCTCGAGAAATTGGTTTCCTTTTTAGAAATTAAACAGATTTTTTTTCACACTGACAATTTGAATTCGATTCGATGGTTTGAGTTAGCATCTAAAGCGTGACCTAATAACCAATATACATTTATTATATGGAAATAAAACAAGACTTTAACGGGATAAAAAAAATCTGACTTAATAAGCGGCATGACTGACCTAATACTCCGGATGACATACTTTGCTACATACATACCGGCGTTGATTGAATATTCCTTGTGTTAGTATTCCATACAGGCATTCAAAGCACTGAGGCAAATGGATAAGATTTTGTATATCTTTATCATTTCTGCTGTCAGTACATTGAGAAATGCAAGTACCATTTGCTGAAACTTTTTAAGGTCAGCAAAGACTTTTCACCGAAAATCTAACCATTTTCCCCCACAATACCCAGCTTTAAGTCACTGCATCAAGCACATATCATCAGCAGCCTGTTTTAGGAATTGTATGGATACGGATTTCAGTGGTAGATTTGGAAACATCTGATCTACAACCCGATTTCGTCACCAAAGATCACCATTAACAGTTTTGGGGGATAGAAAACGTTTTGTGGACTAAAGAGCTTCAGAAACTAGAAACTGCATTGGTCATTTCATTGCTAGCAGAAGGATATACAAAATCTCGTTTTTCAGATCGATAAGCGCTTCGATGCCATGGGTTTGTATGTAGAATAACAATCTAAAGTATGTATCACTTTCAAAATCAAAATAATTTGTTCAATTAATTTCTTTTGTTACGAACGTGCTACATATTATGAGTATGCGAAATTTTCTGAAAAATAATTTGAAACACCCACATGTTTTATGATTTCAGATTTTTTGTTGCTGCATTTTCAAGTTTTGGCCACAATATTTTAAGAAGCAGTAGTTTTTATACGGACACCTTTCATAAAAGTTTGGCAAGCGCAAGTACGATTTTTTATGCTAATGAGTTCGCAAGCTGTAAAAGGTATTTAAGAAGTAGCTTCTAGTCAAGAGAGAGAAGAGCCTTTCTCCTGCCCTGCTGGGCGCGTGCTTTTCAGTCAGTTTGTGTCTGCCTTTAAGGTCAGAACTTAGTTCATGCTGATATGCTAGACGTAATGTAGTATTTGCATTTAGCCTACTACATACGTAGTGTCAAAAGGCCAATCCTCGCGTTAATAAGTTCTGTAAAGCATTTAAGTTTAGTTCTTATTTAGTAAGTTATTAAGTGAATATTTCTTATTTTCTACGCTTCAGACCAAAAGTGTTGGTCTCTGTATCCCGAAGTGT
This sequence comes from Stegodyphus mimosarum, assembly GCA_000611955.2. NCBI lineage: Eukaryota > Metazoa > Arthropoda > Arachnida > Araneae > Eresidae > Stegodyphus > Stegodyphus mimosarum. Next base: position 776,098 of record KK120754.1, on the reverse strand, counting down.
GAGAGCGCCAGTACGCTGTGAGAAATAAAGAGTAAATTTAACCTGCCTTACTTGTGTTCTCTGTTCCACGCACACACGAACATAGCTTGAGTAAGCTCCTGCTTCTCATTCAGGATTACTAGATATTTACCAAATCAATTAGAAGGAACTGTAGTCATGATAGCGTAATTTAGTGGACAAAAGTAGGGCGACTTCTAATTTTGTGAAACGTAACGCAGTTACAACATGCATAGCATAAGAATAAATCCTACTCTGCTCTGTCTGATCCCAAGCTCTGTTGACACTGTTCCCGCTGACATCCACTTTGGTGCACGTCTTCTTCAGGCTGATGCCCGTCGCCAGGGAAGCATTCATTGTAGACTGCTGGCACATGCGTACTCCGGGGGCCGCGTCCACGCAAGGCAGCCAACGGAATACCATGCGGAACCCGTGCCGGTACTTTTCATTCATCCAGCAGTAAATGGCCGGATTGTAGCACGCATGGCTCATGGCCAGCCAGTGACAGGCAAACCATAAGTAGATGACATTGGGCAGGTTATAGAGTTCGGGGTACTGGTCGCCGATGACCATGAGGGAATTGAACGGCAGCCAGCAGAGCGTAAATACACATACGCAGACGATCATCATCTTGATCATCTAGAAAGAGAGACAGAGATTGCAAGCACAAAAAATAGCAAGACAGAAAGCGAAGGAGTAAGCAAAAAAGCATTAGGGAAGTGCTTTTTACATTAAAGAAGGATCATTTCTTATTTTGCCCTTTGACAAAAACATGTTAATGCTCCAACACTTCGTAAAAAACAGAATAGTTTCTTCACTCAGTCTATTGAAAAATAATATACAATAAAACGCAGGAAAAGTTTCTTTTTATTTTGGCAAATGATTTCTGAGTAAAAGTCTGAATCGATTCAGAAAGAATCTGACACGGGATTCTCTTCGTCGGCCGATGGTGGTGAACTCATCTGAGAGTCTTAAAATATATTAGGCAGTTTTATTTAGAATCAACTTCAAACGCAGCTTAGTCCTTCATAATGCAGTGCGGAGATGGAAATTTTACAGAATAATGTTACTGATGATATTTTGGCTATAACATAAATCTGTTCAGTTCGTTTATTGGGGAGTAAACCCAAAACGAAACTTGCTTGTCCACAATCCTTGAGCAGGTTGAATAGTCATAGGACCGAGTTTGCAGACATGAGTAACAAAACCTTAAGCAAAAATGATTGAAGTTAATGTTTGCCTTTTTTGTTCCAGCTTTCATCAAGAACACAATGCATAATAAGTTTTTTCCTTGGTCAGATTTGATAGTCTCCTACATATATTGCTTAAAAACTAAAGAAACTCTTCAGAGACATAGGATGGATTTTAAGCACCTGCATTTCACACAGGTATTGCAGTTAAGAAACGGCTTTGATTTTATGCGATATGTTACACTTCCTACAACGAATCTGTTAGTGCAAAGAATTGAGTTTTTATCTTTAATATCAGAAATTTTAAAAGATATTTCCTTTACGTTGCAATAATTGTTATTCTAAAAAGATGAAATATTATCAGATTACCTCATATGGAACATTTTTTCTTGTTTTTATACGGTTCATTGAAAATTAAGAAATGATACATATACGGTATACATTTTCATATACGGTTCATTGAAAATTAAGAAATGATCCTTTTAAAAATATTAGTAAGAAATGCTATTAAATTATTTGCATGAGCATGAAACAATTTTGTTGTGGTTAGTAATAATAGTACAAGACATGTAACATTTTAAAAAGTCATGAAATGTGAAAGCAGAACAAGGTATAGCACATAAACAAACAGAAATAGCAGATGATGATAGATTTCAGGAAATATTTAAGCATAAGTTTTATTGCAAAATCCTACAGAAAGTTTCATTGTCGGTCTAGATCCTTGATGCTAGAAACGTTTTTTCAAAAATTTTAAATTCTTAGAAGAATCTTTATATAATGTTTGAAATGGTGCGTAACAATCCGATCAAGCCATGCTATATTACGGTACATTTATCATCTAAAAACTCGGCAAATATAGCCATTGCACGGAAACTGTTTTACTGTATAATGATAACTGTCAAATATTATGTATAAAAGGATCAATGATCTTGATTGTCAACAGGTTATTTCAGCTTAATTTTGTTTTATGTTTTAAGTCAATAGCCGGCATTCCGCAGTGGAATAACTGAATTTATTCTATCATCGTAAATCAGTAACCTATGAATTGATCGCCATTGATTCTCAAACTATAGGTGTCTTATAATTAACGTTATTGTATGGCACTAGTGTCTTTTAGTATAATTTCACTTCATAAAGTACCTAAATTTACTGTTCTACACCATATCGGTGAGCGCCATTTCATAGGTTATCAGCAACCAATGGTTCAGATGGTAACCGGTGTTGTTTAATTTAACTATAATGTTAGAAACATCTTCAGCAAGTCTTTTCAAATATTTTAGAATGTGACTATGGTTAAATTACATTACTATGCATTTGTCATCAATGAGACATGGTAAATATTGTCAATGATTTAAATATTAGGTCAAATTAAACATTGACCAGTTCTCAGACTGTTGACATTTAACAAAGTATGAGATGCATTAACTATTTTTTGGATTAATGAGCCAATGTAATGAAGTAAATGAAGCAATAAATGTAAAAAGAAATAAATACCACGTTGATAATTTATTATGCCGTAACACATTAGTGATTGTCAAACCAGTATATCACCGGAGACCAACTATCTTCATGGTCTCTGGTGAACTTCGATTTAATTTATTCAGTCGTCCCAGAAAGGATAATATTTGGTCGTGGGTCAGCGGTGACGGTCTTAGTAGCGGTGACGGTCTGAGTACCTCTCAGAATATACCGTTCGACTTGCAGATCATTGGTGACAAATGACCTCGATGATCCCAGTGACCTTCAGTTTAATTTATTCACTAGTGCCAAGAGTTAACAGAAAAACCTGTAATTCATGAGTGGTATTTGATTTAATTTATTCATTCGCCGCAAGAGGATACCATCGACCCTAGGTCAACGGTTAGCAATGGCCTTGACAGACGCTTTCTGCTTACCTCAAATTAAGAATCTACATAACTAATATAAATTTAAGTATATTTAATTAATATTGGGTCAAACTGATATATTTCGTGAACATTTACTGTTAATTGATGAAACATCCTTCTTAAGCCCTAAGTTATGTATTGGTACATAGTCGCTAAGTTTCTCCATTAACATGCTTTCAATCTTACTTAGATTCCACTGTATGTGAATATGTTTTACAAAATTTCGTTTGTAAAGGCTTCACCTTTAGGGAGAAAAACACACGCTCAATATTTAAGCAACAGAAAATTTTTAGAGAGTATTACAGTTGTGAGAGTAATTACGCTACTAAGTATATAAGTATCTAAACTTGTTTCTTCATATGCTTTCAGAAACGAAAAAAAAGTTTCAGTTTTAAAAAGCCTTATTTGGGATGGAATTTTGCAAGCATTTTCGAATTTCTACGTTATTTGTGAAAATCCTCCAATGGAAGAAGTATTACATTTTATAGAAAGAAAGACGTATTCTTGGAACGAAACACCATTTTGGAAAAGGAACAGATGTCACACATCGACAACTATTCAACGAATAAGCGAACACAAAAAGGAGTCGTAATTCACATGAGACGTCCAAGAAAAGAAGCGCTGAAAATTTAAAGAATCGTATTGATCTCGGCCAGCAAAAGAATGCTAAATATCTGTCTCAAGTTTTGGGTTAAAGAATAGGAATTTCGCTGTATAAGAATAGTTAACTGTTTTGGGACTCTTTCGAATGCTTTTGAATTCAAGCAAACTGCAAGGGTCTGAATAATAGAAAAGTAAAATGCCCGAAGATTTCAATACGTAAATTTTATGTACATACGAAATACGGAAGTTGGAATGGTGGCATTTATGAATTTATAGCCGTTATAAAGACACCTCTGTAAATCCTTTACTGTCCTTTGATGTGGCCACCAGCATTGTAAACAACCCGTTGCTAGTGACAAGGAAGTCACAGCTGTAACATTCCTATTCTTCTAGAGAATAAAATTGAGTGCTGTAATGCCTGAAGATCTGCCTGTTGCCTAAAGAATCTGTCTATTAATTGGAGAATCATTGGAGCAGTTTCGGAAACAAACGTTACAAAGCTGTTCCTTGATCTTTGAAGCGAAATCACAATCAAAGATGCTTAAAGGAACTTGCTTTTCTTACCATCTACTTTGCAGGATAAAGCAGACGCTAAGAAACGGCCCGGCCCCCAAAAGCGAATAAGTAGTCACAGTTTAATTGAAATGCAGTCAGATCCACTATTATTTATATCATACGTGCTCCACCGTTAGGCAATGCACGGCAAAAAAGAGATGCCCCGTGAAGGGAAACTAGCTCGTACCCTCGTTACACATGAGGGAATGAGGGAAACCACGAAGATGCCCATATAGCCAGTTAGTTCGCTGGGACTCGAACCTCGGAGAGCAACACGAGTTTTCAGTGGATTTTACCGCTCAACTGTTGGTGTGAAAATTCAGACTTATTAGGAGTATAACTTAGGTATGTTTTAAACAGCAGCGATGTTAAAAATAAAGTACTCGCATTGCAACCAACGCCAATGTTGTACATTTTCAGTAAGTGTCTTCTGACCTTTGTTGACATTTATACTTAGATTTCGCCCATATATTATTTTTTTTCTACTTATTACGTGCTCCACCCTTAGGCACTATATGGAAAGGGAGGGTTGCGCCGTGGAGGTCCTTTTAATGGATACTGGCTCGTATCCATGTTATACATGGGGAAAACCCGCCCATATATTAGAAGCCCAGTTAAATAGCTTTTGATGTACTATTTAGTGTTGTAAATATTTAACTCTGTCATACTTCCAGATCCCGTACAGAACAGTGATTGAGTTGTTACGGTTTCAGTTGTAATTAGCAGACTAGAGTACATACAAACGTCTAGTTTTGATTGTGTTGCCAGTTAAAGTCTATTGAGTACTGGTACTTAAGTTTAAAGCGAGAACGCTAAGTCGCCTGTAATCCAGGAAAGTTAAGCGAGCTAATTATTTAATTCAAAACTATATTTAATCTTACAACGATACATTGTATTTTCTTGTTTTCTGGAAAATGATTAGAAGATTTCTGCTGGAAGTGTTGCCACTTATTTCGCAAGTTCGGTAATATGTTATTGAATAACGGTTTATCCTTGTCATAGCTGCCCATGAAAATAACAGTAACTTTCATTCTGATAGAGCTGTAACGAAATATTGATTTTCATGGTAAATCATGATCACACTGATCTTTTAACTGCCTTTTCAGATCTGACTCGCATTATTTAATTCACATATCCAATGTAATGATACGGCATAAAAAAACTTTTTTTTTCTCTCAAAAGGTTTCGAATGGCGTTTGAACCGCACCGTATCGTAACCGCTTCTACCTTCTCGTCATGGGGCCGAACCCTTCATACGGGCACGGCCACATTTACTCTTTATCCAATTTCTGATTCAATAATATTTAAGGTTTATTATTATTCATTAATAATTTATGTAATTTGCATTTTATAAAATTTCAAATCCTAAAGTAATCTAGTAATCAAATCCCAGAGTAAATATCGATATGTATAAATGCATAGTGCCTTTGCAGAATAAGGGTATTTAACATGACGTAGAGATGAAAGTTTCTTCGAGAGGTCAAGAACACAAGAGGAAAAGATCTAAAAGACTTCTTCGTCTCTCTCCTAGGATGTTTTCTATTACAACTGGTACGTTAATGGTATGAGGAAGAAGTTAGAACCCCAGATATTCTCCATCAACCCTTGGAACTCCAGATATTCTCCATCAAAATTATAACTGAATTGATGAAAATCGTTCTGTCAACTGCAAGGTGTCCAAGGCTTTGGCCGCAACCTTCTCTTCTTGAACATGATAAATTCCATGACTTAGTTTGAACATAGTTCACACGATTAGTAAGAACGACAACAGTAAATACAACGCAAGTTCACATTTTAGTAAAGACATTAAGAAGAAGCAAAAATAGCTAACAATAATTAGCACATAAAAGGGAAGATACGAATAACAGAGTAAAAGAAATTAATTAATGAATAATTAAAAATTAAAAAAATAAATGACAAAGTAAAGAAGATATAAGTATGTATTCTCATGAAGAAAAAGATTAGTTTGGAAATAAGGATTAAAAAATAATGAGAAAATACAACAAAAACATTTCGTCAGTTAACCTAAATCTGGTTATCCATTTCCACGTCTCATCATTTAACAACCTGTTGCTCTCGTATTACCTTGATAGACACTAATACGGCACTGTAGGTACGTTTAAAATGGTTTTATAAGCACTGGGATTTATCATTAACTGAACGTATTTTAAGTTACACTTGCGCGCAAGCCCGCCAAATGCGGGCTGCAGCCAAACCAGTGCAAAATTAGTGTTCTCAAGAGTTTTTAATTAATATCTCGGCTCATTAAAACCGTACGAAGATGTAAACAGTCGAAATGGTTTCCCTCGAATTTTTGGAACCGGGAATAATATATTTAATGTTTGGCAATGCTATTTTTATTTCATATTTTGTAAAACTTGCATATTTTCCATTAACAAATTCTGCGATTTGAAAGCGAGCAGTGGCAACACTTCTCGAAATAAAGCAGATTTTTATCTTCAGCGTGAGAGACTATTGCGACTCTGAAAAATTAAGGAGAAAATTAGCGGTTTTAGAGCTTTTAATTAATATCTCGGTTCATCAAAGTCGTGCGAAAATGAGAACAGTCAAAATTGCTTTCCACGAATTTCTGGAATCCGGAACGGGGGATATCTCTCTCGAAATTTAACTTCCCGCCGTTCTGTAGAAGATAATGCCACAAACAAACAAACAAACAGACGCGCGTAGATTTTAATATAGATTAATCATAAAATAAACTGTGGGGCATTTCTATTTAATCCTAAAGTTCTAACTTAGAACTCCACGAACACTAACAAGCGAATAATAGCTTAAGTGTGTGAACAGAACACGTAAGACTTAAAAAGAGTTTATAACCCTCTAGGTTTTCAATATATTTACAGTCAGTTCCTACTTGGAACTTTACACAAAGCCGCCACTCGGGCTTGAACTTAAAATAATAATAATTTAAACTAAAACTAGCTTAACTAAGCTATTTAAAAGGCATAGCCGAAGATATCAGAATTTAACTACACTCATGTCCATAAATTAAGGATAATGCAAAATCAGGCAAAGGAAGAGTTAGAAGCAAAACGAATTTGACTTATTTGTAAAGCCTATTCATTACACAAAAGGTAAAGAGCAAAAAAAGATGCTATATATTTAAAAAAATTAGCGATTTTGTTTTCCTGGAGCAAATTACAAAAAAAACCTATTTACAAAAAACCACTATTACATGGTTGGTATGATCGTTAATACATCGTATGTCTCCCAGACGATGCAATACAGTTCGTACAACGCCTAGGCATGCTGAGTATCAAATTATCGACCTGATCTTGGGGGATATTACACCACTCAAAACGCAATGCTCTCCGAAGTTCCGGTAGACATGTAGGAGGAGGTTGACGGGCTGCAACTCGTCGGCCAAGCATGTCCCACCAGTGCTCTACTGGATTCAAGTCCCGTGAGAATGCTTGCCAGTCCATACGGGTGATATCCTCCGATTGCAGGCATTCGCTTACAATGTTTGCACGGTGAGGACGGACGTTGTCATCCATAAACACAAATTGCGCGCCAATGGAGCCCCGAAACAAACGTACATGTTGTTCCAGAATGACGTCCCGATAGATTTGGCTTGTTATGGTTCCAATTTGAACATGCAGGTCAGTTCTGGAACTCAGAATAATTCCACCCCAAACGAGCACTCCTGCACCACCGTAACGGTGTCGTTCAATGATGCTTTCTTGGTGGTAACGGGTACCTGGAGCTCTCCATATGAAAGTCCGGCGAGAATCAGACTGCAAGCTAAACCTGGACTCGTCGGAAAACATCACACAAGCCCACTGTTGCGGTGTCCACAATGCATGCTCTCTACTCCAGGCTAACCGCAGGCGACAGTGAGTTGCAGTAAGTGGAACGCATCTGATAGGTCTACGAGCATATAGACCAATCTGCCCTAAGCGTCTGTACACGGTGTGCCTTGAAATTGTCGTACCAGTGGCTGAAGAGAGCTGACGAGATAGTTCTGAGGCTGTGCTCCGCCTGTTTCTTTTGGCAGTAACTGCCAAATACCGGTCCTCGTTCGGCGTTGAAACTCTGTGGCGACCTGTGCTGTAACGTCTACTCACATTACCATCATCTTGAAATCGTTGCCAAAGCCTCGAGATGACACTCTGGGCAATTCCAAGTTCGTCTGATACTTCCAGTTGAGTACGTCCACAATCCAGACGCCTCATAATTTTACCAGGTAAAAAATCATCCAAATGTGTCCTTTGTGTCATAACTATTCGGTTATTGCACTGAAATGCTTATAAAGCGCCTGCGAGCGAACAATTTTACTTTCTTTGCCTGTATTCCTTATATATCACTCTCTTACACTCTCATCATTGTGACGTACCATCGGTGGCATTTGGTTACTTCCTGAAATTGGCATATGATTCTTGAAGATGTGTGTAGTGATTTTACAGGTGATATATTTATTTTAGAGTTCGATTTCCGCGTGACTCCGAATTATCCTTAATTTATGGACATGAGTGTAGTTGGCCCCTAAGTATTAATTAAATCGGCGAAGCCAAGCAAGGACCTAAGGTATGGCCGAGCGTAGCAATAGATAAGAGAAACGTAGCCAAGAGGCAAACGCGCGCTAGTCAGGGAATCATTCGAGAGTCTTTAGGCCATTACAGACTCTCTCACTCGAAGTCGGTGAAATCACGACTTAATAGTACTCTTTCACATTTGCATTAACTGCGTTTCTGAATTTACATTCTGGCAGGAAATTGTAAGCTGAAATTAGAATAAGATAGGAAAGATACAAAACTTAAAATAACTGTTAATAAACTTAGGATAAACCTTATAAAACAATTAAATCATTAAGAAATGCGTTTGTAAAGAATTTTTTGCCTCCTTACCGCGTAGTTTTGTGGTGTAATTATAAGCAGTCTAGCAGTCGGGAGCCACGGTGATGTAATCTAGGCTAGGGTATTGCATCACTAGTATTTGGCGACTAGGTCCCTTCCTCCTCAGCTCTTTATATGGAGGAGAATTCACGATATTATCTTCATTCTTACTGCATGCCTTTGGGTTGTAACTGGAAGCACGTTCGGCTGGCAACCGGGGGTTCTGGAGTTCGAATGCCGGCGAGGATATTGGGCCTCTTTCATGTTTCTTTTCACAAACGCAGCTACTCTACAAATTTATTAGTTTGAAATCGATTCCTTTGTTGAACAATTACAAATAGATTAAATTTCAAAGATAAATTAGCTATCGTATGCCACTTCGAATGACAAAATAAAATAACAGTTATTTGCTGAACCACATGGAAGAAAATTTCATAACCTAATGCTTTGTTCAATTACAAACACTTGCCAGCTGACATTGAACGATAAATGCTCGTTAGCACTGTAATGTTTACTTTAATTAACATGGTATTTCTTTAGTCCTTCCTGCGCTTCTAATATTTCGTCGTCTACACCAAAAAATGTAAATAAGAGAAATTAAAAAAAAATTAAAAGGGTGTTTTTCCGCTTTCTTAGCATGCCTTCGTGGTGTAATGGTCAGCATGCTCGGCGCGTATTGGAGAGGTCCATGGTTCGAATCCTGGCAAGGGCAGTGCTCATTTTTCCTCTCTCCTGCTTCAAAAAATACCTAATGTTTCTACAAACTAAGAATCTAAATTTTAGAGGACGGAGTCGGGACCTTTACGCTATCCTGATCAAAACAAGCTCTTTTTCTGCTGCCTTCCCTTAGCACTGTACAGAAGTTTGCCTGGAGGTGTGCAAAAAATCGTCAGGTAGCGGGATTAGGCTATTAGGTTTATATTTAACACTTTAAATCCGTGAATTTTTCTGTAACTCGAAGTTAAAAAGCGAGCAAATCTTTTAGTTTACTTTTACATTGTTGTAATTGCTTCTAGAACTGAAAGTTAACAATGAGACAATTATTAGTTTGGCAATCTGGCAGCTTAGAGTAGCGCTTAGATTAAGGCAAAGTAAGTTTAATCTTACACAGTAACAGCGAAAAAATATTGGAAAGACTTCATTAACGAAGTTTATAATACCAAAAGATTTTCTACTTTCAAAAAATCATTTTCTATTTTACAATCGGGAATTCTATTAACCGCCTATTCATCCATTATTCAGACAAAGAAAATATCTTCCTTAAGAAAAGCCTCTTACAAAAAGAAGATTGCAACACGAAACTTATATTTAAAACGATTTAAGGGTGTGAATAAATTTATTTACATTAGCTTATCTAATTTACGCCAACGATTAATGAAGGAGATATTTTTTACGATTTGGCAAATGTTTGATGTAACACTTCTTAAGACATTCATTTATTGAGAGGCAAACATTTTCGAAAATTTAGCATTATAACGAGCTCTACTAATTTTGAATGTTAATGAGCCATCGTCAAATCGATAAAACTTGTTAAATTTAATGAGTCGGAGAGAAATTCGATTTATAACCGGGGGGCATATCTGGTGAGAGCTGCGGGAATTTAAAATGTTTTGTTGAGTAAATTTACCCGATTAAGATAAAATGAAGAAAATTCTGAAAAGCAGTATCTGACTTTCAAAGTTTGCAAACAAAACCCTGGGTCAAGGCTTTAGTCAGCAAGACATTTCAAGTATGTAATAAGGAAATAAACCAAAGGTTTCCGACATTAGAAATACCTTGAGTTATTTTTTTTTTCCAAAATTTAAGGTTTGTTCTGCGATATTATCAAATGTGTCAACATTTTTAGAATAAAAATCAGAAGACGTACGGAAAAATATAAAGATAATTTTGTAGAAGAAACTGAGTCATATCTGGACACATTGAAACAGTTGCTTAAGGGTAAAACAATTACTACAAAATATGGAAAACCAAACAAACGAAATCAGTTTTGGCATTCGCTGTGAGTCTACAAAGTTTTAGCACTCGTTTAACAATCCTTACCAAACCTGCTAAAGGATGATTGACAATATTTACAATTATTACATTACATATCAGTCTGCTTCGGGATGTCCCAATCCAGCCTTTTCCCTTCAGGCTTTCTGGATGCGGCAATAAAAGTCGTTCCACACTAAAGTGCTCAATCACTTTTTAAATTGTTGCCAGAAGTTATTATCGCTCTGTATTACTTGTAAAGAAATTAAATAATGAAGAATCTGCATGAACGTGTGTATGTTTCTCGCGTTGCTAAAAACATTGGTACCTAAAGCCATCAATTTCTGAACAATGCAGTCCTCCACTCGAATATGAGCACCCGGAAGCCCGAATATGGAATTAGTTTTACTGTCTGTTTTGTAATGTTTTAATGAATTTTGGATTAACAAACTCAATGATTTCCAAGCGAGAAGTGGCAACACTGTACGAAAAAAAAAGTTCTTATCTCCAGCGCGCGAGGCTGTCTATCGGAAAATCTAAAGATATGGTTTAAGTATTTTCAACACAAAGGGACATTTTCCCAAAGGCTCTCGAAATGTATATGTGCGTGTAAATAAAAAAAAGAGCTTTTTGGCGTTATATAAAATCAAAAAGCTTTTATATTTTGTAGTACTGATGTTTTTTTTTTTAAATTTTTTCTTTCACGTTTTTTTCCTAAAATCGCTGAACACTGATAGTTTGATCCATGATTCGAATCCAGGCAAACAGCCTGACTTAATGGCGCTTTCCTGGCTTTTCCCATATATAACGTGTGTACAAACTAGTTCCCTCAAAATGTCCTCCACGAAGGCATCGCTCCCTTTAGGCAGATAGCCTTCGAGTGCTTTGCCGTAATCAATAACCTAAACTAAACGTTTACTACAGGCGTTGGGAAGATGTTGAAGAAGGAAACAAATGTTCAAGAACTGACGGCTGTGAGCTTCATTATGTTTCTATTTATGTTAATTCGTGTGTTGAAAAGCATTAAAATCAACTTTGAAATTTGTACAATTGTTTTATACTGAAACAAAACATTAGCAGCAAAGTGATTAAATATTCTTATAAAAATTACGATAAGATGAAATGGCATTAAAAAGTTTAACAATATTGATGTTATATATCAGTGATGGCAAACCTATGGCACGCGTGCCACAGTCGGCACGCTGAGCCTCATCGGACGGCACGACATTAAAATATTATTTACTTAATCAATAATCACAATAAAATGATATTATGTAGTTTAAATAAATGTTTTAGTCTGTTCTTGAACGTTTCACTTACTTATGTATCGCATAATGCCACTGGCAATGGGCCTAAGCCTAGATACAAGATTTTCATATAAATCGTCATAGAATAATAATCGTCATAGAAATGATATACATATTTATTGGCCCAATTTATGACGTTTCAGTTGTTTGGGCCAATCATATTACTTGTTACATGGCAAAGAATACGCCAAAGTTGAAGCAGCCAATGTTTGCCAAAGGAATTCAAGTTTATTACTGACTGCTGGCGAGTTTTAATACTTTCATTGTTAAATAGATTCCAGTTTTCAGATATAAGGCATTTTGAGATAACTTATGAATAATTCCAATTTAATACTTAAACGGAATGGCACGCGACTATTCCATTTTGGGCACGCGGCCCCAAAAAGCTTCGCCACCACTGTTATATATTAAATTACATTTTTTTACAACTGGTTATTTCTCCCACCGTGGAAATATTATTTATAATTTTCAGAAATAATTATGAAGTGATCAAAACATATGTTAGGTTTATTCTAATTTTATTAACAATTATTTTAAGTTTATGCAGTTTTATGCATTATCTTTCTTAACTGTTTTAGTTTCAGCTTACAATTTCCTACCAGAATGTAATTTCAGAAACGTGGTTAATACAAATGAGTAAAGAATAGAATTTAAGTCGATGTTTCACCTATTTCGAGAGAGAACTCGAGTTCCTGACTAGCGCGCGTTTGCCTTTTGGTTACGTCTCTCTAAGCTACTGCTACGTTCGGTCATACTTTAGGCCCTTGTTTGGCTTCGCCGAACTAATTAATATTTAGGAGCCAACTACTTAGAATCTCGATAGCTTCGTCTATATCTTTCAGTTAGCTTTAGTTAAGCTTCGTTAAGTTTAATTTTATATTCATTTAAGTTCAAGCCCGAGTGGAGGCTTTGCTGTACACTCCAAGTTAGGAGTTGATTGTATTATATTTACTCTGAAAAATAAAGGATAGTTAACCTTTCGTAAGTCTTACGTCTCTATTCACACACTTAAGCGATTGTTCGCTTCTTGGTGTTTGTGGGGTTCAAGGACTGAACACTGAATTAAATAGGTAAAACCCCACACATATATTTTAAAATTGCACTGTTTGCCTATTAGAGCTTTCAGGAGTTCGCTGAGTTCTACTTCTTAGCAACGAACGTTTATTAGCTAGAAAACTCCTCACAGTAAACGTGGAAGTTCAAAACTAAAATTCAGATATTATATCGATGCCCCAAAATAATTTGTATGTATCAAGAAAAATAACAAAAGAGGGATTTTCTAAATTTCCTACCAGAACGTAATTTCAGAAACGACGGAGAACGCTTATTTCGGCTGGAAACGGATGATATAGCTTCTATCTGAATATCATATGGTAATTCGGTCTAGCTGATGGTTGTAAAAACATCCATTACCCTATCAAAGGCTTAACATTCTCCTCCCCGATGAAATGCGTATTTTAAAAAAATTAGTCAATGAAAAAGATTTATCTATTTTAGCGAAAACTGCAATGGCAGTATCTCACGGCTTTCGAGAGCCTTTAGGCCATTATGGTTTTAAATCACATTTAATGCTATTTCAGCCTTCAAAAGCTTTGCGTTTATTTAAAGTGTAGGAGATTCAAAATCTTGCAGCCGCGATATTATTTTTTAAAAATCGATTGGGTAATATTTTAAGATAACAACAACACCAAGTTTTAATCAAATAAAATCAATTTTCAGGTCTTCTTACATCCGATATCCTCACCAATAATATTAATGTTGTATCAAAATACTGCTAAATTACGAAGTTTAAGGAATGGGCATCCTTGTGCCAACACCTCATATATATATCGCAGTCACGTTTCCCATCGCGTTTTCGGAATTATCGTTCGCTCTGAAGGGAAAAACTGAAATGGAAAATACCTGTTACTTACCCCATATAGAGATGCTTAAATGAAACGACTTTCAAACAAGCCCCATCTGGGAAAGCCTGAAAAAGGACGTATCCATTTTGTTTCTCTAAAATAGCAACTGCTTAAGAAAATGTTTACTCAGTTAATTATTTGCTTTGATCATTTGCTGCCATAGATTCGGAAGTTGAGCAAATACAAGCAATAAAAATATATTATTTAACAAGAAAAAGAATACAGTCATTTGAAATGCTCAGTAAAGCATAGAGTGTTGATGCATTAATCCGACTCAATATGATTGGACAGACGGTTTCGTGACAGAAGCCAAGATGTTGATGATAAATTCGGTCTTCGCAGATCTGAAAAAGGAAAATTTGGAATTTATTCGACAGCTGTTGCTAAAGCAACGTTACCTCCACCTCTTCGAATAAATAGCTAATGAACGAACCATCATTTAAGACACTGTTTTCAAAACTGTCGAAGATGTTCTTGAAGAAAGAAAAATTTATTGTCGACTTATCCTTCTTGCACTAACAAGTCTGTGACAAGAGATTTATCTAGTTTAGTGAAAACTGTTATGCCGAATCTGTGACAAGACTGGTTTTTGATAAGACTGAATTGATAAGTTCAGTTGTTGACAAGATTACATTGATAAGATGGACTGTTGAAATAACTGCATTGACAAGACTGGTTGTTGACAAGATTGCATTGACTGCAGCCTGAAAAAGGACTGAATTTCTCCATGTCATAATTTGATTGCAACGACAGAATACATTCCCTATTTTTCAAACAAACTGTATAAGGTATTTTATCCCTCCTTTTCACATGCCTTCGTGGACTAATTGAAAGCATACTCGACGCGTATTCGAGAGGTCCGAGGTTTGAATCCCGGGGAAGGCATCGCATATTTTTCACGTCTCCTACTTCAAGGAAATGACTACAACTATAACTAGAGATAAAACTTGGAGTTTCACTTTTTATCCTGAAACAAAACAGCAGTCATATTCTTCTGTTGGAAAAGCTTAGCCATGTCCATAGTAAGTTTACCATTATAAAAGGAAATTCTAGAACATCGTCGTATAAAGCATCGTGGCAGAAAACTCATCAGAGGTAAATATTGCCTAACACTGTAAACACATTAATACACCTAAGTAGAAATATAAATAAGTAAATATTTGCGGTTGACTTTTGTTTTTGCACACTGCATACCGAAATGATTCTCCTTAATACTCTTTGCACTATTACAATTGTCTCAGCAACCGCCGAGTCGTAAGATCGCTGGATACTCACATATATTATATCACAGTCACATAGCGAGTATGATATATGCATGCGTGTTCAACGGCCAACATTGTTAGTTCGACAACCAGGTGAATCGGCTAACCGCATATAGTTTTCGTAGTTTTCTTCATGTGAAATGTGTGTACGAGTCATTTTCCTTCAAAAAGTTCTTCGTGAAGATATTCTTACTGTTAAGAAGAAAGTTCTCGTGAGATTTACAGTAATTAAATTAATCTTGTTCCCAATTTTCTATTATAATTTTCACGAACACCAATAATTAATATCATTTAATTATTTGATTTTATTCACCTTTTTTGAAATCAGTTTTATTAAATTTGCTCTGTAAAGAGGTTTAATATATTTTCTGTCAGGTGTTTCAGAATACTGCTTAAGAATGGTATGCGCATGTAAAACAACTTCCACAGCAATAACTTATGAGTGACAAAGAAGCTTTCCACACAGGATCTGTCAGACTCAGAGTTTCCTTAACACACATATAAATATACAGCAAGGAAAATTTCCAAACATCTTTTGTGAATAGCGTCTACGTTCGGGAATCACGTTCCTAAGAAATCTTCATTCCCTAGATTCAATTTTTGCGCCTTAAATTTCGGGACTGAAGAACAGAAAGAATCATTCTTCAAAAATTTGCAAATTAAAAAAAGATATATATATATATATATCTAATGTTTTAGACCACAATAACAACAAAAAGGAAAAAAAAAGAAGTTTTTTAAGTATGTAACTTTTTTTAAAATCCTCAGCCATAGAAAATATAAAAAAGTCTACCCGGAAACAGGATTAAAAATGAAACAAAGCATGATCTCGTGCAAATGACGTCATTAACTTTGTTGGAGGGGCATGATACATATTTATGTGTTTCCATGAATAGAGTAAAATTTATGTAGCTTCTGAATCTGAATTATATTAAAGTAAAATTGACGTATGTTACAGTTGTTGTGCATGGTAATTTTATACGTACACACACATATATATATACATAGCTTATGAGCTAAAATGTTTATTGGTTCTCCCGCATGGCCTAAAATTCTAGAATGAAAAATAATGTAACAAAAATACATAAGCGGATGAAAAAATATGAACAATGCAAAAAGAAACAACTGTACAAAATAAATGTTCATAGGGGAAAAGGACAGTGAGAGAGAGAGACAGAGAGACTTAACCTCCAAACTAAAAAAAATTTTTAAATCCACCACGACAGCGCAAACGAGAAGCTGCAAAACAGAAGACACAATCTCAGTTACAACAGCGCTGCTTCGGTATCAAACGGAAAATTTCTTAAAGGAGACTTAGGGAGCTATTATAAATTAAAATTAGAAAGTTGTTTTAGACATACACACACACACGCACGCATACAGGTTATCCCACAAGTCTGTAAAAATTTTAAAAATTCTTACAAATCGAAGGAATTGGTAGAACGGAAGCGGTTTACCAAAACATTATTCTCGTGAAAGGGAATTTGTTTTGATAAAAAAATAGTTAAATTTTTGCCGATAGAAAGCACCACATAGATGCAGTAACAAGAAATATGCACATCAGAGGCCTATAAATTGAAGGTTTTACAATTAACATCTCATTTCTAATTTGCATTCTTCCTATCTGCTCGTTCTTGAAGTTTTAACTGTGATGCTGACATTAGTGGCTAAAGCATTATTAGTGAAGTTGTTTTACCTCAGCCAAGAATTTTCGACTGAAGCTTTACGAAGGTTTCGGACACAGAAGGGATAGAAGAAAGGTTTGAGTTCAATCACTCTTCCTGGACCGACTTTCCCAGTAAGACATTTCGAAGAAACGGGAAGTTTGTGTCATCGCCATTGTAATGGTGCACCGAGTTTATCAGAGCTCCGTACTTCCGATGGGGCTTCGCAGCTTGACACTCTAAGGGAACAATCAACGAGTACAATAAGTAGCGCACGAGAAGTGGCACGGAACACTGGTATACCGAAAACATCGGTATTCCGCATCCTTCACAGAAATTTAAATTTTTTAAAATTGTATGCGTACAAGTTGCAGTCAGTCCACCAGATCTTATCGAATGACAAAGCTAAGCGAATTGGACTTTGTTGAAAATCAGTGACAATCCCAATATCCAGTGGCTACCCAATATCTTGTAGACAGATAAGGCTCATTTTTCATTGCATGGAACCATCAACACTCATAAAGTATAACCTTGGCAAAGGGGAACCCACGTACCTACACTGAGAAGACCCTGCATTTACCACATTTAACTGTTTGGTGTGGTTCATTTCGTCTACTATTGTGGGTTCGGTTTTCTTTGAAGAACACTGTGCAAAACCTGGAAGACCTACTCAGCGATTGAAAATGCTACTTGCATTTTCAACCACTGAGTAGGCAGGAGCGGCAGGAGAAAGTGATACCGCGGTTACGGGAACATAATGTCCTTGACACAGTCACGTTTGTACAAGAGAAGCACCTCCTCATATCACAACCGAAGTGAGGGTGAACTTTCACCGAAGAGCTATTAATTAGCTGTCACTGTAGGGATGAGTGGTCCTCCTTGCTCCCCAACACCAATGGATTTTTGGATTTGAGGTTATGTCAAATCCAGAGTGTATCGCAATAACCCATCTCCTTTGGTGCAGTTAAAGGACGGCATTCGTCACAAAATCTTGCAGCCATTCGGATATGCTACATGCTGCAATTAACGGTGTGTAACTCGCTTGCAAACTACAATTTGTGGTGATGGCGGACACATAGAATAAGACTGATACGCTTGTAAACATTTGCTTGCTTGCAAATAAATATAGTTTTCCTTGAAATGTGTGATTTGCTCTCGTACAGCGACATCTACCGATGAAAAGTTTAACTAAAAAATCCCCCTTCACGAGAATAATATTTTCTCAAACCGCTTTCAGTTCTACTATTTCCTTCAATTTTCATGAATTTTTAAAATATCTACCGACTTATGAGAAACCCTATATATATATTATAATAAAACTGGCAGCTAGATGCGCAGTTTTTTTAAAACCTTAAAATACTATCGTTCAAGTATTAACTTTCTAAAGAAATTTATATATATATATAGGACTTTCATGGCAATGAGTCATCAAGACAACAATCGACAAGAAGTACGATTATATATATTGTTGCGTGCGTATGGGTTCGTAATGGATTGAATACTTAAGTCGTTAAAAAGTTAATAAAATTTATTCTTTCCACAAGAAATAAAACAAAATACTGAAATATTTCCTCAGAGATATTCGTACGATATCTCAATATCTCAAACGTTAAACAGAATTCAAAACAGAGAAAGTTAATCCAATCTGACAGCGAATTCGCTACAGCATTAAGTAAACAAACAGTTCGCTTAAAACAGCTACAATTACAACTACTGAGATGAGGTGTTTTAATTCGGCTTTTCTAAGGTTTTTAATTATTTACTAGAATATTCTGGTAAAACGTCGACTTTTTTTGATATTTATGGATGGCAACAGTAATTCCGAGATATTTATTTATTAAATATTAAATGCACGCACTCTTTTACTTTTACTTTTCCGACTTAGCTTTCTCTTCAAAAATCGTCTGCGTTGCAGGGGAAAATAAAACAATTTTAATTACAATTCTAAATAAATAGCTAAATAAATACGAAATTCACAACAATATATATATATATATATAAACAGAGACCCAAGTATGTAATACTTCAAGAATATTTTATCAACAAGAAGTACGACTATATATAAATATATATAACATGTTGGTATGGAACACCACTACATGTACGTACATATACCAATATAACCTTGTCACATAAACAAGGTTCATACAATTGACCCTTGTTGCATACTTTTTCCAAGAACTACAAAATTTCAGTTTCTTCAGAACAGTTTGAATTCTACTTTCTTTATCAAGAACACTGTTTGGTCATCTTTAGATTTCAGTTAGATCACGCATAGAACGTCGTGTTAAGATTTCAGTAAGTCTGCGTTTTTCAATTTTTATTGTTTCAAATAGATTTTCAGTTTTTAGCTGTTTAAAAGCTCAGATTTAACCTTTTTATTTATAGAAATCTCTAAGTACAGTTTTTCTTTTCTTGATAATAAAAGTTTAGTTTAACACAATCGGGGACCTCCCAATGTTTTAGTTTGTTTAAATGACTATTACTTGTGCTCTTTATTTATACATGATTTTGAATTTCGTATTAATATATACTGGTTTTAGGCCAATCAGTTTTTTTGAATTTCAATGTACTTAATGTAAAGAAAGTTCTATGTCTTTTAATTGTCATTTTGGCAGTATGTATTTTTTATATTATTTTTTTCA
>KK120754.1:738732-756234 GCA_000611955.2 Stegodyphus mimosarum | reverse complement strand
ACATTTGAAATTCAAGTTTGTGGTTTTATATGAGTGTTAAATTCTTTAATAAAATTTGATGAAATCTTGTTCTGTTTTTTTTTCTCAAATGGACCAGGAGAACGAAACATATTTTTGAAACATATTAATCATTTTTTATGAAGCTTTAATTCATTTTTCCCTGATGAGTTCTGAATTTGAGTTTCAATAAAACGAGATTAATGTTTATTTGTATAATTTTGTATATTTTCCCTTTTGCGTTTTTATTTTTCGAGATTGCTGTACGATGAATTCTCTCTTTAATTGGATCAGTTTTGATATTGTGTTAAACCTCCTACACACGGCTGCAATTATTATATTATAGAGAAATTTTCTTGCTTTTGTTCTAGTTTACTAATTAATTTAGATTAGTTTATATATATATATATATATATACTTCTTTTATTTAGCCTATTCTATTATTCTAACAATATTTCAGAATTATTTCAATATATCTGTTCATGTAAGTATAACATACACGTTTCCGGAATAAATACATAATGCGTTTGGAAATAAAACTTCCAGTGACAAAACCTGTTTTAGTAAGAGCACAATATGCAAAGAATGTCAGAACCTGAGAATGAAACTTGAGATAAAAAAAGAGAACGAAACATTTTTCATTTATGGTTCGTAAACTCTCGTGAATTTGACGGCTGGTAATTAGAAGTTACGACTTCTAGTTAATATCTTTGGAATTTTCGATAGCATTCAGATAAACAGCGTTAAAAATAAAGAACGAAATCTTTGTAACTACCATTGCTACTGTTTTATTAGCTGCACAAAGGATGGTAGGATTTTATGTCCGTCGCATGTGATGCCATTTCGGAAGAATAAAATCAAAGACTTGTCTCCTTTATTTAACTGTTCCTAAGAAGTAAAAATTTGCTGACATTCCTTATGAAATACTTTTGAGAAAAGCTAACAAATTTGCTTTATAATGAATGATGCATAACAGAACAGTCAGATACCTAACAAGGGTAAGCTGATGTGTAATTTAAGTTTAAAATATTTTGCACTAAAAAAAATTGATAAAAATCGGAGAGTATATGATTAAATGAAAAATATGAGAGTATGTGACGATTATCACAGTATGAGAATTCAAACCAGGAAGTTCAGTGTTTACGTTACTTTAAGCTATGGAATCAGTATTTCATTAAATACATTAACAACAATCAATTCTATCAGAAGTTTCGGTACTTACGTATTATTCTGTCGACCTATGGAGGAAATTTGGCAACGATCTCCCATAGCCAATAATTATTGCGGAATTCTAAAGGAAATGGTCATTCACAATAGGCGCTAAATCGCTCTACTTTGCCGGTCGAAGGGATAATACGTAAATACCGAAATTACTGCTCTATTAAGTACGGAAAACCATTTGTTAACAAGTAAGCACAGAACGAAATATTTCGCTTTTAGTTACATAAAGCCTTCAGTTGAGTCTGCAAAATTTCTGAATCATAAAATGATGTCATGCGTAATGTGAGTTTTCATTCATGTGACCTGACGAGCATTACCAGTGTGCGAAACATGAGGTATATAATTTATCTTCCCGCGGTGTTCAAAATAGCCAGTTCTCTGAATGTTAGACTTTCTGTAAAGAAGCAGATCTTTAAATTTTGCTTCAGATTTAATCAACATGTAAAATTGCTTAACAATTTGAGTAGTTTAAAAGCACTAATCGTAATTCGTAATAATTTGAATCTTCCTTTTATTTTTTAATAATATGCACAAACTGGTGTAATTTTAAATAACACATCTCTCATTTGTTTCTTTATTTAAATGACTGTAGCAAAGCAAAGCTATGTTTAAACATATACATTTTCCGAAGGATATAGGTTCGCAATAACATTACTGGTGATGAAAACTAGGAAAACAGAACTATAACGATCCTGTGTTCAACTGCAAATGTTTAGCGATCTTATCCAGTTTGTTACTTGTGGGATCTGTCGAAATTGTAGATTTAAGAATATTCACAGCTCCAGTTTAGTTACTAAAAGATTTTGTGTAAATCTTCGTTTGTTATACAGCTGGTATAGAACCATATCTTCAACGATTTTGCCTAAATGCGTGTGTAGTGCATAATTTGCTTATAATTGAGCTTAATTTAAATACTGTCCTATTTTTCTTTTGCTTCGTAACTTCTGTTCGTTTAGAGAAAAAAATTATGTATGTTAAGACATGCACAAGCTAATTTAAAAGCTAGAGGAGGTTAATTGGAACTTAGAGATAGCGAAGAGTTACCTTGCTGTTTAAGAGCTAGTACATATCTTTCTGTAACCCACGGGCATTTAAAAAATAACTGTCAATGAAGTACCGTTAGGTGAACATACGCTGTTATCCCTAAAAATTCCCCGTAAAAATCGACAAAAATTTATCTCAATAAATTGAATTTTGAGACTTTGTATACATATTTACGCATAAAAGTATAGTGGAAACTGAAAAAAAAAACACGAGCATTGCTTGGAGAGCAAACTACCACTTCCAGACGATTCTTGAAAACAAAATATAGTATAATCCAGACAGAAATGTTCCACTACATGGTTCCAGATAATTCATATAAAACGATATTTCATAAAAGGCTATTCTTGACATATGCGGTTACATCTATATATCTTTACATCATATCGTTTTCTAACGAGGCCATAAACCAATGAAACAATAAATGAAAGCATGTATTACCATGACATCTGAACGTGCTTACTTTAAATAAAAAAATTACTTATGGAAGAACTTTCGGTACAGTAAATAGCTTGCTTTGATCCAGAAAACATATATTGTCATGGATTAGAAAGGTGAACGAAGAATAGTGATAAAGTATTGTTGCAAAGCGGCAAATAATCTTGATATTTTCCAAAAGCGTTGTGAGCAGAGACGAAGCTTGTTGCTTCGCTTATGATCTTGAGACAAACGCCCCAGTCATCTCTTTGGGTTGGGATCGGTTTTACACGGCCACGGTTTCTTCAGTTTCAGAAATCGTCAACAACAACCATATTAATGATGGTTCTTGATTAAAAAGCAATAAGTCACAAGGAATGTTTCCCCGATGGATAGTTGATGAACTTCGTAAAAACATAATGGATAGAAATATGAGCAGAATTCAGAGCTTTAGGCCCTGAAAAGCTCAACAGAGTAGCCGTAACACAATTCCATTTTCTTCTAGCAATTTATAGCTAAGAAAAGTGATATAATTCTTTCCGCTCTCCCGTATTCATCAGATTTACTACCCACAAACTGCCTTCTCTTTCCCAAAGTGAACTTTAAAGGCAATAGCATTAAATAGATTGAGGAAACAGTATCCAGAAGTTTCAACGTATTCCGAAAGCTAAACTTTAGAACAGAAGTGAGCCCAAATGCCTGGACGTACTAAACGTTATTTAGGGTTAAAATGATTGCGTACCGAAGGCAAAAAAGTAAGAATGTTTGCTTGTGTTTTTGACTTTATACGAACTTAGTCCTGAAGTATTGAAGATGCATTGCGTACTTTAAAGGGCAGTTAAACAATTCTGCGGTTTTACGTTTTATTTCAAAGTTTCCTAGAGAACGATTCCTATGTATTCTATTTCTTTAGGATGAAAAAAGTTAAAAAGCAAACCTAGAGAATATCTTCTTTTAACCGGAGAAAAAAGAAATGTTTCAGACATCGGATAGAACCGCAAGAAACGCAAAAATTCTCGCCTTCAATGACATTTTAAAACATAAGTAGTCTGTTCACAGCAAAATACAATGAAACGCTTTTAGAACCAACCAAAAAGCTATTTTTATCCTTTGAAGGATTGTTTCCGAGGGGGCTGATATCCTTGTAACTTCATAACGCTCGGGAAAATCTTCCAGCGCCATCTGTCAGAAATCGCATTCCTCGTGCTCGTCACGGAAACTTAAAACACGGTTAGTGCAGGTTTGTTTGAGACGCCATTTATCAAAAGCTTTGGAAAAACCATCGGAAGGCAAGAAAGCGAAAAAAGATTTATCCCGTTTGCTAAGTGTGTCCATCCACTTCGCTTGTTTTAAAATGCCTGGAGGTTAGATATACAAAACTTTAAACTCGAGAAATTTGTCTCAAGACAGACCTTTAATTAAAGAAAATGACAGCTAAATTTTACAATTAAAGAAACGTTATGTCAAAGGAAACATTTTCCCCCTATATCAGCAGTAAATGCAAAATGCCTTTTCTGAATCTAATTACAATGGGAAAATAATTATAACTGTTTACTAATTGTTCATTTAAACATGCGACAATTCATACTTTCGCAGAAGAGCCAAATATGACTCTCAGATGTGTCGAAGTTTTGTCTAGACAGTATAATTATAATACTCTACATGTATCTACAGTATGATTATTTCAATTCCACATCTTTATGTTCTTCCTCAATGAAGCTCAAAGTTTCTTATTATTTGACGAAATCTTGATATAAGCATAACATATTTCGCTCCTTAAGAAGTCTGCTTCACAAAGAAATTTATAAATGAATTAATTTTAAATTAATTAAAATCAATTTAAATTTATTCAAATTATTACTAATTTAATTTTAAATTTTAATTAATTTTAGCTCTGTACACTTAGAATTTCCTAGTGCTGAGTGTTATTCGCTCTTCACAGGCATGTAGACCTTCTATTTTTATTTCCAGAATTCTGTTCTGAAAAAGTGAATTTCGCATAATATTTCTTCTTGACATTTAACTGGCTTATTTTCATCTAGCCTTTAAATTTTCCCAAAATTCTTCGTGATCTGATTCAAATCGTCTAAATATTTGGTAAACCCACAATATGCTGAGACTTTTTGTTTCAAACCGATATCTGGTTTTCTGCTGATAATCTAACCAAATACTGAATTTTAAAACATAAGTCGAGAGTATTTCAACGAAATTTCGTTGCATTTTAATAATTCAAAAAAGATTTCCGCACCTATTAGTAAATCTGCCGTTTCGCGGCGCATAAAATTCACTATCAGCAAATTGTATAAAATAAAAAAACACTATAGATATATCATGAAATTTCTTGAAAAATAGTAAGTTTTTGCGCTGTTAGAAACTCTACGTTTCTATTATAGTTTTTTTCTTCGTGAACAAGAGTAATATTAAATATTCTTCCATTCAAGTAGAAAACCAAAATGTTAATTTTCTTCCAGTTTAAGCAAAGTCTAGTTGAACATTCATAAAGTTACATGGCGAGCCGCTGCGATTGATTGCCCTGCAAATATAAATTTTCGCACCTTTATTCTTAACGTAAACTGCAGCAGTCGCGAGCAGAGAAAGATTTTGAAATTGTTTCGTGCGTACGAAGCTGTTAATGAGGATATCTTCGATGCTATTTCTGCACGAGGCGGATATATGCATTTCTTATGCATATTCTTATGCATTTAAATGGCAGGTGTATTTTGGTGAGGTAAATGCAGCTGGCTAAGACGACATACACTGCGAAAATAAAATGGAACAATTTTAATCTCCCGTTCTACTGGGCCGATTTAGGAAATTAAACTTGCGTTTTTTTATGTCTCAAAAGCGCGAATTAAGATATGTATTATATTTATATATAGGATTGTTCTAATATAAGTATTTTGACCCCATTTGATTATAGGATCGGACTTTTCCTGAAATGACATGCCAATGTTTTTCCATATTTCGATTCTACGTCTCAAATGATGTCATACTCCAAAGTAGATGTATTTTTAAGCATACCTACAAAAACTTAGAGTTTTCTATTCAAAATCTTGTACGATATACGTAAATTTACATATTGGCGCGTTTTGAAATTTGGCATATTTGTTATAAGCGATAATAATGCCAAATGTGATTTACGCACTTTATCAAAATTATTTGAAAGTATGAACAATGACCATTTTTCCGCTCGTGTACAAAGAAAAAACAAAGGAAAATAGGTTGCAATAAATTAAGAAGTTCGCCAGGTGAATTATTCTTGACGCAAACTGAAAAAATGCGCCAAGATAAATTTTTAAATTTCTGCGTAAAGTTTTCACCTAGAGTTATCTACGCATAATTTGGTCGTAGAATCGAAATATGGAAAACAATTGGGTGTATTATTTCAGAAAAAGTCCTGTCAAAATACGTATGTTAGAACAATGCTATATATAAATCTAATATACACTCCTCAAAAATGACCAAGAAAGAATACGCGTCACGCAGATTTCAGGAGCGAGAGTTGTGAGGTTGATATGCAATGATAAAAGTTTCGCACGCATTAGATCACGTGGTACGCATGTATGGGTTTTAAAGGTCAGCCACTTTCCTTTCTCATAAACAACATCTGAGGGCTTACGGAGCATTGGAGAATTTGGAAGAAGCATAGCAAATGCTTTTCAAACGTCAGCGAGCTCAAAACCATCAGTTAACAACAGGAGAACGTGATTGTATTATCAATCTCCATGAAGTCTAATTTTTGTCGCTGCGCACAATAGCTAATCCTGTTGGACACAACCTGAGTACAATCTGACGTTGTGTCACATGATGGATTCAGGAAGGTGCATGTGTACGTCGAAGAGGAAATGAGGCGCACAGATGCACGTCAGAGCGCACAGAACGGCGTATTCGGCGGTCAACTATTGGAGCCCCTTTGCCCACGTCACGTGATATCCGAAGCCCGCTGCCTCCAGGAGTCCACGCAAACTGTACGCAACATGTTCACGGGTATCAGCCACAGGGTTACCACTGACTGCTGAACACAAGACTAGACGCCTGGTGTGGTGTCAGCGTCATAGCACATGGATCATCGAATGGCATCGGGTTTTGTTTACGGATGAATCTCGTTTCTGTCTGTGGGGGAATGACAGCCGTCGACGGATATGGCGGTGACCAGAAGAACGCTACGAAACAGCCCATTTCGCCGAGCGTCACATCGGTCCTGCACCGGGCATTATGGTTTGGGATGGCATTATGTTTGATCACAAGAGGCCAATAGCACACATTATGGCAGTTTGACAGCGGACCTCTACGTCACGCAAGTGGACGCAGACCGCTACGTTGTGGAGCCTGTTGTTCTACCCTGGTTGCAGAGCGCACCCAACACGGTATTCCAAGGAGTACGATACGAAGCCGCATGTCGCACGGCGTACTGTTAACAGCCTGACCGGATTTGCCATCCCATCGTGGCCGGCAGCCTCACCAGATTTGAGTTCCATCGAACATCTTTGGGATGCCATTGGATGTGACATTAACTGAGGAGTACGGCCACAAACCCTTGATGATCTGCATACAACATTAGTGGGTTTCCTTTAGTGGGTGTGGCTTGGCAAAGACTACCTCAGGCAATCAACAGTGAACTCACTGATAGCATGCCTCGCCAGACTGCGGCCTGTATCGCTACCCGAGGTGGGCACATGACATACTGAACAAATTGGTTTAAAATGATTTTATGTGCTTGCTGTTTTAATCATTTGCCTATCCATATTACAACTGTAAATCCTGCAATTTGCATGACGGTACAAGCATTCTTTCGTAGTGTTGCAACTTCACTTTTGAGGAGTGTATATTCTAAGTCATCCATTCGAGACATGAAAAATGCAGTTTGAATTTCGTCAATCAGCCCAGTAGAATGGGAGATATAGAACTGTCCCATAATTTGTTTTTTCGCAGTATACTTAACAGAAACAGTAATAACTGTTCGATTTAAAGTCTGTCACCTTATACTGTGAATTAAGGCATTCAATACAAATTCTAAAAGCTCTTATTCGTTGTTAAAGTATTAAATTCCTTACACATATAAACTACACATCTCGATTTACACAGCCTACATATACTTGGGGGAATTCGTTCCAAATTAACAAGGAATGTCCTTGTTTTGACATGCGGGATAAAAAGACTTCATATTAGTATTGATAATTCTGCTTGCAGGTTTCAGTAGACAAAATTATGTTTCAACATATGAGATTAAATATATTCAGTTAAAAAGGCCAGTAATTTCTAAACTCCCTTCAATAATGTACGAGTTTTCCCATCTAATTTAGGATAAATTAAATTCATTACAAGACCCAAACATGTGTGTCTTTCAACGTTAGAGCTCTAATATTTCGAGAAATAATATCGAGGAACTTTCTAATCTCGACCGCAAATTCATCATTAATTTTTTCCACATTTATAATCGAGCTCACATATGTTCGATATAGAATGGAGTTGATGTTTTCTATACTTATAATCGAATTAAAACTTAACTGTTTCTTTTCGAAACGAAATGATTGAAGAAATTCATCTTCTATTTCAAATTCTTCTGCGTCATCCAGAGAGACAGTTTCAAATAATAAAGGTTTTCAACCTCCGGTGACTGAGAAGTGTTATAAATTATGTTATTAAATTTAATTATAAATTTGTTCCAATCTTTATATTGGTCAGAGAATGTCTATTAATGTATAGCCGGTGATTTAATTCGATTTGCTGCATCTTTAGTTACAATAATAGCCCAATTATTTTGTTTTCGATAATAGATTGTTGTCTTACAGAAATTTTTAACAGCCAACGTGCTAGTCTTTTCAGAAGAATTATAATTTTTTATAATTATCTCTTCCATTATTTTCATCTCTTAAATCGTCAATCTCAATATTTTTTTCTACTTTGTGGCCTTCTGAGTAGAACTCCTACTCTTGACCTATTGATTGAGCGACTGATTTCTCAATGATGTCACTGTTTGGATAGGATATGTTTTGCTTTGATTTGGATTTCGTCAAATAACTTCGTAGTAATAGTTCGCTAGATGCTCCTTTCCGCTTTGCGTTTCCTAGTTCAATATTGAGCAATTCTAAACTAAAACTAAAAAGTAAACTCGGTCGCACAAACAGCCTTTAGAAAGCCATGGCCGGCAGTGCCCTGATATCAGCTTTCTAGAGAATGGGCTTCGGGATGCTCGTGCATTTTGCCTGACATCCCGGAGTTTAGTCCCCAAGCGAACTTGGCACTCATTTTATCGATCTCCTCAAGAGATGAAGGGCTGAGTCAACGCTGCCCAGCCCGAGGATCGAACCCCGGATCTGTGGTGCTGCTGCGCGACGCAGCTAGCCATTGGCCCACCGGGCTTCATTGAGCGATTTGTTTCACAAGATTTGCTACAGAGATAAAATTTAAAGAGAAATATAACAGAAATTAAATTCAGTGATTTGAATTATATAGTTCCTAACTGAAAAAAGTGAAATGAAATTTCATTTACACATTTTCTTCAGAATCAAGACGAGCTGATTTCTATATAGCGATACCCCATGAAAAAAGGAAGTTCCTCACAATAAACTAAAATTCTAACCGAAATCTTCACGAGTCAATTCTAAATTGCTACTCGACGTGCCCGAAAATGACTTGAGTTTTAATGATAGATGCGATAATGGTCTTCCTTGTAATTGGTTTACTAAACCACAACAATAAACAATGCTAGTCTAAACAATTAACGCTCATTGATTTGATGCCAGTATAGGACCTAGACCTAATCTAGACTTCGTCAAGAGATATATTCTTCCCAAGTCGATGGCGTTATTCACTAAGTTTTACTCACAATGAAAGGCAGCGACAGTAATTTCCGATGTAAAAATACAACGTTTTCAGTCTCGCACCTTCTATAACGCATGTGGCAAATGTTAAAAAAGTAAATGATGGGACACGCCATCTCTACCACTACTTATTGACCAAAAGGTAAAGAAAAACAACTAAATAATGAATTCTTGAGAAGCTTATGGAAACGAGGAATTAGAATTGGAATCAACCAGAATCTAAAGATAGTTATGAATATGAAACTCATCTGGAAAATCGAATGCGCCAAAAGAAAGCGATTTTAAATAATAAATCGGTTTCCAGCCTGGCAAATTTTGCAAGCAACCTCAGCCTATGAAGTAAACCTATTAAAGCCTGCAAATTATACCCATCGATCAGTTACCTTATATTTAGGTATATAACGAGCACCTTTAATGCAAAAAACACAAGACAGAAATTTATTGGTGCATGTTATCCACCGAATAAAAAAATGATAGATCTCAAAATAAGGAAAAGATGAGCAGCAAAAAATTAAATTTCTACATGTACCTAAATTCTGTTTATTTAACAGAAACGACACACCTTATGAACTTAAATTATAGGATATATATTATAGGATGTAACATTATAGGATGAACCTTCATTATAGGATAACAAAGTTTGTTATACTCATCATCCGTCATACCTTCAGGCACGTCATCGAATTCTATTTCATCTGCATCATCATTAAGACCCTGATCCCTAAATAAATAATCATCTTCCTTTCCATATAGATTGCTAAATATACTACATTTTTAAATGACTTCTGAATTATGTATGTTTTAGTTTCATTGAATGCTTTTATTATCCTCTCACACAGTATTTCTAGAGTGGCATCACGCATTTGGCTCACTTTTCTAAATATTTATTCACCATTTAACATCCACGTATTCTAATGTCCTTTTAAATGATCTTTGAATGCTTGTTTGATACATGCATCTAAAAGCTGATCTAATGCTATTAATCCGCCTGGAATAACTGCTAATCCGCCTGGAATAACTGCATTTTTGTGCTACACTTTTTCATCAATTTATTCGTATTATCCGATAGATGGCATCTGAACGTATCCCAAACTAAAAGACTATCTGGTTTTTTAAGGCAACAGGAAGTTTTCATCAAAATATTTAGCCACAACTAACACCGTTTTCATTCATTCATTGTTTCTCAAGAACATGAATGGAAACACCAGTTGAGAAATTAGACTTCGGAATCGTCTGTCTTTTAAAAATAATTAATAATAGTAATTGATAAAACTAACAATGGTAATTATGAATAATAATACTTGGGTTTTAATTTTGTACCTGCGAAAGCACAACGGTGAGGAACAACAGATGTTTCGTGATCTGTTGTTTTTATGTGAACCGCTTTCGTTTCTTTCACATCAGTTGTTTTATTTCTTATCATATCAAACATTACCAAGTTTCATCCTTATTACCAATGTAATGGTAAATGACTTTTTGTCTTTGCTTTCGTATGTCAGTAACAGATATAAGGTATTGTTACGAATTTCACATTTATTTGGTTATTTATTTAGAATTGTAATTAAAATTCCATTTTTCCCCGTGCAACGCAGACGATTTTTGAAGAGAAAGCTACGTCGAAAAAAAAAAATAAAAGAGCGTGTGCATTTAATGCTTAATAAATAAATATCTCGTAATTACTGTTGCCATCCAGAAAAATCGAGATTGTTCTATTGGTAATTAAAAAGCTTATAAAAGCCGAATCCAAACACCTCATCTCAGTTGTTGTTGTAGTTGTAGTTGTAGCTGTTTAAAGCGAACTGCTGTTTGTTTACTTAATGCTGTAGCGATTCCGCTCTGAGATAGAATTAGTTTATCTGTTTTGCATTGAGTTTTGCTAAACGTTTGAGATATTGTGATATTGTGCGAATATCGCTGAAGAAATATTTCAGCATTTTGATTTATTTCTTGCGGAAAGAATAAATTTTTGTTAACTTTTTAACGACTTGTGCATTCAATATATAACGAACCCGTGTGCACGCAACAGTATTTTCTCCTTCCTTTCTGCATGCCTTCGTGGTGTTAGAAGAATCATACTCGGCGCGTATTTGAGAGGCCCAGGGTTCGAGTTCCAGCCAAGGTATTGCACGTTTTTCACGTCTCGTGCTTCAAAAAAATATAATGTCTCGACACTACTTCTAAAAACTCATCACAAATTTGCCCAAATATTTCGGATGAAACTTTTACATTTTTGTTCTTACGTCAAATTGTGTTTCTAAAAAATATAGAATATGATTCTTGCGCACACCCGCACTAAACACAACTTACCCTGTTGGCAGAATTATATACTTCCATAATCATTACGCGTCCCCACATACATTTTGTTCCTCTTATCTCTTCTCGATTAAGTGCAGTCCTTGGAAAAACATTGCAAATCCTTGGAAAACCTTGAAAAAAATCTTCGAATGAACGACTTCAAAAGATGCGAGCATCGCGCATGTATATTTCAGGTTTCTGCATAAAACAGGGGTTGCATTATATGGAAAATGTACTTTAAAATTAACAAATGCAGTTGGAACATACAGTATATACAAAAGCTACTTCTTACTTTTCCATTATCTCCCATCTCAAGTCCTGATTCACACAGAAATAACTAGCGGTCAAAATTGCAGGCCATATCTCTATCGTCTGTTCACACATTAGGTTAGTTTAAAGCAGGAGATGTCAAAAATGAGCAATACCCCTACCGGGTCTCGAACCTGGACCTCCCGAATACACTACGAGTGTGCTACTGTTACACCACAAAGGCAAATAGAAAGGAGGGCGAAAATACCTTGTGCACTCGATCTTTTAAAGGACAACTAGGGATGAAAGGACTCTGTTTCCAAATCCTGGTGGTGAAGAATAATCATCCACCACCTTTTAGTTCGGGAGCCATCGTATGGTCATTAGCATTTTTTTAAGCATGGGACGTGAAACATGCCTTCGCTCAGGCTGAAACCTGGACCTCTCGAATACGCGCCGAATGTGCTACCGTTACACCATGAAGGCATGCAGAAAGGAGGGAGAAAATATTATAGAGTTCTTAAAAATAAATATTCTTCTTTGCGTCTTTCACGTCTCTCACTCAGAAATAGAAGTATACTTGTCTTATGTATTTGTATAATATACCTTCTTATTATCGGTCACATCTCGAGCAAAGGCTATTTGATTGGTCGCGTGGAAAACAAAATATAGTTGTTACGCTTCAACAATAAAACTGGTGAAATCGTTTGGATAATGATTGCACAGAATTACCGTAACTTAGCGTAATGCTGCATAACATGATACACGAAATATATCGGATTTCTTTGCAAATATTTTCCACCATCCAAAGTTAACTTTAAAGCTTCCAAATCGTTCCACTTGCAGTGCGGAAATTCTTTCCATAGAATTCTCTATTGTGTTTATAGTAAGCTAAATGTTTTAAATCATTACTTATTTATTAAATCTGAAATAAGTTAAAATATTTTATGCTTTGCCATATAACAACCAATTTTCTGCTACACACCAGAATAAACAACAAATTCATCAAAGTATCATATAACAACCGTCTAAGAACTAAAAATTTGGGGAAGAGGTAATCTCGAATTGGCGTTGATTTTACGTAAAATTCTATCATTTCGAGCGTATTCTGACACAAAACCCTCGTTTTCCATTTCTAAGCAAATTTGTTTTGTTCCTGAAAAAGAGGGCCATATATCAAAAACCAATCGAAATTGACAAAGATTTATTCAAAAGGTATACACAAGTATAAACTTATTTTTTTACCTAATTTTAATTTTACGTTAGAATGGTTATCTTCCAATCGTACCGTGAAGACTTTATAACGTAAGACTGCAAGGGAAGAGAATTTATGTAATATCTAAAAACTTGTAAGATCCATGGATTTTAATTGTATTGCAGTGTAATCTAATGTAGCAGTCCAAAAGTTTTGCAAAGCCTCCGCCAAAACGTTTCTAACATCAAAAGTTAAGAAATGTTTGTCTTATATTATTAAAAATTTCAAATACTTAAGGAAAATAGCTTTCCGTTGCTAGAATAGAAACCACAAATTTAAATTTTTCAGAGGTCAAAATTTTGTCCGCACTACAAATTCACCTTAAAAATTGGATTTCTGTAAAGTTACTGAAAAAAATTTCAGTAGCTTTACAGAAAAACAAGGTTTCTAACATCAAACGCCGCCAAAACGTTTCTAACATTACAAGTTAAGAAATGTTTGTCTTATATTATTAAAAATTTCAAATACTCACGGAAAATACTTTCCGTTGCTAGAATAGAAGCCACAAATTTTAATTTTTCAGAGGTCAAAATTATTGTCCGCACTACAAATTCACCTTAAAAACTGGATTTCTATAAAGCTACTGAAATTTTCCTGTGAATGACGAAACTTTCACTTCAATCACCTGGAAATGTGAAAAAATATATTCTTCACCCCCTTATATATATATATTTCAACTTAGCACAACGTCTTTGAGGTCAAGCACTATACTGCTGTTCTACCGCGTTCACTGCCGTAACAACGAGGCTTCGTTAGTATTAGACTAAACTCTAACGAAATTGCAATTAGGGATACAATACTTTCTTATATTTATTCATTATTACGTTGAGATTCTGAATTTATTTTTTATTTTAACTTGAAAAGCAAGGAAAATCGCTGAAAGCTGTTTAAAACGTAAATCTCGCAATCGATCTTTAAGGTGCATATACTAAATCCCGCAGAAAATGTACGTGCTCAATTTTTGAAAATATCGAACAGCGTACCCGTCTTTATTTCCGAAACAGTCACTCTCATCTATTTCAATATTTTCCTTTCCCATTTCGGTGAACACGAAGTCTCCTGAAAACTAATTTTAAAGAACACGAGAAACGCGCAAAATAGGAAGAAAAAATTCACTTCTATCTCGGTAAACGACATGTGAAATAAATTTTCCTTCAAAAATTGACGAGATAGTTGAATCCGGCAATTTCTGATGCGAAGCTATTTGTAAAAATACGGAAAAAGCGTTTTATCGAAAGACCTTGTTTTTCCGCGCCTTTCTAGTATATTCATTTTTAACGCGTATATTTTTTTTAAACAAGAAAACCTATTTTTCTTTATTTTGATAAAACGAGTTTTACATTCCTTTAAAAAAATGTTTTTGTGCATTTTTACTTTGACGTTATGAGATTTAATGTAACAGGATTCTCAACCATTTTTATTTTTGCAGCTCCACGAAATTATACGTGAGAATGTATCCATTATTTGTCACTGCTTTTATTTGATATTTCAAATCATACGTTCAGTCTATTATTAAAAAAATCACAGAGACTTTTACGCGATTTGTCGTTCCATCTGTTATCTAACTGAAAGTATCACGACTCAGTAAAAGTTAAAAATAAAAGCTATTTATGAACACCTCAATTTGACGGAGACACAAACTCTAAAATTGAACAGAAACAGAACTGCGAGATTTAGGGGTCATTCAGAACACATTTTCAAATTAAAGTTAATGCGAAATGCAGAATCAAAGCTCGCTACTAAACCTTAGGTCGCCGCTGTGTTGACGAAGCAAAAGCGGCTAGCCGAATCTTATGCCGATAAGGCAAATTCAAGTAGCGGGGAAGCTAAGCTGAGTGATGGTCAGTCAATAAAGTTTAACGCTATCCGAAAACTCAACAACTCTGGTTATTTATACCTTAAGGAATTTGCCTTCTAATGGATGTTGAGAAAATTGGACTGGAAGTACAACCAAAAAAAATTATGGTAACTGAATAATTTACATAAAATCCTACCCCTACTAGACGAGCACAACCTCACTAGAATTTAAAATAGTTAAAAGCAAATGTTTTAGCGACCGTAGTAAAGAATTTAAAATTCTGCCTAAATTCTACAAAATTTTCTTTAAAATACTAATTTATATTCTTCGCGTTTGGAAGAAAAATTGTTTTTCCTATTGGGATTGGACAATGCGAAAGCTTCACTTCCTATTGTTTTAAAATGAGACAGAATAAGCTTTCTTTTAGAGAAGGACCCTCGGGCGATAGATATATTTTCAGCAAATTAGTTGAATTCATGAATTGCAAATTCTTTAGTATTGCCACTTTGGAGTATTTTAAGTTGTTTAATCTGCCCTTTTTAAATGCTTCATAAGCTTCTTTTCTTTTCGCAGGGCATACGCAGTAATTTTTCGCAACTTAAACATCTATAAATATTAGAAACTATTTGCATCATCTAACGATGGACGATAAGTATAGTACAACTAATTGGACCAAAAATATCGGTGCGTATATACTCAAGTATGTCCCGAATTTCTCCACGTGCTTTTGTTGGAAAGAGAAATCTTAAAAGAGTTTTGTATTTATTAACAATTTATATTACTTTTACCCCCCGCCAACTTCTATAAGGAGAAAAGGGAGTAATGTTTGAATCCAAAAATTCGAAATCGAGTTTTGAATTAATAAACACGAATTAAGCTGCGTTCACATTAGTCCGTTGGGGCGCAAAGCAGCAACGCGGAAAAAAACGCTTTCCGCGTACGTCAGTTAACACCAATGCGGCAACTTTCGCTTTAAGCGTTGTCATATGCTCGCACTAGATGGCTCTTCGTATCGGAAACTTGGGGAAAAACATGAAAATTTTGTGTGGTATTTTGACTTTTTATGCTTACATTTTTAAATTAAAATGGATTTAATTTCTGCTCGATTAAAACTTATTTTACTTTGTGTAAGAGAAGCAGAATGCAGTTGTTTATATTAATATGTGAGAGATGACAGTAGCAAGGAGATGCATAGAATTTAATTGAAGAAATGCGCTTGAACGAAACGAAATTTCTTTTAATTATTTTCGCATGACGCCTCATCAATTCGACGAATTTCTTGCCTCATTTATTCAAAAGCAGAACACTAATTTTTGTCAGAATATCGCAGAAAAGAATCGTTTTGAAGCCAGGAATATGATATCTTAGAAAAGGATCGTAGTATATATATAATGCCGTATATATCTAATTTAATTTATTTATGAGTTTTGTTGAATGATAATTAAAAAATTCTAATTTCATTATTCTATTTTGAAGAGTAAATTTTTCATGGGGTGGAATACCATAAATGTTTTTGCATGATGTATGAACTTCCCTTAAATGCTTCTTTAAATGAACTTCCCTTAATTGGTTGAAATAATGCAGTAAAAAAGTATATTTTGTTTAAATATATGTAGGATTTACAGCATTCTTAAATTAAATATCACATTTAAAAAAAGCAGCTACTTTTAATAAACAACAACAATTTTTTTTAAAAATGTTTTAGTTTCTGCCTTATGTGCACATTTTTTACTTTAAATGTAACAGTAATTACTTCAATTAGTCATTCATATATTAATGAACAGCCACTATCTAAAGACTTATTTTATAAGGTCACTTTTATCTAAAATTCGTTGAACTAACTTCATTTTATATAAACTTCTTTTTCTGCGTTAAAAATCAAATTTCACAATTAGCAAATTTTCTAATGCGCATGCAAAAGTTCTTTAAATTAATGAAAAATTATCATCAAGATTAGACCTTTGGTTAAGTTCATATATAAATTGTTCGAAAAGTGGTCATGCATGTTAAGAAAAACAAACACTGAAGCCATTAAAATGCATAGCAGTATTCCACAAAATCAGCTACATACTAGACTTTTCTTTTCTGTATAAATAACAGTTTTCTTAATTTTTTTAAACAAATACACTCACGTTTGTGAAAATTGCAACACCATGAAGGACTTACGCGAGTGAGCTGAAATTTTCAGGAAATGCAAAGTAGCGCATGATATGCAAATGATTAGAATTGCAAATCCGTAGCGCATGCGTATGCTGAGCAGCGCCCTCTGAACGGCTGATGGATCCGAATAAATAGACGGCTGTAGCGAGGCGTGTATCGGTGGTTATCTGCTAGTGGTAAACGTTAACTCAATCTGTACTTATGCCTCGTCGACGAAAGAGAGCGAGATTTGAACAACTTACAGA
>KK120754.1:645492-724723 GCA_000611955.2 Stegodyphus mimosarum | reverse complement strand
TTCTGAGACTTGTAGCAAATATTTTATTGATCAGAAACATGGAGTAGTAATGATTAAGTTAAGACCTAAAGCACATCATTTAAAAACAAGGCATTTAGAAAACAAAATTCTACTTCCGAATTCTTTAGTAAAACCTTGTTTAGAGATTGCTCATGCTCCACATTTTGGTACCAATAAGACTTATGAATTCATTAAAAAGAAATATTTCTGGAAGGGCATGTTTTTAGATACAAAAAACTTCTGTGAAAATTGTCAACAGTGTTTGGAAAATAAACCCAAATCTTCTAGAACAGTCACAAGTAATATAAAGAAATCGGATTTAGCTCCTGGAGAAATGTTAGCAATTGACATTGTAGGTAAATTACCCAGGTCACACGATGGTAAATTTTTCATTTTAACAATTATTGATCATTATTCGAGATATTTAGAGGCTATTCCTTTGACTAATATCACTTCTGCAACAATCATTAAATGTATGAATCTGTATTTTTCAAAATTTGGTATTCCAAAGATAATATTATCTGACAACGGGTCAAATTTTTGTTCAGCTGAATTTGAGAATTTTTTAAAAGAATTAAATATTGAACACAGGAAAAGTTCCATTTATTACCCACAATCTAATGGGATCGTAGAAAGAGTTCATAGAACTATGAAAGAAAGCATAGCTTCTTTATCTAATAAGGTTTTTGAATGGTCAGATAGATTGGCATTTTTTAAACTTTATTACAATAATTCAAAGCACATAGTAACAGGTTTCACTCCTGCTCAGTTATTTTTTGGTCGAGAACTTAATACACCTTTAGACATAAATAATGAACCAGTTGTAGCAGACAATCCTTCACAGTACTTGTTGCGTCAAAAAGAACACATTAAAGCTACTAGAGAATTAGTGAAACAAAATGAAGAGAAGTATTTTCAGAATCAAGATAAAGTTGTGAAAGGTAGAGAAAGGCCTAAATTTAACATTGGGGATGAAGTATTTTTAAAAGCTTTACAACCACCTCATGTTTTACAACCAAAATACATTGGTCCTTTTAAAATCTTAAAAATTTTTCGGAATGAAAATTATTTGATTCAAAATATCATTGATAACAAAACTCAAAAAATTCATTGTAGTAAGTTATTTAAAAGAGTTCCTCTGAGGTCAAATTTAACAACTTAATAGCATTGTTTTCATCGAGCTTGTTTTTCTTGTTCACTAAGTAAGAAAAAAATAAGTAAAGAAAGTAAGAAAAAATTCACACAAGTTTTGTGTTTGATATGAATGTAGTGGACTTAATTCCAATTAATTTTTTTTTGGATTTTCTTGGTTAGTATGGATGTAGGTTGGCCACCTTCATTTATACGTTTGGTCAGTTGCAGGCTGGTCCGGGTTGACTACGGCAGGGAATTTCAATAAAAAAAAAGGGGAATAGAATAAAAAAATCTCGAGAATACTTAGTGATTATTATAAGTATATAGCTAGTAATGAAAATTTGCTATTTTATAATTTGAGTAATTTGGAATGAATAAGTAGTTAAAGAGAATTGTAACGTAATTATTCTTATATACTTAGAAGTAAGAGAAAATTGATGGTATATAATAATAAAAAAAAAGTTCAGATGATATGGTGAAAACACAAATTGTTAAAAAGGTGATAAAAATGATATGATGTTAAAAAAAATGTTATAAGAATTGGTAAAAATGATACAATATAAAAAAATTGTTAAGTAAGATATAGTGAATAAGAGTTGGTAACAACAGTGAAAGATTGTATGAAATGCGAGGTGTACTATGTTACAAATATAATGTGTTCACGGAGTCTAGTGAAGATTTATGCTACTGTATGTGAAACATGTATGTATTAGTTCTTAGTTAATTTTAATTTAATTCGCATGTGTAGCAACTTATCCTAAAATTTTTTTTTTTCATATTTATGCCAGACAATGATATTTTGATAATTTAATATTTGATCTTAGGGAATTATGCCAGACAAGTATATTTAATTAAGCTACTTATGATGAATTCTAATGTAAGTCAGACAGATATGTGATTGAGTTTACATGTGCTAATTTAAATGTGTGCCAGATCTTCAAGTTTGAAGTCACGTGATTTTTAGTTATACCAAGTTCCATCTACAATCAGTTTTGTGCCTCATCAAGATTTGTGAACTGTACTACGTCATTTTTTTCTTCTTTGGCCGGAGGGAATGTGAAGGCAAGCCTCCACATAAGATGCTAACTGCAACCGACACTGATCACGAGGCGAGATTGAAGGACGGAACCGGTTTCTCGCTCTTCTGCTGCTGGCGCTCGTCGAGGTAGGACGCCCTTCTGGGCAGTCCTGACCGGCGGAGATGTTGTTCTTTCCTGGTTGCACAACTTAGCCAATTTTCATCTTTCGAAGTTTCATCTATGTACATCCATATTTAACGAATTTCTGAGGTAAAATGCCTCATATTGCCTTGCATCGAGAACCATCCTCTGATAATAATTACGGAAAGAAATTTCGTGTTGAATTTCATCGGACTCTTGTTCGTTCCAAGAATTCATATTGCCACGTGTTACTTCTTCACGTCTGAACTCCGGACTGGTAAATGCATCTGATTTAATTTCATCGTATTTCGAAGTGACTTTATTTAGAGTAACTCTAATGAACATGCTGTCAATGCAAGGACTGTACACGCGCAGATGATTTAAGATTCTTCTGGACTTCGTCTAGCACTCACGAGTAGCTTCATGCATGCCTTGTATTAGTTATTCCATCTGGCATAGTGTATTTTTTTAATCTATTTCTTTTACAGTCTGGCTAACTAATAAATTGTAATTTGTTTCAACAAGATCATGTAGCTTTCTTTGGGGTAAGTTATATTCTTGATTTTTGTACTTCCTAGATCACACATTTTACCCTTACAGTCCTCTCTAGTATTATAGGTTATTGCGGTAACACAACGTTTAATATTTATTATTTTCACAGTTCTTTCCAATATATTTCAGGTTATCACGGTCTGTTAGGTACATCTCATTACTACAGTAGGTGTGCCTAGAAATACTTTAAGACGATTTAAAAATTTTATATGCTATGATTCAAAATATTTTTCGAAAAATTTATAAAAATTATTTAAAAATACAAATTTAAAAAATAAATCAGAGAAAATGCGCAAACTGTATTTAGATTAAGTCCACATTTCGAATTCTGGAAGAAGGAATCAAGTAAGTTTAATAAAAAAAAGAGATATTAATAAATATATATCAAATTCAATTAACACTGAGGAGCTAATATTTTAAAAACTACTCGTGTGAGTTTTACAAAACTTGACACTTTGGCATAATCTGAGTCGTAGAATCGAAATATGAAAAACACAATGGCATGCCTCTTCAGAAAAAGACGATTTTGTGTCAAAATACCTATGTTAGAGCAATGCTATATATAAATTTAATATATATCCTAAGTTCCGCTTTCGAGACATGAAAAACGCAATTTTCTCAATCGCCTCAGTAGAAAGGGAGATGTAGAACTGTCCAATTTTTTTTTAGTCCGAAGGGGCTTTTTCCTTGAAGGACTATAGTTTTCCTTCTGGCATTTTGCGTTGATTCACTACAAATGTCCGATTCACTTTTCAAATTGTTGCCACCAAACATTATCGCCCTGTATTATATTTAAAGAAATTAAATAATGAAGAATCTGCATAAATGTATGTATGTTTCTCTCATTGTGATAAAACAACGGTATCTAGAGCCATCCAATTTCGAATAACGTACGTTTTCACCCGAGTATGGGCACCTGGAAGCCCAGATTTGGAATTTGTTTTAATATCTATTTCATATTTTGTAAATCTCTAATGAATTCTCCATTAACAAACTCAACGATTTAAAAGCGAGCAATGGCAACACTCTGCGGAAAAATACCTTTTTAGCTCCAGCGCGCGGAACTGTGTATCGGAAATTTTAAAGGTAGGCTCATTTTAAAATTATTTTGCGATACTGCCGTCGAACTGAATTTTATGGTTTAACTGCGAAGAACATGGTATTTAATAGAGGTAACACACAAAACGTTGAAAAAACGCCTCTTTGGTCGTAATTTAAAATCTGAAACATTTAAGATTTATTTATTTATTTATTTATTTATTTATTGTGCGTACTATACTTGTGCTTTTCTGCTGCGGCAGGATATAAAAAACGTTTCTCGCAATCGTAACTTTTGCGAGCCATATAAATGGTAAATTGTACATAACGTAACCCAAATGTAATACTTTAAAATTTATAGAAAAGCCAGCAGGCAAGCTCGTCAGATAAGCGACCTGCTGCCAAAGCAATATTTAGAAGTTTTATGTACTGAAAAACTGAAAATAAAATAAACTATTAGTTTAATGTACTCTATAGAAAGTTGCTAGCTGTGACCAAACCAAAATTTATGAGTTCTATTTACACTTGGAAAAGAAAGTGCACTAAAGCATTTCAATATGAATGAAGTCAGTTCATTCCTTCCAAGCAACAAAGAATTCGTAAGTAACATTTTTGTTGCCAAACCAGGAAACGAAAGCTTTGGGCACTTCAGGCTAATAACATCATGATTTAAATTTAATGTAATGTAATAACTTTTACTCAATATCAACAAACGAATTAACGTGGCAATAACATCGTGTCAATTATTCTAATCTGAAACAAAAAAAGTTGGCAACAACAGCTATTTATTTAAAATGCTGACATTAACTAAACTTTTCGACATACAATGACATCACATGCAATCGCGTGCTTTCTTCAACGTCAGAACATGATCTTATGTAAGAATAATATACTTAAGATTTGGCACTGTTATTCTTATTTGACATTTAGTAAAACTTAGAAATTTTTTATTAACGAACTTTACGATTTGAAAGCGATCAGTGGCAACACTTTTCGAAATAAGGCAGATTTTTATCTCCAACGCGCGAACTGTTGCCACTCTGGAAAATGAGGACGAAAATTAGCGTTTCCAGAGTTTTTAATTAATATCTCCGCTGACTAAAGTCGTACGAAGATGAGAATGGTCTAAATGACTTTCCCCGAATTTTTGAAATCCGGGAGTACGTCTCTCGAAACTCAACTCTCCGCCGTTACGGAGGAGATAATGCCACAAACAAACATTCTATATTTTTATATTCTGTAGATCAATAACAAACAGACAGACGCGAACGCAGATTTTAACAGCATAGATTCCGGTAACGACGATCTTAGTGTTAAATTTAATCTGTATGACACTAATGAGGGTCATTGTCATCGCTAACGAAAAGGTTATCAGAGAAGAGTACTGTAGTGCTTTGTACTATGGCAACACTTGAAACGATAAATGCATTATAATGTAAGCTAATGCTCCAAAACGTGCCTAACATGAAAGCATAATTTAATCTGACATTTTCTTCCGATAATTAACTAACACAAAAGCAAGCAAAGAGAATTGTGTGTCGGCACAAGCAAAAGGAATTCCGTGTCTTGTTAAAAAAGAAGGACACGAGTCCTAGAGCAGCACAAAATATTCGCTTATGCAGCCTAAACGAGTGGAGATGGCTGAAGAAGAAGAATAAAGGTGAAAAAGCAGAAGGAGATTGGTAAACTTGCGCTTTTGTCTCGGGATGGGAAATTGAAAATAGAAATAAATAGGACAGAAGATTGGAAAGGCGTGGCTGACGGTAAGAAAGACCATGCGTTCCCGTCCGATGCAATTGGAAGACTTCTCACGGACGGCATCCGGAAACAGAAGGAAGGGAAGTGCATACAAATACTTGTGCGGTACTTTTTTTATGGCATATTTCTTTTTTAAGGGGATAGATACCGAATTTTCTCCAATTCATCTTCCTAAAATACGATACGTTTCACTTGTGCCGCTGATACTTCCAATTCATTTTTGTAAAAACAGTATTTTTCACTTTTGCATTCTGAAATTTAGGAT
Source organism: Stegodyphus mimosarum (assembly GCA_000611955.2). NCBI lineage: Eukaryota > Metazoa > Arthropoda > Arachnida > Araneae > Eresidae > Stegodyphus > Stegodyphus mimosarum. The sequence goes on along the minus strand of KK120754.1, from coordinate 718,816 downwards.
ATCAAGTGGACATTGCCCACAATCGCTTGTATATAAATCGCTTGCAAAATAATGCGCAGGCTGGCAGAATTTTTTACTGTGAATAAAGCGAAACCAAAATAACGCACATGCATGATGTTCGGAAATCGGGAAACTACAGCAGCTCTCGTGATCTTACGAATAAACTCGTATGAGTAAGATATGAGGAACTTCGCAATTAGAAAAACTCCGTGAAGCGGTCAAGAATATTCCGGAAGGGGTATACAAACATCATATACACGCATATCAAGCATGTAAATTTTTGTAAATATGTATTTGAAGTAACTTGATTTGCATATGCATTCATGTGAATTGCGCATATTTATTTCTATGTTCGTGTTTATTTCGACATTACACTTTGCAATTTTATTCTTTAGTGATTTGGTTTCGCTTAGCCAAAATTAAACTGCACAAATGAGTTATAAAGTTCATTATTGAACGTATATGCATATGATTTAACAAAAATGCAAGGAGGCCATATGAAATACCATACACAGTAAACGGCTTATAAAATGTTTTACACAGAATTTTACATAAACGTTAGTATTAAAAATAGTCATTGAAATGTGCACGGCTAGCTACCAGGCACAGAGTGTTCACTTTGTTGGTGTAGAACCTCAACTAACCAGGCCAATAAAATGGGGAAGCTCAAACCAAAAGGAGTAAAGTGCTGTAAAACTGAGACGTGAAATTTTCTTGAAAAATTTCGAGAATTTTCCGTGACAGGATTCGTGAACCTGCTCACTAAAATATCGCCAAAATACGTTCTAAAGAAGGTAACCACATCCTTAGTGAAGTCTTTCCAAAATTTTGGAGCGTTACATTTCTCTAGCACACATTTCATATCCAATCGGTCTGGCGGATATTAAGCTATTCCTCTCTGCATAAAAATTGCACTCCCCAACACCGGCTCACCGGAAAATCATAACCGACCGGTAATACGTCACAGCCAGTGGTGATTAGTGATTTACTATCAAATTTGTTGTAGATCAATAACCTACGTCTACAATACTACTATCTTTCTACTGCAACAATTTTAATTTCTTGTTCTACTAACTGTATATATAAACTGCGAAAAAAATGGCACAGTTCAATTTCTCCCATTCTACTGGGCCCATTGACGAAATTCAAATTGCGTTTTTTATGTCTCGAAAGCGTGACTAAGGATATATATTAGATTAATATATAGCATCGTTCTAATATAGGTATTTTGACACGAAATAAGACTTTTCTGAAATCACATGCCAATTTATTTTCCATATTTCGATTCTACGACTCAAATTATGACTAAATGTTAAATTTTGTAATATTTAGTGCGAAATTTACGGAAAAATTCAAAAATTTAAATTGGCGCATTTTTTTCAGTTTGAGCCAAGAATAATTCACTTGGGAACTTCTTAATGTATGGCAACCTATTTTTCCTTTCGCTTCTATTGTGCAGGAGCGGGAAAAAAGTCACATCGTTCCTATCTTTTTAGATTGTGGACGAGTAAAAAAAAGTCACATCCTTCCTACTTTTAAACAATTTTAACAAAGTGCGTAAACCACATTTTCGTTATTATCGCTTTCAACAAATATGCCAAAACCCGCCAATATATATTTAAAAACCCGCCAATATATACATTCGCGTATATCTTCGGAAATTTTGAATAAAAAGCTGTAATTTTTTGTAGTGTATGCTTAGACATACATCTATTTTAAGATGATTGCAAAACCTTTATAGGTTTTAATTTAAAACTTTTTTCGAAAAAATTATAAAAATTTTTTGAAAATACAAATTTTAAAAGTAAATCATAAAAGATAGGCGAATTTTATTTGGAACGAACCTAAATTTCGAACTGTGTAGGGAGGAATCAAGTACATTTCATAATAAAATAGAGAGTAATAAATTGATGCCAAACTGAATTAACATTGAGAAGCTAAAATTTTGACAGCTAGTCGTAGAATCGAAATATGGAAAAAATGTGGCATGTCATTTCAGAAAAAGTCCAATTTTGTGTCAAAATACCTATATTTGAACGATGCTATGTATAAATCTAACACATATATCCTAAGTTACGCTTTCGAGACATGAAAAACGGAATTTGAATTTCATCAATTGGCCCAGTAGAACGCAACATTTAGAACTGTCCATTTTTTCGCAGTGTACGCCCATTATTTTCTAAATTATGTGCTTGGCTGCTTTTATACAAACATTTACCCCATTTATGTGTATATATGTCTTCATGTATGTACACCTCTCACAAAAATATTGGGACAATTCTATATCTGCTGACTGACGAAATTTAGCTTGAGTTCTTCATCTCTCTAAAGAGCGACTTAGGATATATATTAAATTTCTATATAAAATTTTTCTAATATAGGTATTCTGACACAAATTTGGAGTTTTTCTGAAATAATGTACCTCATGTTTTTCCATATTTCGATTCTACGACTCAAATTATGGCAAGATGGCAACTTTCGTTAAACGAGCACGAGTAGTTTTGATACCTCTCAAAATTTTAAACCCTCAATGTTAATTGAATTTGTTATATATTCTTTAATATCTCTTTTTTTATTAAACTCTCTTGGTTCCTTCTTTCACAGTTCGAAACAAATGAAATTAGAAAATGTTTTCTGGTTTATTTTTTAAATTTACATTCTGTAGTAATTTTTATAAATTTTTTAAAACAGTTTCGAATTATAAAAGTCTTACTATCATCTTAAAGTAGATGTATTTCTAGACGTTAATGCAAAATGTTAGAGATTTTTATTCAAAATTTACAAAGATATATGTGAATTTATATATTGACGGGTTTTGAAATTAGGCATATTTGTTATAAGCGATAAATAACGCAAAATGAGCTTTAGGCACTTTATTAAAATTATTTGAAAGTAGAAATATGTATCTTTTTTCCCGCTCAATGAAAAAAGAGAAAGGAAAATAGGTTGCAATAAATTAAGTATATCGCCATATGAATTATTCTTGCTGCAAATTACAAAAAAGCGTCAAGACAAATTTTAAAATTTCACAATACGTTTCTTACCAAATTTTACAAAATTTAATATTCGGGGATAATTTGAGTCGTAGATTAGAAATATGGAAAACATGATATGTATGCCATTTCAGAAAAAGTCCGATTTTATGCCAAAATACCTATGTTAAAACAACGCTATATATAATATATGTCCTTAGTGACGTTTTCGACACATGAAAAACACTAAGTTAAATTTCATTAATCAACCAAGTAGGACGGGAGATACAGAACTGTCCTGTTTTTCTTGTACATATATATATACTGGAAATGTACTGTTTCTTCTGCTCTCAAATTCGTATCCAAATCCAAAACAAGTTATTGGTGCTCTCATTTTATTTCTTGGATTATACACATTTGTACTGTTTTCATAAATGTCCATAAAACCTACGCTGGTGTCCAAAAGTTAAGCATAATTGATAATTATGTGAATAAAGAAGGAACTGTAAATCAGAATGGCGGGAAACGTGATATGCGAGTGTAAAATAGTTATAAAATAAGGAAGCTAATCAAAAGAACGATAATAATTAATTTTATTATCCAAAGTAACAGTTTGAAAGAAAACGAGAATAGCATAAAGAAAAAATGAAAGAAAACATTAAATAAATTACTGATGCTGCAGTTTAATAAGGCGTGTGGTCACCTCTGACAGCCAGGCACGATGCACAGCGATTTACCATACTTCCTATGAGATGATGAATGAGTTGTGGGCTCAAACGGTTCCAAGCTTCTTGGAGAGTTCTCCTCAGTTCTGTAACGGAGCTTGGTGGGTGCGAAAGGGCTGCAATTTGTCTCCCGAGCATATCTCATACATGCTACATAAGATTTAAATCAGGGGAGTTCACAGACCATGACATGCGCTGGATATTTTCTGTTTCAAGAAAGTCATCAACCAGTACCGCTCGGTGACATGGCGCATTATTATCCATGAATATGAAGTCAGGACCGACAGCACCTCGAAACAAGCGACACATAAGGCTCAAGAACTTCGTCTTTGTATCTTTGACCAGTCACAGACCCTGTGTCAAAGAAATGGAGGTCTGTGCGGGTGTCCATCATGACGCCTGCCCATACCATTACTCCCCTTGATGGAAAATGATGTCTTTCCGATATGTTTCTTGGTTCAAAACGTGTTTTACGTTCTCTCCATATCGTTACCCGACGAGAATCAGTACTCAGACTAAACCGGGACTCGTTACTGAACATCACATTGGCCCACTCTCCCACACTCCAATGTTGATGTTTCAAACTCCAGTTCAAACGAGCGCGTTTCTGCGCAGACGTGAGGGGAATGCAAACTGCTGGGCTTCTGGCATACAGGCTAGCATGATTGAGTCTCCTGTAAAGAGTTTGTCTCGAAATTCGTATTCCTGTGGCGACTGTGAGCGCCGAACCCAGTGCTCTGGCATTACTGCCCCTCTGACGTCGCGCACTTATTACCAGATATCGGTCTTGGCGAGGGGTTGTGACTCTTGGTCGACCTGATACTGGTCGTCGGGTAACATCTCCCGTTCTTTGAAACCTCTGCCACAGACTGGATCACAGACTGGTTCACATTCAGAATTCGAGACATTTCGGTTTGTGATCGTCCAGATTTCAGCATTCCAACGATTCTTCCTTTCGCAAACATCTCCAATTGGCGTCTTTGTGCCATCATTCACCTTATTTGATGGTTAACAACGTTCTTTTGCACAGCAGTTGCCCGAAACTTGTCTGAACTGCCTATGCTGCGTGAATCGGTTTCTCTGCGTTTCGACATGCGCAGGTGTTTCGCGCAGGACGTAGTCGACTCAAAAGTTTTGCATAAACCCAATGTTTCTTCTTCACCCAATCAATATCCGCAAGAAATTTGGAATAATTTGATGAATATTTACTCCATATTTTTCGTATTTTACAATTTATGCTTAACTTTTGGACACCAGTGTATGTATGCATTGTTTAATAATACAGGGTGTTTATAAAGTCCCGGACCCATTTTGATGTTTAATAACTCATAAAATAATAAAGATAGATTAAAATTAATAACATAAATGCTTAGATAGACTCAAAAAGTCTCATGACACTTGTCAATGAACTTCCACGTGTGCCCCTTCGTCGCACGGAAAATATCAAGTCGATATTCAATTTCACGCCAGGTACCGGCAAGCATCCAAAGAGGCTATTGCGGATGTAATTCTGGCTTTTAGGTCACCAGTGTTCGACACTCTCCTCCTGTAAACGTTGTCCTTTACAAATCCCCAAAGGAAAAAGTCCAGCGGCGTTATATCAGGTGATCTGGGTGGCCAAGGAATTGGACCTCCTCGCCCAATCCATCGTCCTGTAAAATGATCATTCAAAGAACTACGAATGATGGTACCCCAATGAGGTGGTTCAAGATCTTGTTGCAAAAAGACATGTGGCTGAAGCTCTTCTAGTTGTGGAAATACGAAGTTTTCCAACATGTCTAAGTATACGACTGATGAAACCATCTTTTCTGTAAAAACGAAAGGTCCAATGACTCGGTCGCGCATTAGTCCACACCACACATTAACCTTTGGGGAATCCCTTTGTGCCTCACGGTATTCATGGGGGTTTTCAGATCCCCATATGCACACATTATGGCAATTAAAAATGCCAGAAGGATGAAAGGATGCTTCGAAGAACATTATGTGCTTTAGAAATTCAGCATAATCGTCTATCCTCCTTAGCATATCTGTTGCAAAAACCATCCTCCTAGGCCTATAATAATAGGCAATAAATGCCAAAACAAAATAGAGAAAAATGAAATTAATAAGCAGACGATATTTAGAAAAGTACAGATATTTAGACTGGAAAATGAAATTATCTGAAAATAACCAGACGCGCAGACGATATTTACAAAAGTAAAGCTATTCAATTCTGAAAAGGAAAATATATAAGTTATTCCATCAATAAATGCCATAAGTGTGTTTATATCTTCATTATTTTATGAGTTATTAAACATCAAAATGAGTCCGGGACTTAATAAACACCCTGTATTTCCGTTTGATGCTATTCGCAATATGTATAACTGGTAATTCCGACGTACACGATCAGGTAAAAGTTTTAGTAGAGTAATAAAAGTTTTCAACTCAATGTCTTTGCTAATGAATTGCAGAAATTATTTCGCATTTCCTCTGAAAACATGTTTGTCCAGTATTTTGCCAATTCTTTAATGAAAAAAAATTCACGAGTTGTTATTAGAACCGTGTATTTAAAAATTGCAGATAAATTGCAAGTTTCCTCTCTCTGTTGTCTTTGAAAAGAAGTCTAATTAGTCGAGAAGAACTACAACAACTATGCCTTGCCTTAATTTCTAAAACAAAATTTGCATAATTCATTATCATCTCATTTCCGCTCGGAAGATTCAAAGATCGCCGAAATTATTATCAGAGAGTATCGAAGCGTTTTTGCCTATAAGTTGTTAGGATAAAACATTAGGCGCATTAGCAGTTTCCTCTGTCTTACTTATAGCATCACAAATCAAATTACCGTCCATTAAATACATAGCGCAAAGTTAGAAGAAACTGAATAGTTCCCTGTAAAAGGCATTCAAGAGCGAGGCAAGCGTATTTTTTTACTGAATGGAAAATTTCGTTTAGGACGTGACTTGGAGCAATGGGTTTGAAATAAAACAAAAGGTAGAGGTTTTGTTTTTATATAAAACGCATTTTTAACAATTTGATGTGGTTGGGGTGGCTTCAGTTCGCGATAAAAGTCCTCTTTTCAAAAATAGATGCGTTTGCAAAATAACACATAAAAGCTTTCACCACTTTACAAAAATTTATCGCCTTAACCCTCCCCTGCGTATGCTTGAGGTGTAAGTGGTTAACATACTCAACTAATGAGGGAAAGATCCATGGTTTGAATGCCACCGAAGGCATATATGACTTTCCGTCTTTCACGGCTTTAATAATTTGATAATTTCTAGAACCTTTGGTACTATACAAGTGCTCAGTTTAATGCAGAATAAGTTGGTTACTTAAAAATACTTTTCATCTAGAAATCTAGAGAACATTTTGTACACCTATTGTTTTATATCATGAGTGTCGGAAATAAAACGGGTGTTTAATTCTGTAAAAGAGCTAATGAAAAAATTTTAACGCTACGTCTTGTGTATCTGTGTACATTTCTCTCCCGTTTGCTCCTTTCCCGAAGGAAACAATTTGGAGTACGGAGATTTTCCAATAGCATACGGAGCTTATAAACTCCTTTCATTAAAAATTTTTTAAACGGCGATAAAATGCTTATTATTTTGATATTTTTATATCATGCATTATTTCGCATTTCAGAAAGGAATGGAAAAACAGACGGAGCTTTATTAAAGTGAAATCCTTTTGAATTTTAATTTTTGTTTAAGAGCAAAGATGTATTGGCAACAACCAATATACTTTTATTTTAGAAAAACTGAAAAATTTTTGAAAAATTTGCATTTAAATAAAAAATATTTGAAATAAAAAAAATTAATGGTTAAATTCTTTTTTGAAATATTAGAATATAACTTGCATTTTAAAATTTTTTTACATCGTGATTTTCGGAATTTTCGGATTTTTAGATTACAGTCTAGACAAATAAGTTTATTAGCCATTCGAAAATTCTTAAATCTCGAGAAAGAAAATGTTTTAGATTAAAACAATCACTACTTAGCGAAGAAATTAAAAGAAACAAAGTTGAACAGCATTTGGAACAAGCTAATTAAGTGGTTGTTTGGTTTCCAAGGTTGGAAAACAATACTGAAGATTCTAATGCGACAATCAGGCATTAAAAGCGTGAATTAGTTGAATTATTGCAACACTTATAGTTTTCAAAAACATGCACAGTGTGTTTGGCATTACATTTACTTTCATGTTAGCCAAAATGCAACACAACTGGCTCAATTAAACCCATAATTGACTCAATAGAGTATTCAAATAGGAAATCTATGTTGCAGGATATTTCGATTTATAATTCTAATGCAAAACAATATTGGCCTTTCTTGGACGCATGCTAGATTCGAAATGGCATCTTGTACCGGAAGTTCGAATCCGGTGACGGAAAAGCATTCCGATGTCAGCTGATACTTCCAAGATCTTGGATCACGGACATCGTTAAAAAATTACACAGCAGTCGGACAGGGAGCCACTTCAGAAAACTGAGAACTTCGTGTAGAGTTCGACAGTGCTTCTGCAGTTGTAAAGCAAGGTCTGACATACAAAAAAGTAGTGGCAATCCTGGGATCACTCTGCAGACCAAGGATTTAAGAAATGCAACCGAAGGAAGTTGCAATGTTACAATGCAGAAGCGCCTTTTGAATGCATCGCTTTCGACATCCTGGGACTTCTGCCATGATCAACTAATGGCAATAAATACATCCTTTTTTTCATTACAATAGGACAGTAATTCAGCAGAGGACAACAACTGCAATAGGACAACAGAGGTTCTTACTGGCTTATCTTGTTCACAAGATTACTGGCTTATCGTGTCCACAAGACTAGCGGCGTTTCCTCATCCCAGATGCTCTTCAGTCTTGATCTTCGTCTGTTTTGTGATTTGTTGTTTGTTTGCCCTTTGGATACGCCTTCCTCACCTGAAGAGAACATCTGAGATCTCCAGGCAAGGTTTGTAGGTGATGCAGAGTTTTACACTCAAGCGAGTCAGCTTGGCGACGGCGAAAATGATGACACCAAACGATGGAACAACCACAGAACATCGATTGAAAGTAGGTGATAAGGTGTGGTTATATAATCCTTTTCGAAAGAAAGGACTTCACATAAATCACCATCACTCCGGGTCTGCCCTTAACAGTCTTAGAGCGGCTGGGCGGCGTCGTAGTTCGGATCTGTACGTCATCAGATTCTAAACCTAAAATTGTTTATTAAAAGAGGCTAACTAAGTAGTTCTCACAGTGTACGTAATGCAAAAAAATAATATACTAAGACCTTGATCGTATATGTATATAAATTTGGGAATTCATTTATTATTGATTTAGCGTTCTTTTATTTTTTTTTGTTCTTTAAGTTTGGCCTGCTGTCCAGTACTGCCCAGGACACGCAGTCCGTGGGAAGGAGGCGATGAATTTTGTATATATGTAAATAGTTTTAGCGAAATTATATGTAAATTGTAGTATCTCTTGTATAATGAAACAGAATGAGAAATATTTCCGAAAAAACAGGATTAAGTTCCATTTAACACTGAGGTAAATGGCTATATCTCTAAACTATCTAAACATTATAGCGACTAGCTGGCGATGTTTTCGGCCACTAATTTTCGTCGAGAAATAGCCAAATGTCGCCAAGCTTGGCCACTATTTCGTTTGAACCTTGCTTAAATGTAACTGTTATGATCCCTATGTAATTGCAACTGTATCCGACCCTATGTGTGTATGCCTTCCAAGAGTTTTGAGAAATCGAAGATACTAGAAATTTCTCGAGGAGTGAAGAGTGAAATCTGTATAAGACGGAATGAATATCAGTTTTCAGTTTATTCAAAGTATTGATAGCTCACTAAGCGGAGATGAGCTGTGCAATCGCTTTCTGCCAAGAATTCTTGTACTGTAGTTTCTTTTTAATGAAACAAATTTCATAAAGCCATCATCGGTTCTATATGGTTTCAATTCTTTACGAAGCTTTACGCATGTAATATAGGGTTTTATTTAAATAAACTGAATTTAAAAAAGGTTTGTTAGCTATCGCAATATAATTATTAAAAAGAAACTTGCAAGGCTATTAGCAATGATATATTTTAAATGAAAATTTTGAAAGAGAAATGTAGAAGAATTGAACGCAAACATTCAATATATATGCCTTTCCTTCACTATTTGTTTTCCCTTGAAATTTCGTTAGCCTTCAAATATAGAGACGTGCATTCGTACCCATGAAATTTAAATCGTAAGAGAAAGACGATGAGTATTTATAATAACTATATGGGACTGTGAAATAATGCTATATATAAAGGCATTTAATGCAGTGTTTAATACGTAGAACACAGACATCTTCAATATAAGTTTTTTCGAATTTGATGCACTTTCGGAAGAATGTGGGAAGACGTCTTTAACTTGTCTGAATATATCCAGTCGAATAGCAAGTACACTCATGGACAAAAAAATTAGCGCATCAAGAAATAATTGCGGGATCGTAACGAAACTTGCAATGAAGGTACATGTCGGGGAGATATGCAAATGATTAGAAATGCAGCGTGATTGCGCATTACGTATAGCCGGTAGAGGGCGTTGAACGTCGCACTCTGTGAAGTATAAAACAGGTAACCAAAGCTTGTTTGAGTGTGCTGAATCATTGACAAAGGAAGAGCATTACGCCGTGTTCGAAGACAATATGAGCAGTTGTCGCAGTTTGAGAGGGCCAGAATCGTCGGGATGATGGAAGCTGGGTGGTCAGCTAGGCGAGTAGCTCGTCAATTAGGCCGCTCTGATTGTGTTGTGAGGAGGTGTTGGGACCAGTGGACCCGAGAGATGTCATGTACACGAAGACCAGGCTCAGGACGCCCTCGACAGGCCAGTCGTCGAGAAGACCGCCCCATCGTAAGAAATGCACGCTTACAGCCAACTGCTTCATCGACCGCCATCTAGGCATAGGTAGTACCTTCACTAGTGGCCCCTGTGTTTTCTCGAACCATACAAAGGCGCCTGGCTGAAGGACAGTTGGTAAAGCGGCGCCCATTACGTGTGCTGCTCTTGATGATCACCCATCGACGCCTTCGTTTGGAGTGGTGTCGAGCACGAGGAAACTGGACTGCAGCGGAATGGAACCAGGTCGTCTTTAGCGACGAATCCAGATTCAATCTCGGCAGTGATGACAATCGTGTTCGTGTGTGGAGAGCCGTGGTGAACGCCTCAATCCTGCCTTTGCTGTGCAACAACACATCGCTCCCACAGCTGGTGTGATGGTATAGGGTGCCATTGCTTACAATACACAGTCACCTCTAGTATTGTTCCGTGGCACTATGACAGCCCAGCGATATGTTCATGAAGTCCTGCAACCACATGTGTTGCCACTCATGCAACGGCTTCCAGAAGCCATTTTTCAACAAGACAATACTCGGCCTCATACGGCAAGGGTGTCACAAGACTGTCTCCGTACTGTTACTACCCTTCCTTGGCCTGCTCGATCCCCAGATTTGTCTCCAATCGAGCTTATCCGGGATCATTTGGGACGACGAGTTGGGCATCCCACGAGTTCGAACGAATAGAGGCAAGGTTACAGCAAATATGGAACGAAATGTCTCAAGACATCATACAGAACTTGTATGACTCAATGCTCGATCGTATCGCATCGTGTATTCGCGCTAGAGGGGGTCCAACTAAGTATTAACTCCTCCGTTCTTTTGCCTTTTTCTCTGAAATAAATTACCCCTTTTCTTTGATTTTCTTATCATTTACTTATATCAAAGTAGTAATTACGTATGTAAAATTTCGTTTCATTTTGACGACTCCTTCTTGGTGCGCTAATTTTTTTGTCCATGAGTGTATTTCACGGCTAATAACAGTCTTCAATTGCCAATCGTCTGTAAATAATGCACACTGTGCAAAAAAAAATCTCCCGTTCTATTTGTCCGATTGACGACATTCAACTTGCAATTTTCATGTCTCGAAAGCTCGGCTTAGGATATGTATTAGATTTGTATATAACATTGTTCTAATATAGATATTTTGACACAAAATCGGAATTTTTTCGGAAATGACATGCCAATGCTTTTCTATATTTCGATTCTACGACTCAAATTATGCGAAACTGCCAAGTTTTGTAAAAAACGCAGGAGTAAAGTTTTCTCTCAAAAGCTTAGATCCTCAATGTTAATTGAGTTTGTTATACATTTGTTAATATCTCTTTTTTATTAAACTTATATGACTTTTCCCTTCACATTTCAAAATTTAGTCTCATTCCAAATAAAATTTGCCCATTTTCTGTGATTTATTTTTAAAATTTGTATTTTTAAATAATTTTTATAAATTTTTCGAAAAGCATTTTGAATTATAATCTATAAATTTTTAACATCATCTTAAAGTAGATGTATCTCTAGGCACACCTCCAAAAAATAGAGTTTTTACTCAAAATTTCCTAAGATATACGTAAATTTACATATTGGCGCGTTTCGAAATTTGGCATATTTTTATAAGCTATAATAATGCCAAATGCGGTTTAAGCACTATGTTAAAATTATTTGAAAGTATGAACGATGACTTTTCTCCCGCTCGTCTGCAATGAAGAAAAGAAAAGGAAAATAGGTTGCTATAAATTAAGAAGTTTGCTAACGGAATTATTCTTGCCGCAAACTGAAAAACATGCGCCAAGATAAATTTTTTAATTTCTCCCTAAATTTCGTACCACATTGTACAAATTTTATATTTAGGTATAATTTGAGCCGTAGAATCGAAACATGGAAAAGAAATTGGCATGTCCTTTCAGAAAAAGACCGATTTTGTCTCAAAATTCGTGTGTTAGAACAATGCTATATATAAATCTAATATATATCCTTAGTCGCGCTTTCGAGACATGAAAAACGCAATTTGAGTTTCGTCAATCGGCACAGTAGAACGGCAGATATACAACTGTCCCATTTTTTCCCCGCAGTGTTGAAAGATTTTCCCATCAGATAATCCCAAAGGAAGTTGTCTGGTGCTGTCATATCTGAAAAGCGGGATGCCAAAGACAAATCGCCAAAGCATAAAATCAAATAATTGGGAAAAAGCAGTCGTATTAGCGGTCGGAGTGCATCTGTATTTTTGATATTGGGACCAAATGATGTTATATATAAATGTAATATATATCCTAAGTCACGCTTTCGAGACATGGAAAAGGCAATTTGAAATTCGTCAATCGGCACAGTAGAACGGGAGATATAGAACTGTCCCTTTTTAGACCAAATGGGCTTTGTCCCTGAAGGACTATTGTTTTCGTTTTGCGATTTTGCGTCTGAAACATTAAATGTCGGTTCACTTTTCAAACTGTTGCCACCAAATATTGAAGACCTGTATTATATTTAAAGAAATTAAATAATGAAGAATGTGATTAAAATGTATGTATGTTTTTCGCATTGTGATAAAACAACGGTACCTAGAGCTATCGAATTTTGAATGACGTAATCCTGCTGCGAATATGGGCATCTGGAACCCCAAATTTGAAATCTGGAATTTGTTTTATTATCTATTTCAAATTTTGTACAACTTTCAAGGTTTTTGATTAACAAACTCACGAATTTCAAAGCGAGCAATGGCAAAACTACTGAAAAAAAAAAAAAAAAAAAAAATTATCCAGCGCGAGAGACTGTGTATCGGAAATTCTAAAGATACGCTGTTTTGCTGCTTTTTTAAGTATTTTGTGATATTGCTGTTGAATTGAATTTTATGTGGTTTAAGTGCGGAGAACATGTCATTTAATAAATAACACAAAAAAGATAACACGCAAAAAGTTAAAAAAACGCCCTTTTGGGTGTAATAAAAATATGAAAGCTTGCAGATTTTCTTTTTTATATATACTTTATTTTATAATGTTTTATCAACGGATTATGGATAAAAAAAGAAATTCATTGCCTCCGAAAGAAGAATAAAATATTCTTTCTAATCATCGAATCCACGAAGAACGCGCGATGTCATTAATTTTTCAAGGTCTTTCGATCCTTTCAATAGCAAATATTTACATTTAATTAATTTAAATTTCTGTTTATTTTATCAATCCAATCTCATCATCATTTCAAAACCCAGGGAAACTAAAACAGACGGTTAAGTCTTTTGATTTAAAGTCCATCGTCATTAACAGCTACTTATTAACTCAGGATACGAATAGTTTTTAATAAATTGCTAAATGTTTATAATTCGTTAAAAAATGCGAAAAATCACATTTCGGGTGATTAGGTTTTGTTCTCAATGAAAGCGTAAAGATGAAAATCCTGCGATGATTAGTTTGACCATCAAGCAAAATTGTGTAGCTAGAGGATAATATTCATTTCAAAATTTGCCAAAATTAAATTAAATATAACCATGTAAAATCAGTAGTTTTCAGATTTGAGAATCACAATGTGTTAAATGAGAGCAATTTATTTCTTTTTAAATTTCGGGTTTTTTAAGAACATTTTTGAAGAACCAGAATTTGAAACATGAAGAACAAAAACTGTCAAAAACGAATTCCACAGAGTTTCTCGTGAATATAGAGAACTAATTTCATCTGAGGTTTCCGGCAGTGCCGTTTTCGACCCCATTTGTTCTTTATTACCCTCTGCAGAGGGTTCTTTATTAATTGGTATAAGGTATTTTCTCCCTCTTTACCGCATGCCTTCTTGGTGTAACAGTTAGCACAGTCGGCGTGTATTCGAGAGGTCCAAGTTCGAGCCCCGGCGAGGGCATTGCTCATTTTTCACGTCTCCCGTATCAAAATAACCCAATGGCCCTAGGTGCCCGAACTAAAAGATCGTGAATGATGATTCTTCACCACCAGGATTTGGCGATTGGGTCCCCTAATCTAAATTCGCCGTTTAAAAGGGGGAGTATATATGGTATTTTCTTCCTGTACTACATGCGTTCATGGTGTAAGGGTTAGCACACTCGGCGAGTATTCGAGAGGTCCAGGTTCGAGTCCCGGCGAGGGCACTCTCACTTCTCCCGTATTAAAATAATAAATGTCTCTACAATAGTATTAGATAAAGGTTTATTAATGTAATCTTTTAAAGAAATTTTAAGTTGGCACATTTTGGGAAGTGTGAAAATACGACGTTTTGGGAAGTTACGTTAAGGACCGATAGCATTTTACTTCGCTTGCCTGAAACTTAAATTTACACGAACTTCTGAGTTGAGAAAATCATTTTCGTCAACGGCAAGAAAGAATAAGAGACTCTGTAACTTAAAGCTTTAATTGTTAATGGAATTTAAAATAACTGTCATAGTAAAATGGACAAAAGTTATAGAAAAGTGTACTTACTTTACGTTTCGATGCAGCCATCCTCTGGTCTCTGGCGTCTTGCGCTTCTCCTGGTGTCCTCTTGCCCCAGACCACCACAGCGATTCTGGTATATGTGTAAATCAGGACCGCCAACGGGAAAAAATACTGCAACACCATCAGAGCCATACTGTAGTAATAGCGCTGAGTAGGCGATTCCCATGCTTCCGTGCATGTGTAACGATCGGTCAGGTTGAGGTCAATCCACTCTTGAGGTTGATCCAGCTTGGACATGATGGCGGTCGGCAAAGGAGTCAACAGCGCCACCAGCCACACTAATGCAATGATGAGCTTTGCTTGGAATTTCGTCATTCTGGGTCGCAGAGGGTACAAGATGGCAATGTAGCGGTCGAAGCTGATGGCCACAAGGGTATAAGCACTGATGAAGACGGACACTGCCTGGGCGTAACTGACGACAACACACATGATAGCCCCGAAAGGCCAATACTGGAGGAGTAAGTTTGACACAAATCCAAATGGTATGCACAAGCAGGCCATCAGAATATCACCGACGGCTAAATTGACAATGAAAAAGTTTGTGACAGAGCGCATCCTTTGGTAGGCGAATACAATATAACACACAATGACGTTCCCACCAATGGCTGCCACTGAGATGACTATGTACATAATATACATGAGAGCTTCCACAGCTTTGGGAACGGGTTCAACACTCACCCAAGAGCTGTTGCCACCAGGCAAATGGAAGTCCAATACGTCTGAGGCGTTAGTGATGTTTTCATCATCCGTTACGAAATAGACTGCATCACTGATATTAGCAGTCATTGAAGAATGCTCCATTGTTCTTTCACGTTACTTAAATTATCACATCTATAGTCTCGAAAAAGTAGAAGGTTTTATGGGGAAGAAGTGTCATGTTATCAAAGCGTAGTATATTTGTAAAAGTACACTTGGTCCTGTACTTTCGTAGATTGAATTCTAAGTAACAATAGACGATTTTCATAACAAATATTTAACAGTTTACGTCAGACACTTACGAACATATGACTTCAAACTGAAATAGATTCTGAGTGAAGGGTTTGAATATCGTAGGTGACGTAAGAAAGATATATTAAGCATACATTTCTGAATTTATAAACTTGGTTCAGTTTTGAAAAAATATACATTTATTGATGCTTCTGTATTTTAGAAATAGATATCCAAATCTGCTAATTTTCAGAGAATGTAATTATGCTATATAGCATTTGTGCTAGGATTTACTGAAAATTTAAGCTGCTTTCAAGATAAATGAATTATAAATATGTTATAATTTCTGACCATTTGTCTTGCAAGTTAAAGGAAATAACAACAGCATCAACTGTAAAGAAAATAATAACGACATTTCTGAGCAACGAATTTAGTTTATTCTAGTATTTGTATATTCTTTATATGTTAAATTTTTTAACTCCGTAAAACTTTTTTTTATAAAGTTCCAAAAATAAATTTACTTAAATAAAAATAAAACTTTAATTTCATTAAAAATATGAATATATATATAAAAATGTTCTTACTTAACTTGAAAAATAAGTAGTATAATGTCAATGTTTTTTATTTATTACTTTGCGCTTAAGAATATAGGAAAGAAATTATTAACTTGGCGCGAACAACTCGGTGAGATCAATAATATTTTCTTTTTGAAGCCTTACTGTGAATAGCAATGTTCAGGTTTCAAATAAATCTAGCTAAACTCAAAAATAAAAAATACATTTTTTACGACTCTAAGAACACGTGCAGAATTCAGCTAGGTTCGTTTAAAAGTTCTAAAAACAAACGAGATCAAAGGAACACTATTTCCAAAGTATCAAACACATTCAAAACTTGGAGATCATATCTAGATAAACACTTAGAATGTTACGAGGGTTAACATCCACATTGCATTCCTTCGGCCTTTTCATTGCTCTTCTCAAGTGCTCCGTTCCACCAAGGCTGCCAAAATGTATTTGAAAAAAGCGTTCCTCAGAGAAGCGTACACTTCAAAACGATGATTTATTGACGACTTATTCAGGGGCGAATTTCTGTTTAAGTGACATGAAAGGAAGTTGTTTCTCAACGGTCTCATTCAACACGGTCGGTGGTTTCTACCGCTCTCGCAAGCACCTATTGATGGAGATCTTTCAAAGGCCCCAGTGCGTGGGCTTTAAATTTGCTGAATTATTATGTTTTTCTGTATTCCAAAGTTTATGCGTCTAGTAGTGGATACGCAGAAAAAAACGTTAAAGAAATGTTTCCACAATGTCTTCAGATAAGGAGGTTCTACTTCCTGAAGAATTCATCTTGCAGACTGGTAACTGTAAAAAACCAAAAAAAAAAATATTCTCAAAATCTTCGATATCCTAAATAAAACTATAATATAAAAATCCTTATGGCTAAAAACGTATTTGTACAGGTAAAATATAAGACACTTTATAAAGGCGCAACTCTGTAATTGTTATCGAATAAATTTCATTTAAACATAAATATTTAAACATAACTTATAACCTTTTAAAACTGTTGTCCTAAAAAGTTTTAAAATATCTGATAGTTTCAGATTTTATACCAAGCCCATATGGGCTTTTTTTTAATGTTTTGTGTGTTAACCTTTATTTATTAAATATCCTGCTCTTCGCACTTAATCCATAAAATTCAATTCAGCAGCAATATCGCAAAATAATTTAAAAACAGCATATCTTTAGAATTTCCGAAACATAGCCTCGCGCGCTGGAGGTAGAAATGTATTTTTTTAGGTAGAGTGTTGTCATTGCTCGCTTTGAAATCGTTGAGTTTGTTAATCAAAGATTCGTTAAAGTGTTACAAAATATGAAATCGACAATAAAACAATTTCCAAATTTGGGCTTCCATATGCCGATATTTTCGAGTGGAGGATAACGTTATTCAAAATTTGATAGCTTTAGGTACCGTTGTTTTATCACAATGCGAGAAATATACACACTTATGTAGATTTTTCAATATTTAATTTCTTTAAATATAATACAGGGAGATAAAGTGAAACGGTCATTTTTCAACGCAAAATGCCAAAACGAAATCAATAGATTAATAGCCCTGAGCTAACTTTCTTTGGGCTAAAATATGTTTAGAGAAGTATATTATGTAACAGAACAGTTTTAGAAGAAAGAAGAATAACTTAAAAATATTAAATCATTTTAGGTTTTTATTTTTTAAATAAACCTTTCCTCTGCTTTTTTTTATGAAAACAGTAATCTTAACCAGAATCGTTTTAATCAACAACAGTTTCTCAGCTTCAAAATTCCACTTTCAAAGAACTTTTGATCCTTTTAGTGCAAAACCTCTTCCCAAATGGAATTTGACAATATTATCCGAAATGAAGGGTTTTACCTGACAAGACATTTCTCAAGCCACAAAAGAAGTAGTATTCTGATGGTGCAGTAATATGGCTATACTATGAATGCAGTTAAACATCCCAGCCAAGCTGGAGTCTTTTCAGACATTTGACTGTAGATGCATTGGCACTGTTTTGCTAGAAGACAGTATCTTTTCGTTATACAAATTCAATGCGTTTACCGTTACAAAGTATCGATCAAAGTTCGTTACTTACTGAGATCACAGGTTGGAGGTGATTACTTTACTCTTTAACAACATTTCAAATTCTACAGTTCTCTTATAACCTCGCAAATAAGATAGCATGATCGCCTTTTGCTGCATATCAGCTTTGGAAATGGCTCACACGGCTTTGACCATGATCTTTCTCGTTCAGTGTCACTGTAAACGGTCCAAGTTTCAGAATCATTCCAATCTGGCAATGTTTCAAAGCAAAGCCCTTAAGCTGATTCGTTGTGCAATGTGAATTTTTTAAAGTTAATTGGAGATCCAAACATATGATTTCTTTTCTAGCTTGATAAAAGGATCATCAGTGGTTGTTGCGGATGAATTTATATTCTCAGCAAGCTCAATTACAATAATAAGCCTATCTTCTTCAGTCGGTGATTTTAATTTTTCGTTCTCAACTGCTATATGGAACACATTGATTGCACCGTGAACTGAAATTTTGAAAGCCAATTTTTGAATTTGCGTTCTGTTAGTGCATCATCACCAAACATAGCAGAACTTTCTTTTGCACCATACACAGCAGAATGCATCTGTAGCTCTTTTATCTTTCCGGAAAATAAAAATGCAATACGTGAAAACTGTTGATTTTTATCTTCCAGCCTTCAATAAGAAATGCCTGTTTAAAGATTTCACGACTTATCACGATTTCAGATTCACTTTTGGTACGCTAAATTTCAAACACAGACAGACATTTGACAGAAAGCATTCTTGCCTGTCGACAGAATGCATTCTTTAAATATTGTTTGAAATTACTCCTCGTCCTAATAAAAATAATAATGGCATGCGGCCACCGAAGCAATTTTATGCTGTCTGCGAAGTCATTTCTACTATGTATTTGGTGCAAGTAGGGTGTTTCAAAGATTTTAGTTATTTGAAGACCGAATTTACATAATTTCCATTAAAAATGTTTTTCTTATATATACAGTCTCTCCGTGCACACACGGGGCTTACAGAAATAAGTTAACTAAAACATTAAAAGTTGCATGCATAAATAAAACGAACAAAAGCAGAGAACAGCAGTCTGGACTTTACAAAAATAGATAAGTTCACTGGCCAAGTCACTCCGAACATTTTCAAAAATATTCAGCAAGCATAATCTCGGGACATCAAATGAAGGGCATGAGAAAATCAAATGTTCCACATTTTGAGGTACTATTTTTGAACATTCACATAAATTGTTTGATCTCTGAAACTGTTTGATCTTAGACTGATACGAAACAGGTAACTTGCAAATTTACCACGACCAGATAAAAACTGAGAAACTTTAAAATTAATAGAGAGGAAAGACTCGGAATGCAGTCTATGGCAAATAGAAGGAAAGAACGTTTTGGTGCCCTCAGCATTACAAGATGAAATATATTCCTCATTCCATTTAGCTAAGAGCTTCTTATAATGAAAGGACTTCCAATAGGTCTTTGGAATGCTAATATTGATATCAATTGGCAAATTTAAGGCACCTTTAGCTAAGAAATCAGCTCTTTCATTTCCATAGAAACCGTAATGAGAACGCACTTAAGCAAAGCGGATATCAATTCCCCTATTTCTAAGCGAACTGACAGTTAATAGGGTTTCGATAACTAATTTGTCGCTGCTGGTAATTCTGTTCAAAAGGTGAAGGAAGAAGAGAATCAGAACAAGTAAGGTACCTTGAGAATGCTGTCCCATTGTCCTTGATCCATTTGACGGCAAGATAAATACACAGCAGTTCTGCTTGAAAAACTGTGTAGTGATTCCATATACGGTGTTTAAAATAACAAACGTACGAATGGCCTTCAAAACGATTCCATTAAAATTGAACTAGGAAAACGTACAAGAAAAATTTGTAAACAATTTAAAATGTGATATAGTTCTCATTCAAAGATTTGAGGATGCAGGTTTTATTAACTTTTATTCGTAAGAGTAAAAAAATAAATAAGCTCAGTTACGGATATTTGCGCTAAGAAAAATCGCATTAGAATACATTTATATGTGAACAGCTTTTTTTTTCACAGTTGAAGATAAATATGAAAAGATCCCCCGATTGACCAATGAGCAACTATAATCAATGATGAAGATGACTTTAGTAATTTCTCTCCAAGGTTATTAACCAAGGTTACGTTATCAGATTTGAAACGCCATCAAGTATCAAGCTGTAGTAAAAACTATAGGGTTATATACCAATGTACGTATATTTATCTATACGTCGAAGAAGCATTTAATAATTATGAGAAAGGGACTAGGTTGTCACTATTTATTATTAAGTTTTGTCCCATTCGGTAAAATTTCTTTGAAACTTAGATTGTTTAGTTTTAGTTTAAATTTAAGTTAGTTATTTAATGATTAATGAACACGTTAGAATTATATGGAAGAAATGTCAGTCTAAGAAGTTAATATTGCTACGAAATGGTTAGCTGCGATGAGACAGCTTTCCTGCAAAGCGGATTTAGGGTTCCCAAAAAATGGCAAGGAAAGGCAGGGTTGCCATATTTGGCGAGAAATCGCCCATTTGGCAACAAAATTGGCGATAAGCCATAGACTAATGAAGAACCTTCTAGAATGAATACTTACAGATTCGGACCAGAATGTTCTCGAAGGCAGCCCAAAAGTTATAAACCCTGCTGGTACGCTGAGAGTTAGTGAGTCAGTGAGTGAGAGTCTAGCGAGTGAGTCTGTCAGTGTCCCGCAATCTATCGAGCTGATCGCTAGTTAGTGCCCTGTCGAGTTTTATCTTGAGTGTGTTGAGCTTCGAGAACGACCGAACCGAGTCGGGAGCTGTACTCTGGTGCTTATGGTCGAGTGCACCACGAGTTGTAGCGTGGAGAGTCTCCAGAGTATGTAGAGTTCCGAGAACGACTCAGCCGAGTCGGGAGCTATATTCTGGTGCTTGGCCATGAAGTTGTCTCCACCGTTATAGCCTGATAGTCTGAAGGCTGTGTTGCTGATTGTGTCAGAATATTTGTCGTAGTTTTTCGACGACTGTAAACTTGTTTTTGGAGCTGTCCTAAGTAATACCGGCTAATAAATTGTGTTTTGATACTTCATCAAGTGTTGTCGTCGTTAATCACTCCAAATCCACGAATCCGTAAGAAAGAAACGCAACAGTATTTAGCTGTCGATATGTTAGAATTACAAAAGGTAACTACAAGAAATGACTTACAAGCACCTAACTTCAGATTTCAGATAGAAAATATAATAACTTCGAATTTTATTTTTATCTTGTTTAAAAGAAATTTGGTCCGTCAGCTGTTTTCCAATCATGCATTCGTCCAATATACGATTTGAGTTTGAGACTGCTGGCTTTCAGAAAAGCCTGAAGTAATTTCAACACAAATATAAGATATACTCATATGAATAACATGATGTACTAACAATGAAAGATAACTACGAAATGTCTTCATATAATAATCAGAAGTAAAGTAAGGAACCCTACGGAAAATCTAGTAATTATTTCTTTTATTACCTTTTTTTATAGTTTACAAAAAAGTATTTTTATTATAAAAGGAAAAATAATGTTTCTTTATTTTGACCGTTCCCAACACATTATCTCTTTGAAAGGGTATACCGATTTTTTTCTGGCACAGGTAAAGATGGAATGTATTATTCTGGACAGTGTAGTAGTTAGTACAGGCTCACTACTAGTCCGAACTCTAGAATGCAGGCTCAAATCTAAAATTTGTCTGTTTGCGTGTGTCCTTCTGGTGGATCACGTGGTGCCCCTTGGACAAGCTTTCGATTACGGCCTAAATGACAGGTTCGGTCAATCCAGACAAATGTTTGCGAAGCAAATGCCTGGGCATTTGAAAAATAAATAATAAAGCTAAAATGTTACTATTAATAGACAATTTTTCTTTATTTTTCATATCATAAATGCACGTTGCGTAACACGGGATATAATTTAATAAGTCCTTTTATCCGTACTTCTTACTGACATTTAGCAAAACGTCTTGCAAAGCCTATAATGTTTTACAGAGCACAAGACATACAAATTCAAATATGCAATTGATGGGATTCCATTTATTCTCCCAGTTGCTAGCTAAATGATGAAAAAGACCGAAACAAGGAGGTAAGGCGACAGTTCCTCATACTCTCCTCCTCCCCTTAGATGATTAGGCATCACACCAAGTCAGCCGAACCTCCGAATTACCGTAATCATATAGTAAGTGGAGGACGGTAAAGTATCGTCCTCCACATTTACTATATGGTTACTGTAGAAACATCTGAGATTTTCGAGGCCAGGCACATCAAAAACCACCTGTGAACGCGACAGAATTCAAACTACGGTTATTCTAGGTGCTGGCTGGATATGCTACCATTTACACCACGGCAGCACGCACGGAAACGGGCTGCCAAAACTCCTTACAGTGTTATTTTAATTGTTAGTATAATGAGTAAAATGCATTTCTGATTCCTTATAATAGCAATGCACTTGTTTGTAAAGTTTCTAACTTTTCTTCTTGCCTGCATCCAAAATAAATTTAAATGGCGGTGACCAAATTTTGTAGTAATATGTTAAGCATATTATTATTTTTAAATTTTATTCAATAATCAAAATATTCTGACGAAAACAAATGCCAAAACAAATGTCGGAGCTTTCAAAATTCCAACTTGCTTTTAATAGAGTTTTAATTCAATTCCAAAATAAAGATTTAAATTTTTGAGTCAGCAGTGGTAGATATTACCTTTAGATAAAAATATATTTCTAATAATAAATAAGAGATAAAAATATATTTCTAATACTTTTCTAAGAGAAAAATATATTTTCTAATTTTTTGTATTTAATATATAAATAAATGAATAAGTATATAGTTATAATATATACTGCTTAATATACAGAGTATATATATATAGTTTTAATCATTAAGTATTTTCAACGACTAACTATAATCTGTAATTCTGAAACTTCATATTTGTTTTAATTCACAATTCACAGGAAGAGAAGAATTTTACGCTTATTCCATTATATATAACAACGTAGAAAATTCTTTTCCCAAAATATGCTTTCGATCATTTTCATAAAGTCATAGTTATAGCTTATAAAATGAGCCAGAATCCCAAAACTGGTTTTGAGATGATTCGTAAATACAGAAAAACAGAGTTTGCTTTGTGCAAATGTCGAATATTTACATAATTATATGTACAGGCATTTTAAATGAATAGGGGAAAAACATTTATATGGCTTTCAGCAGCCATAAAGTATGTAAGCAAAAGGCTGCAATCAAAATACACTCACGTTTGTGAAAATTGCAACACCAAGAAGGAATCGTCATAATTGAATGCAATTTAATACACAGTTGAGTGGTAGTGGTACAAATAAATGATTAAATGTTCAAAGCAAACAAACAAGAACAAGAGATCAGAATCAGTATTTTGTGTGGCCACCACGCGCCGCAATAAGTGCTGCTACACGACGTGGCATGGAGTCAAACAAAGTTTGAATGTCTGACTGAGGAAGAGCATTCCATATCGTTTGTACGCGTACCCAAAGTTCGTCTGCAGACGCAACAGGACGAGGATCACGAGCAAGACGCCGACCAATGACATCCCACACATGTTCAATTGGCGACATATCCGGGGAACACGCAGGCCAAGGAAGAAGCTGTACCTGCTGCGCTGCAAAGAAGGATTTAACAATCCGAGCAGTATGAGGGCGGGCATTGTCCTGTTGAAATACAGCGCCTGGCAAGCTTTGAAGGAAGGGAACAGCTTCGGGCTGTAGAACTTCACGGATATACCGGTTGCTGTTCAGATTGCCCACAATTCGTAGCAATTGAGATCGTCTATGATATGCTATGGCGCCCCAGACCATAACTCCGGGTGTTCGTCCACTGTGGCGTTCGATAATGCACTCCGGAAGGTGGCGTTCACCGGCATAGCGTCTGACACGAATGCGGCCATCATGGTACCACAAATTAAAGCGGGATTCGTCAGAAAACACGACATGCTGCCAATCAGCACGCCAGTCTCTATGCTGATTGG
Organism: Stegodyphus mimosarum; assembly: GCA_000611955.2. Lineage (NCBI taxonomy): Eukaryota > Metazoa > Arthropoda > Arachnida > Araneae > Eresidae > Stegodyphus > Stegodyphus mimosarum. The sequence continues at coordinate 694,347 of KK120754.1, read as the reverse complement.
CCCATTGTAGCCGCAGGCGGCGATGGTCGTGCGTTAGGGGGATCCTGTATAAAGGAGTCCGTGCGCGCAGTCCACACTGCAGCAGACGTCTACGAATTGATGAAGCACACAATGAAACACCTGTAGCTATTGACCACAGTGCTGCCAATTGTCTAGAGGAAGCTGTACGGTCCGTCCGCGCCATGCGGACCAGGTGTCTATCATCGCGAGCTGACGTCACATTTCGGGGTCCACTCCCGGATTTCCGAGTTGTCCGACACTCGTCCGTCCACTGCTTCCAAACGCGCATCACTGTGCTGCTGTTACGCTGCACACGAGAGGCTACTGCACGATACGACAATCCAGCTTCACGAAGGCCGATGATTCTCCCTCGTTCAAACTCTGTAAGTTGTTCAAATCTCGCTCTCTTTCGTCGACGAGGAATAAGTACAGATTGAGTTAACGTTTACCACTAGCAGATAACCACCGATAACCATACACGCCTCGCTACAGCCGTCTATTTATTCGGATCCATCAGCCGTTCAGAGGGCGCTGCTCAGCATACGCATGCGCTACGGATTTGCAATTCTAATCATTTGCATATCATGCGCTACTTTGCATTTCCTGAAAATTTCAGCTCACTCGCGTAAGTCCTTCATGGTGTTGCAATTTTCATAAACGTGAGTGTACATGAACTATAGAAGATGGGATATATGAATATATATATGAAATCAAAATTGTATTCATTATAGCGTTTAAGGTTTTAAAATTTTTCATGCCTCGGAAGACAAAAACCATCACTACAAATTGTTTATTCGTAAAATATTCGTAAACAACATTACAAATTCGTTTCGGATAAATCAATGTTTGTATGCAAACTAAGTAATAGCGACCCGCGCTAATAAAACTCAACTTAATTTCCACTCTGTCAGCTGAAGAGAAAATATAAAGTACAGTAAAGAAATAACATAAAAACTATTCTTTATTAAAATTAAGTTTTATTAATTTTTTAGTACCCTTGTAGAGTCATTAAGTTATTTCGAAGCATGAAACACGAAAAATGTGCAGTGACCTCGCCGGGACTCGAACCTCGGAACTCACGAATATGTCGAGTGTGCTGGCCATTACAGCACGAAGGGATGCTAAGATGGCGGGAGAAATAAATTATATACTCCCCCTTTTAAACGGCGACTGGGGATTAGGGGACCCAATCGGCAAATTCTGGTGGTGAAGAATCATCATCCACCACCATTTTTAGTTCGAGCACCACTGTAGAGTTATTAGGTTATTTCGAAGTATGAAACATAAAAAATGTGCAATGCTCTCGCCGGACCTCGGACTTCTCGATTACGCGCCGAGTGTGCTGGCCATTACACCACGAAGGCGTGCTAAGAAGGCGGGAGAAATACCTTATACCTTTAAACTCAGTTTTGGCATTTTGAGAGAAAGGGGTACTTTTTGTGCAGGCAAGATGGCTGTAGAAAAGCCTACGTAAAGCCGTAAAAATTTTAAATTTCTGTTTTTTTTTATAAATTATGAATCCACATTAGGTTTTTTACATGGTTTAGATAAAAAGTAAATTGGAAATGAAAATTTGAAAGTTCATTTCAATTCTAAGACTTTTGAAAAGAACGCTGGTGTCGAAACCTGAGCATGCAAAATTGCTCAGCCGATAGAACGTGCCATCCGAAATTGCTCTTAACTAATTAGTTCATCGAAATGGACTTTACGAACATGATATTAAATTAAAAAAATTATTAATCTGTGGAAGATGCGTAACACTTACGTTAGAAACGTATTGCATATCTGCTACATGCTGTAAATCAGTGGCCTCCAAAGTTGGGTACGCGTACCCCAGGGCGTACGCGAAGTGACACTTGGGGGTACGCCAAAGAAGTACCTTCACGATCACTTGTGAGTGTATGATCCCATTACGGGTTTTTAGGAAAGGGCTCATTAGACATGTTTCCATCATTGTGTGATTTTGCTCCTGAAACGGATGTAAATGTGGAATAAAACAAATTTACTGATTAGTATTACAGCAGAGTTTTAATGGACGATGAACCCATTCGCTGAAAATGTAAAAATAGATCATTCTTTGATTGCAGTTCAAAAACAGTTAATTGATAAGAGAGAAAGAGAAACGTTACAATCCGATTTTAAAGAAGAGATAGCTCCCTAATTGGTGGATATAATTAAAAACCGAATATTCAGATTAATAACAGGAACGAACAGATAATCTGTGTTGATTTCGATGTGATTATAACCAAAAAAAGAAAACAAAATCAAGTGTTAGAGAAGCAACAATGATATTTGTAACGAAATGAATGAATTCCAAAGAAGAAAAACCAATCTCTGACTGCTTCGAAATTGACTGCAGATTTATTCAAAATCCATACCAATCATCTGTTGTTTATGTTCTCTAATTTTAATGCTTCGCGAAAAGCCCTTTTGACGAGAATGTGGCAAAAATATTTATATAGTTGTACATTTATCTTTTCATCACAATTTCTCTCAGTAGTAAAGTTATTTCTAACGGAGTCCATGAATTCCCGCAAATGCGATACAGAAGAAGTATTGAGTTCAGATAAGTCAATGAGTTGCTGATATATAAGCCCGTTAACGTACTGCGGTGAGAAACGATGTGTTCATTTAACAAACTCATCAGACGCTGACCTTGAGCGAAAAGCGTGAATGTTCCACATGCTTTCACCGGTCTCTGCCTCAAAAACTCCTCTCATTAATCTTCCTTGTTCTTTCCGGTTTGTTCTTTATCTTTCAAAGACCGTAAACGAGGGGTTGTTGAAATGTCATCCGTAGTAGGATTCGTTTCTCTTTCCGTGCAGATTCTAGTAATCCTGACAAAAAAGAGGTATTAGTTATCTTCAAGATTTTCTTTATGCAAAGAATATTAAAATCCTGTTTATCTACCTGTATCTGAAATTTCATCTACCTATACCTATATACATAAATATCTCTCACTGTTACAGATAAATGGCGTAATCGCAGTAAATCTTTTGCTTTGAAATTCATGCAAAAATTTCTTCAGTATCCTAAGATTAGAAAGTCTTCGTTCATCGACACTCCATACAACTGAAAATGCATACCTCATCATGGCGTGTATCGACACGATAAGAAAAATAAATTTTGCCGAAATTGAGTAACAGGAGTATTGCACCTTTTTTTTTTGCCTGTATAGATTTGATATACGATCGACATTACGTGAGGTCGACAGCGACATAGCACCGACGTAGCGTAGAATTAACACAGGTATAGGACGAGCAGAGGATAGAATCCACACCGACATCCTTAGCATCCATTAGCATGCCTTCGTGGTACAATGGTCAGCACACTCGGCGCGTATCCTAGAGGTCCGAGGTTCGGCTTCAAAATAACCTAATGTCTCTACAAGTGGCACCCGAACTAATAAAGGTGGTGGATGATGAGGATTTGACGAGTGGGTACCTTAATCCCCAGTCGCCCTTTAAAAGGGGCATGCCTTAGTAGTGTAATGGTCACGACACTCGGCGCGTATTCAAGAGGTCCGAGATTCGAGTTCCGGCGAATGCATTGCTCATTTTTCATGTCTGCTGGTAGTAGAATAACCTAATGACTCTATGAGGTGCTATACTAGAAAGAGTAGCGTATACTTAAAAAAATGGAAGTTAGCAATTTATGTTAATGAAAGCGGATGTGAGATTTCGCCTTTCTCATGGATATAACCGAGCATATGAATGTCTTAAATATGCAACTTCAAGCAAAAAATCGAGTTCTATATATAATATGTTTCAGCTTAAATTAAAATAAGCTTATTGAGCTTAATATTAAAGCTTTTGAATGCAAATATAAAACATGGAACAAACATCTGTTGTCAAGCACGTCCCATTTTTCATACGTTAGAAAAAGAAAACATCTTCAGAAATACGAAAACATGCCCAATAAATATAAAAATTAATAACCGAATTCGAGTCACGATCTAAAATATTGTTACGGATTTCGTATTTATTTAGAATTGTAATTAAAATTGCTTTATTTTTCCATGCAACGCAGACGATTTTTGAAGAGAAAGCTACGTCGGAAAAGTAAAAATAAAAGAACGCGAGCATTTAATAATTAATAAATAAATATCTCGTAACTGCTGTTGCCATCCACAAAAATCTAAGTTTTACCAGAATGTTCTAGTAAATAATTAAAAAAGCTTATAAAAGCCGACTTGAAACACCCTCAGTTCAGATGTAATTGCAGCTGTTTTAAGCGAACTGTTTGTTTACTTAATGCTGTTATTGATTGTAGCGATTTCGCTGTAAGATATAATTAGTTTATCTGTTTTTGAACTGAGGTTTGCTTAACGTTTGAGATATTGTGATTTTGTACGAATATCTCTAAAGAAATATTTCAGCATTTTGATTTATTTCTTGTGTAAAGGATAAATTTTTGTTAACGTTTTAAAGACTTGTGCATTCAATCCATAACGACAATATTTTAGATAAAAAAATCGTTTTTAGTTTTAATATTTCTTCCTCGTCTATAATATAGAGGTGGGAACAGTGCCTGTGGAATTAAAAATAGAACTGATAAACTTAGAGAACAACACAGATCTGAAAAAAAAAGACTTCAGAATAGGAACATCGAAAGTTTTATCAAAATTACGTGATTTTTGAAAATGTTCCACGATTAGTCCCACATACAGTGCAAGTCATGATACTTTATGGAAAAGCTTATGTTTACGAGCTACTATTTTTGCAATGAAAATAAGTAAAATCGACAACCGATCGAGTTTAAAATGACGTAAGATTGGAGAACTGATGCAAGTTGCTGTGGCTTCTAATATCCGAAAATATTGACTAATTGGTTGTAAAGAAAGAATACTAAAGTTTCCACTAAAATCTTTTTAAGATGTTTTCTTATAATAATTGCGGTGTGCTATTTTTTAATATTTTCTTTTATATACTATTTGATTTGCGTTATTTCGTAAACTATAAGTTAGTTTGTAGAGATAATCTGCATTTATCATTTAATGTTGATATTTTAGTGCACTCCTTATATCAGATCCTCACAAAATTTTAAATTATAAATTTGTAGTTGGCCCGTTGCAAAAAAACGTTGTCCACCATTGATATATATATATATATATATATTAATTGACGAGCGTTGTTATTCCACGAGATATTAAGATCCATATCTTCTGTGTATCTTTGTCAAAGAGCTAGTTTACGAAGTGTTATGATTCCATATGAAATCACATCTTTAATGCAAATCACATAATATCACGTATATTTTTAATAATGTATTTGGCTGAGGCAATTAAAAATCTATAATCAGTATATAATACAGTGTAGCAGCGTTTATATGTATCTCATTTGTTAATGTTTGTGGTTTACACTTATACGTAGAACATATAGCTTCCATTATATAACGAGAAAACCTCCCTAACTTATTCGACGCATTTCTTTTCTTTTTCCTAAATCTCCTCCGTCATTTTTTATGCAATTTGAATACTACACATTTAAAGACAGTAAATAAAATATAATTCCCTCAGACTGGAAAAGAGCGTTTTCAAATCCGGATGGTGGTTGAAAGAAGGTCTCTTGGAAGAACAGAATCTGAAATGAAGTTTGCTAGCTAAACAGGTCTGCTTGATGGGAGACGCTTCATTTTTATGTCATGTATTAAGCACGTTTCAACAGAACTGTTTGTTTATCGCCTTTGTTCTGAGCGCTTTGCTGATGGATTAAAATAAAATAGCACATCAGAGAATAATTAAGACTAGCGGGAAAGTCCGCCAGATGAACGGCCTACGGCCAAAGCAAAATTTAGAAGTTCTATGTAAACCTTGAAAAAAAAAATGTAAAAAAATATTTTAATATGATTAAAATCAGTTCAGTCTTTCCAAGCAACAACCCATTCGTTAATAATTTTTTTTGTTGCCAAACCAAGAAACAAAACTTTTAACACTTTAGGTTAATACGTATAAGTATGATGTCATGATTTAAATTTAATGGAATTATAACAACCTTTTCTCAATATCATTAAAAGAATTAACGTAGTAATAATATATCGTGTCAATTATACTAAACTAAAACAAAAAAGTTGCCAACAGTTGCTTTTTATTTAAAATGCTGACTTTAACGAAACATTTTCCACAAACAATGATTTCGCATGCAATCGCGTGCTTTCTTCAACGTCAGAATATGACTTTATATAATAATAATATGTTTACTGTTTGGCAGTACTACTTGTTTTATTTCTTATTCTGTAACACACACAAATTTTTTAAAAACAAACTAAAATTTACGATTTGAAAGCGAGCAGTGGCAACACTTCTCGAAATAAAGCAGACTTTTTATCTTCAGCGTACGCAACCGTTGCCACTCGGAAAAATGAGTGCGAAAATTCTCGTTTTCAGAGTTTTTAATACTCTCTCGGCAGATTAAAGTCGTACGAAGATGAGAATGGTCGAAATGCCTTTCCACGAATTTTTGGAATCCGGAATAATATATTTAATGTGTTGCGATGCTACTTTAATTTCATATTTTGTAAAATTTACATATTTGTTTTTAACAAACTCTGCAATTTGAAAGATCTGAAAGCGAGCAACGGCAAAACTTTTGGAAACAAAGCAGATTTTTATCTCCAGCTTGCGCGATGGGGTCCGCTCGGAAAAATGAGGGGAAAAATTAGCATTTTTGGAGTTTTTAATTAATATCGCGCCTGATCAAAGCTGTAAGAAGATGCGAAAGGTTGAAATGGCTTCCTACGAATTTTTGGAATCCGGGGTACATCTCTCGATACTCCAAATCCCTGCCGTTCCGGAGAAGATGATATCACAAACAAATAGTACAGATTATTTTTCCTTTTCGAAAAATTCAGATCTGCATATTTGCTAAACTCTTCCCTTCAAAGTATTATTGCAAGAACTGCAATAAGAATAAGTTTACCTTATTTTGTATTTTTACCTTGAATTCTCACGATTTTAAGGATGTATTTTTTAACCTTTAGAAAAATAAAATCAGAAAGTTAAATTTGATTATACAAAATGTATAATAATAATATGCTAATAGTACAGTAATAACATTAAAATTCTATAGTTAAAATAACATGTCTCATTCTTAAATTGAAATTTCGATTTATGTTTTCCCATTTATACGTTTTTTAGCATTTGTTTGAAAGATATATAACTGCGCTTTATAGTATATCCAATTAACAATATATATCAGTATTTCCATCATACTTAATAAAACGTGTTTCGAACGATACATATATTACGAATTCCCGCATAGAAACGCTTAACGTTTCTATATTAAGTTTTTGTTTAATCCAATGGTTATACCAGCTTAAACAGAGCAAATTAATTCTGAATTAATAACAATCAAAGTGGCTAGTAATCGAAAAATGTTAATTCCACGTTAGTATTCAGAACTTGACGTTTCGCTGGAGGAAGATGATAAATAATAAAAAAAAACTAGCAACGTTTAAGTTCTAGTTTTATTTCATTATTTATCGTAGTTCTAGTTTTATTTTATTACTATATTTATTATTTCTTCTGAGTGATGTGATACTTAAACTGCCAATTTCAGTTAATCCTCATTAATTCTATTATATCTCAAAGATATTTAATTTTCGTTTAACAAAGTAATTAAAAGGTATGACATTACTAATTGTTGTATTTACTTAGTAAATTAATATAATTAATTAATTCTACCGGGAATTGGGTTACGCTTTTACTAGAGATTGCACTTAAATAGGCTTCAGCATATACACTGGTGAAATAAATTAAGAGAATTTCCATTGTTTATTGAATTGCATGAAAAGAACTGAACTGAAGGAAAAACCACTGCTTCAAGACAAAACTGCAAATCTTGTACGGCAAATACATAAGCGTAGGCGGAGCCAGCATAAAAACAGGCTTTATAAGCGCGTGGTATCTTGCAGCAATCGGTTAAATTTACATCGAAACAGTAAAAATGAGTAACCACCAACGTTTAGATGATTGCATGAGGTGGCGAATTGTGGGGAAGCTACAGGCAAGTCCAAATATGCAGAGAGTTAGCGTCGTGTGTAACCTATGAAAACAGTTCCTGGATAATGGATCCAAAGTCGTCCAAGAGCTACGACGGCCAGAGAAGATCTCTATTTGTCCATTTTAGCGAGGCGTAACAGAGGGGTTACTACAGCTTCTCAGCTCTCTTGGGACCTGTATGCAGCCTCAGCAACCCGTGTAACAACGGTAACTGTTTCCAAAAGACTGAATGAGAGAGGATTGTTTGCCAGAAGACCGGCTGTTTGTGTCCCGCTCACATCTACGGACAGGAGAGTCCGATTAGCATGGTGCAGGCAGCATAGTGATTGGAGTACGGGCAATGGGCGACCGTTCTGTTCACCGACGAGTCCTGTTTTAGCCTAAACAGCGGTTCTCGCCGTAATTTCAAATGGAGAGAGCCAGGGACCCGCTACCTACCCTCCAATGTCCTCGAAATCAACAATTATGCCGGTGGCGGTGTGATGGTCTGGGCAGGCATCATGTTGGATGCTCGCACACCTCTCCACGTCTTTGCCAGAGGCTCTGTGACTGGTGTGAGGTACAGGGAAGAGGTCTTTTAGCCCTATGTTCGCCTTTTCCGGGGTGCAGTGGGCCTAGAGTTCATCTTACAGAAGGATAACGCGAGACAACATAAAGCTCTTCTGGTCGACGAATTTCTCGAGAGTGAGGATATTCGCCGGATGGATTGGCCAGTCAGGTCTCCAGGCCTCAACCCTATAAATTATGTCTGGGACGCTCTGGGGAGGGCAATTGCAACTCGCAACACCCCTCCGAGAACCATACAGCAAATGAAAACAGCGTTGCTGAATGGGTAGGACCAGTTGCCACAGGCACTGATAAACTGCCTTATTTCCAGTATGATATCACGCTGCGAGGCCTGTATGGGTATAAGAGGGGACCATACCCCCTATTATACCCATTTCTTTTGTGTCTTCTGCAATCGCTGTTTCAGACCTTCACTCCCATGAGTGTTACACACAAAACTGTGTGCCTATTATACTGTTGAATGTTTATCTTGTTTATATTATATCAACCTATGTTCATACCAAATTTGATTAAAATCTGTCCATTAGTTCTGGAGATCGCAGATTAAATATGAAAATTCTCTTAATTTATTTCACCAGTGTATATAAATCACAGTTTACAAGCAGTGCCACACTTTTCTGCAAAGTAACCGTCATTGCAAATTCATTTACTCAGATAATACATTCCGCATTTAGAGAACAACAGTGGAGCTTAATTTTTTTGTCCTGTTACGTAAGGTTACAGTGTGCCACTAGGGCATTTATAATGCATGCACTAGAGCAAGCTTTGCCGTTTCATGGGAACAAGATTACCTGTAAGTGGCCTGACATCTCTCAAAGTGACACGGCAACAATCCACTCTTGACTTAACTTTGTTTACTAGCTACCTATGCTATAAAGGTTATAAGGTATTTCTCCCACCTTCATAGTATGCCTTCGTGATGTAATGGCCAGCACAACGTCGCGTATCGAGAGGTCCGAGGTTCGAGTCCCCACAAGGGCATTACTCATTTTTTCAAATCTCTGCTTCAAAATAACCTAATGTTTCTACAAGATTGGTTTTGGTCTGGTTTATTTGACTTTGGTAAAGCAGTCGAGGGCTATCTGCCTTAGAGTAGGAATGCCTCCGTGGAGAACTTTATAAGGGAAACTGGCTCGGACACACTTTACACAGGGAAAAAACCACGAAAACGCCCGTGCAATCACTCGTGGGATTCGAACCTCAGAACGAACCACCAGTGTTCGGCGACTTTACTGCTCGGCCGCTGGTAGGCCTCGCTGAAAAGGAATCCTCCGCAGAAATGTTTCCAAGGGAAATGGATCGAATTATTTGATGATGGCAAAGCACACTAAAGTTATTTGTCTAACAGAAAAGACGCCTTTGTGGAAGACGTTTTGAAGATAATAGCTCATGCTATACATAGGACAAACAAAGAAAACTGCGAAGCAACCATTTCATTCATAAATATTGAAAACCTAGATCCAGTTACCATTGTTAAACAGTTTTATCAGTTTGGATCCTTGGTGATCTTTACCGAAGAAATAGCAAAGCTTGGCGACAAAAAAAATTTACATCGATAATTGTTTTAATTACCTAATTTTGAGTATGGTTTGAACTGACTAAACGGAGGCTATATGCGGCATAATAATATCGATGATTCAGAAACATTTGGGTTACAACACCAACCAAATCGTTTGGTTTTGATTCAGAGAAGAAGCATATTCGAATGAGAAGCGTTAAACTATTAAAATACTTTATTCGTAAACATCATATGTATTGTAAATAGCTTTCATCTGTTTAGTTTTTAAGTAATAATATTGGAAAATTATATTATTATAATGTTTTATTTTATCTCCGTATTGGAATTCTCTCTGCGCTACACTTAAATTAAGTGCTGATGATGTTTAAAAAAAATTCATGCTTGTTTAGAATTACGATTTAGATAATAGACCATAAAATCGAAGGCTGAATGTATATTATTATTATACTATTCTCAAATTCTTAGAGAAAAGAAAAATGTGTGTTATGCAGGATAAATAGAATAGAAAGTTGGATTTTCCAGGTTGGTGGCTAGTTGTTTGATTAAGATCATACGAAGTCCATTTGATTTGACACAGATCTGCCTCCGGATAGAAACAGGCTCGTATTCACATCACAGAAGGTGAAAACTAGCAACATGCAGCAAGTCCGTTCGCAGGGATTTAGCCCAGGTCGAATTAGTAGTGTTCAGTGGTTTTTCATCTTGGCAGCTGATGGGCCTAGATATTGTGTAATGCTATGTTAATAAAGTATGCTATGAGTGAGATGTTACTGAAAATACTGCTACTCATATTTGTTAATCATCATCTGGTATTAGATTTCAAATTTCAGTCATTCATTTCTAGTGCAATTATACCCATCTGTTTTTTTTAATTTAAGACGTAAAATTGTATTTTTAATTTTTTGTAATTCTGTTTTGAACTTACAGATTAAGTTGTGGGGTAATCCCCGTGTCCACTGGAGACTTACAGATTAAGATGGTGTGTAATGGTCAGCACATTCGACGCGTATTCGAGAGGCCTGAGGTTTGAGGTTCTCGTGTCATAACTAAAAACAAAAATGATAATGATGATGTCTATTTTAAATATTATTTCATACAATTATAATAAATATGTAATGAAATATGTAAATTTCAATTTTTAAAATTTATTACTTGAAAAATATATCTTCAATTTAAGTATCGAGTAATCCTTCGTGTGGGGATATATGAATACTTTTTTTTAAAAGAATGGGATTTTCAATTCACTGAACTAAACAGAAGTTGTCCAAAAATATGGACACGCTTTATTTGAAATAAGCTAATTTTGCTCCTACTGATTACACAATAAATCTTAAAAATGTGTAACATTTTCTATATTCTTGTTTTTTTATCTACAAAATAATTAGGGTTGGAGAGGTGTTGAATTTAAAGTCATGGTAGAAATAACATTCTCGGCATGATCTACCAGAATATGATCTGCCAAAAATAATTGGGGATGAAAACAAAACTTACACAGGTAACAAAAAAATGATGTGAAAAGGATTGTAATGTCACAAAGAAAATCTACTGAGACAAAGTTATCTGTTGAGATAATAGGAATATACAAAACCCAGTTTGTACTCATGCAGTGCCAAGAGACCTCCACATGAAGAATATTTACTGCCAGTTTGCTAATTCAAAAGCTTTTGTATCAGAAATAAATGTAAAATAGCATTACAGTGGTGCCACAAACACAAAGCACGGCATGTTGATAAAAGAAACAAGTAATGATATCAGATGAGTCAACTTTCACACAATTTTCCACTTCATGAGAATTCATGTGCAAAGAACACCAGCGGAAGCGTAGGCTCTAGAATACCTGCTTCAGACAGGAAAAAAATGCAAGTAATTTATTTTTGCATTATATCCTGATTTTCGGCAAGAATTATTACATTTACGTCATGGCTTGCAGCAAGTTTAATCATCACCTTATAAGGTATTTCTCACGGCTTCTTAGCATGCCTTCGTGGTGTAATGGTCAACACACTCAACGCGTATTCAAGAGATCCGATGTTCGAGTCCCGTCGATGGCACTGCTTAGTTTTCACGTCTTTCAGCATCAAAAATCCTAATATCTCTAGAAGTGGCGCCGGAAATAAAAAAAGGTGGTGGACGATGATTCTCTACCACCAGGATTTAGCGATTGTGTTCCCTAATACCAAGTCACTCTTTAAAAGGGGGAGGATATAATGTATTTCTCCCGCCTTCCTTAGCATACCTTCGTGGTGTAATGTTCAGCACACTCGACGCGAATTCGAGGGGCCCCGAGGTTTGAGTCCCGGCGAGGACATTGCTCAACAACCTTATAAGAAACTTTACAACCTTATAAGAAACTCTACAACCTTATAAGAAAGAATAAATATCATCGACAGTATAAGCACTTTAAGCTATCATTCCATCTGCGGTGGACCACACACAGATAAGAACTTCATGTGTGCAATCTCCTACAGATCGCAGTGTTCGAACTGTTACGAGGTGTGAGACTACAAGCTCTGACATTGCAAGAATAATTCCTTCAGTTACAACTCCGCATGACATTACAAAATCATAATTTCACGGCCAGTGTCAAGGGAATTCAGCAATCTACACTGTGTCTGTCACCAAAGCCTTTCTATTTCAGGAAGGCTGACGGACGAATGATCCATGTTGCTCCTCTGATATCGCTTTAACGAGTCCGAGGACGTTAAAGACAACCGAAAAAATAACAAGGCGTGACTAATTCAGTTTGCAAAGGTTTTAGACAAGACAAGAGCTCCGAATGCTCTAAAACGCTCCACTAGAGAGACTCTTAGCAAGGTCCTTGACAAGAGAACAATGCACTATAATAATCGCTTCTATGCCTTCAATGTTGTTATGTATTGCAACAGAACTTTCCATAGATTTATATTAAATGTATTTTAGCTCTCTATGCAATAATACGCAACCAACATCAGTTACTGCACGGAGTCGGCCATCAGTGCAGCGTACTGGCCATCACCCCACATCCATTAAGCTACCATATGCGCAGCAAGGCTATACTGAAGGCGATACTCGTATTTACTGAAGTCAGAGATTTCTGTCGTAGTTTCAAGAACATGAAGAACAGAAGTTACATATCATTTCCTGGCTTACACAATCACCGAACTTAAATATTATTGCTCCACTGCGGTCTGTGTTGCAAAATAGAATGAGGTCCATAATGAAATCCGTTTTTCTCTCCCAGAACTTCTAAAAGACCTGGAGCAAGTTATGGAAAAAGAATGGTGTAAAATAAGTATTACCAACAACTATAACTTAGAGCGGCCCAACCGGGATGGTGGTTAGCGACGCTGACTATCGTACCGAAGGTCTTAGGTTGGAATCCCGGAGGAGGCATGGGTATCCGAAAGCCCCTCGAGAAGTTGCTGGTAGGGAACAGGGGTGAAAGAACTTCTGACCCGTCCACCCCGGGGTACTCTATATTGAAATTGGGGGCTGAAAAGAGCAAATTCGTACTGTCACCTGTATGCTGCTCAAAGCTTTTCCAACGACAAGCGCAATCTTGCACTCCTTACCACGGTGAATTTTGCGGACTTGTTCTGATGTTCTGTCACTGTTATACAAACGACAGAAGTCCCAACAACAACAAAACTTAGGAAATTCCAAAAATATTTCGAACAGTTTTAGATGCTCAAAAATGCTTCTTTATCGCATAAGATATACTATTCTTCACTTATTTATTTCATTTTTTATGCAGAACAAATTCAAGAATAATTTTGTTAAACACTTCTTAAAAACGCCAGTTTACAAGAATGGGGGAAAAAACTCTACACTACCACGCTATTTAAATTGTCTAATAACTGGACATTTTTTAAAGAAATTTAACTGATTTTTCAACCTTTGAGTTATACCAAAATTATGAATATTGCTGGTATTCAGCGCGAAGAATATTAAGAATATTCAAAATTTTGTTAAACATGTGAATGTCATCGTAGAAGAAGAAATCATCTTCTTTTCTTTTCGAATTAATTTTCGCATTGTTGGCTATTTAGTGAGACAGAACTTTGGACGGCAGCATCTTTGATTAAACGAAAAGGAGTTTTATGGAGATAAAAAAAAGTTTCTTAGCAATCATGCAACCATTTTCCTCAATTGCGAAATGATTTGCAGCCGCCATTAAAGTCTGGTACCCATTAGCATAGAAAGATAATTAGCCAAGCCCGCATGAGCTCTTTCATTTATATTAAAACCCTTTCTAACAATGAAGTGACCCAATTTTCTGTTTACAACAAATTTAAAAATTCTCGAAAATATTCATTTGGTCGGAAAAGTTCCGAACTTTTCGAACCGAGAAATGCTTCTAGTTTGGAAAACTTAATCGGCGACATTCTAATATTTTCCTTCATTGGCTAGTGCTAGAATTAATAATCATATGATGCGTAAAGTATATTATTCAAGTTAAAACACATAAATAAAGAACTCACTTTATAATGTTATATTAAAAAATTATCAGGAGTTTTAAGGAATTCTGTGAAATTTTGCTTCTGTAATTGATTTCTTATTAAGGAATTTCGAGGAGCGTTCAAGATGAAAATAAAAGGGTTCATATTTAGGTTTATTAGATCATGGCAAATCACAATCGGACTATCTATGGAATATATATAGGAAATATATACGTTCGTGAAATATAGGAATATATATACCTTCGTGGTATATATTCCTACATTTCACTAAGGAAACATAGGATGGGATATATATGAAATAATACTTTCGTGGAGGATTTTATAAAATAAACTGGCTCATAGGCTCGCTATGCATGGGGGAAAACTACAAAAGTTACCATGCAAGACTGCCCACTCGTTGGGAATTGAAGTCAAATGGATTCAACAGTGTTTAGGGGTTTTAACCGTTCGGCCGTTGGTGGATTTTATTAAAAAAATTAAGTGATGCGACGATTAGCATTACCTAGCAAATTATTCGAAGATTCACTTCGGAGAGAATATTTATTAATACCACTTGTAGGAGTGCTATTGTTTTCATTTTCCAGTCTCTGTGAGCAACCGGATGAAGTTGCTGCGAATAAACGAAACTCAACATGTTTTCATTCCCTTCCATGTTATAAAAGCTTTTAAAAAATGTATCGAGGAATGTAATATATGCCGCTAGAAACATCTTTTTGTTAGTCACAAGAAGACTGATAATGTTCAGAAAATTTAATACATACAGGGTGGTTTATATATATATATATATATATATATATATATATATATGTGTGTGTGTTTCATGGCTCAATGAGTTTAATTTTTTATTCTTATATATACAAGGTGGTCATAAAGAAACTTTGCCAACATCTGCACTTCTAGCTTCTGTTGCCGTTAAAAGATCGAGATGCGATTGCAAGTGTAGTTATTTGGAGGTATGCCCTCGAGGTTCGGTGAATGGCAGCACAGGGGCGCTCACGGTTACGGTTGTAGGTACAGAAACTCGAAAATGTCGAATGGCAACGCCAACTTTTTCCGGTCTTAAAATGTTCAGCACATGCGAAAACCCTAAATAGCGTTGTAACGGTACCGATATGTCCAAAAACGGGAGTGTTATGCACACACAAAAAAGGATTCTGAAAACCGGCCAACGAAACACTATCTGGGAGCACGCAGAAAATTTACATATGACAGGAGCAAGATATCAATCACAGAACGCCGATAGCCAGATATTCAACGTAAGAAACTGCACATGGTGACGAAATTACTCTTCCTGAAAACGTTCGTGGTGAATTGATAAAACAGTACTATCAAAATGGGATGAACGCTACTACTGGAATTGCGTAGGCGGAATGCACTCAATGATGGATGCAAGATGGTGCACCTCCACATATAACGAGGTCCCGGAACAGCATTTTGGAGATCGTACCATCTCACGCCATCATCCTTTTCCGTGGCCTCCGCGATCCCCCGATCTGACGCCTATGGATTTCTGGTTTTGGGGATATGTCAAATCCAGAGTTTACCTCTGCAATCCGCAAACTTTGTCGGAGTTAAAGGATTCTATACCGCGTGAGATTGCAAACATCCCTCATGCCATGTTGCGTTTGGCGGTATTGTCCACAGTCTCGCCTATGATGGCATCCATGTGGAAAATGTTTGATCTAAATAAGGATATTCTTTTGTCCGATATGCGTTGTCATCAGTGCGTGGTGTCTTCTCTCTGTCACATGCAAATTTTCTGCGTGCGCCCAGATCGTGTTCCGTTGGCCTGTTTTGAGAACTCTTTTTTGTAAATGCATAATACGCCAGTTTAGAAACTTTGCCAACATCTGCACTTCTAGCGTCCGTTCCGGTTAATCGATCGAGATAAGATTGCACTTATAGTTATTCGGATTATTGCGCCCGAGAGTCTGTGAATGGCAACACAGATGCGCTCCCGGTTATGGCTATAGTTACAGAAACTCGAAAATATCGAATGGCAACGTCAACTTTTTCCGGTCGCAAAATGTTCAGCGCATGCGAAAACCCTAAATAGCTTTCGAACGGTACCGATATGTCCAAAAAACAGACGTGTTATGCATACACAAAAAAGAGTTCTGAAAACCGGCAACGAAACGACCTGGGAGATCGCAGAAAAATTTGCATATGACAGAGGCAAAATACCGATCACAGAACACCGATCGCCAGATATTCAGCGTAAGAACCGATAAATTGCTAGGCGTTTTACGCGAAGTCTTCATTCGGGAACTCGCACATGGCGACGAAATTATTCTTTCTGGGAAAGTTCGGGGTAAATTGATAAGACCGTATTATCAAAATGGGATGACCTTACTACAGGAATGCACTCAATGACATCCTTTGGATGCATGACGTTGCACCTCCACATATAACGAGGTTTGTTAAAGGGTCCTGGAACAGCATTTTGGTGATCGCATCATCTCACATCATTATCCTTTTCCGTGGCCTCCGCGATCCCCCGATCTGACGCCTATGGATTTCTGGTTTTGGGGATATGTCAAATCCAGAGTTTACCTCTGCAATCCGCAAACTTTGTCGGAGTTAAAGGATTCTATACCGCGTGAGATTGCAAACATCCCTCATGCCATGTTGCGTTTGGCGGTATTGTCCACAGTCTCGCCTATGATGGCATCCATGTGGAAAATGTTTGATCTAAATAAGGATATTCTTTTGTCCGATATGCGTTGTCATCAGTGCGTGGTGTCTTCTCTCTGTCACATGCAAATTTTCTGCGTGCGCCCAGATCGTGTTCCGTTGGCCTGTTTTGAGAACTCTTTTTTGTAAATGCATAATACGCCAGTTTTTGGACATATTGGTACCGTTCCAACACTATTTAGGGTTTTCGCATGCGCTGAACATTTTGCGACCGGAAAAAGTTGGCGTTGCCATTTGACATTTTGGAGCTTCAGTAGCTATAACCGTAACCGTGAGCGCCCCTGTGTTGCCGTTCATAGACTCTCGAGCGCATACCTCCGAATAACTATATTAGCAATCTCATCTCGATCGGTTAACCAGAATGGACGCTAGAAGTGCAGATGTTGGCAAAGTTTCTTTATGACCACCCTGTATGTTGCCCATATATTATAAATTAAATGTACAGTATATTTCGGCGCAGAACGCGCACCTGTAAGTTCAAATTGCACTTTTAATTTTCAGGTATATTCGCCGTATAACGCGCATCCTTCTCGTTACGAAGAATCCTGAAAGATACATGTGCGATGCTGCTATCATGTGCGTTCATTCGAAGATTTTTTGCAGGTCTTTCCAGTAATGGTGTATTGAACTAACAAGCGATAAGGCGAACAATATGTGTGTGGGAGAAATGCTTGAGGGAGTAAAGAATTCTACAAAGAAGGTGGCTTGTATTAAATGCAGGAGTTATTCTAGGGTTTTGCGAAAAGGGGGAAATAATTTGGGATACGAATGTACTTCCGGCGCGAAGGAATTTGTGGAATTAGGAGTCAAATGTTTTCTCGTTCTGTAGTCATTCGAAGTCTTGATTTTGAAATGAAATAAATCGCATTTGCTTTTTTGAATGAAATAAATCGCATATACAGTTACCTAATCTTGTGCTGCTTTTTGTAGTAAATATGGCCCCTGCCGAATCGGGCTGTAGCAAGGATATTTGGTGTTAGTGAAAGTTCAATACATGTGTCGGGAAAAAATGGTTGGTTTATTTGATTATGGCAAAGCCTCGAGGGCTATCTGCCTAAGGGGAGGGATGCCTTCGTGGAGGACGTTTTGAGAGAAAGTGGCTCATATACACGTTACACATGAGGAAACCACGATAACGTCAATGCAGTCAATCTGTTCGCGGAATTCGAACCTCGGACAGAACTACTAGTGTTGAGGGACTTTCCGGCTCGGTAGCTGGTGAGCGGAAGAAAAATGATATCACATAATTAATATGCAAAAGAATGAATGTGTTTGCGGAAAGGAATAACAAAATAGCCTTCCTGGAAGAAAGTGTTGCGAACTGCATCCTAAATCGTAAGTAGTGGCGTTTAAGTGCGTGTAGAAATTAATTTTTGTGTGCTCATATTTTCCTTATTTTTATGTCTATCATTTTCATACCCGGAGTATAATGCGCCCCAGTAAATTCCGATCTCATTTCTTGTATTAAAAGTGGGCGTTCTTCGCCGGTATATACAGTATTTAAAATTGTACCATTTAAATACACCCTTAAAATGAATTAACAATTAAATTAACTAGCATGCTTCAACTTAACTAGCATGTTTATTACTTTCAAATTACTCAGTTCTTTTATAAAACGCTATTAAAATTTAGAATATAATGGGCTTATAACACATCCAGTAGCAGCATTCTAGATATAGAATACTTGCCAACTTCCTAGAAGTCGAAGAATTTCGAAACATTAAGAATTCAGGAAAAAGCGTAAAACAAATTGTAAAATCAGAAGAAGATGATTTGCATTTGAGTCAATTATGTGAAAAAATAATGTTACAAGAAATAAGGGAAGTAATTTTTTAAAAATTAAAAAAAAAGAATGTAAATTTTATTTTTAAAAATTAAAAAAAAAAGAATGTAAGTTTTATTTTTAAAAATTTAAAAATGTTTAGAGTATAATTGTTTTTAAAATTTGGAATTTTTTTAACATATTTTGAATAGGTTTCTTTCTTCTTGATAGAAATTCGAAAACTGCGCCTCATAATATTTTTATCTTCTTTAAAATTCACAATCAAGGTAGTTTTGTTTTGTTAAAAAAATGAATTTCGCAAATAACCAGTTTTCTATTTCGGCACCCAAATCAGCATTAAAATGGACAGCATTTTGAAAAGTCGCCGGACGTAGGAATGCACAATAATTCACGTTCAGATAAAAGAAAACGTTTTATTGATATAATAAAAAGCCCGAATTTAAATGGAATTAACGAATATAAACGGAAATCGAATATTTACCGAAAATGTCCATCTAAAATGGAGATCTGGGAAAAATCTCGAAGCTGGAACAACTTTTTTAACACTTCTGCAAGAATTTTTTTTGTCAAAAATTAGTTTCGTGTGGTCAGTTTGTTACCAATGTTTTACGAATAATTAATTGAATTTATGAACATTTAAATTTTAAAAATCCGGCTGATATCCTTAGATTATTTCGAAGCAGGAGAGATGAACAATATGCAATGCCCTCTCGGGGACTCGAACTCAGATCTCTCGAATAGGTGTCGAGCGTGCTGACCATTACACCACGAAGGCATGCGAAGAATGCGGGAGAAATAGCTTATACCTTGAAAAAAAATGTAAAATCAATAAACTGGCATTTTAGAATGCGGGTGGCAACATTTCACAGGAGTGGATTGAATTTGGCGTTGTCATGGTTCAGTTCTCCCTTAACGATGGCGCTATGAAACTCGCGCCGTAAATAGGCTAACAAACACTAAATTCTTCACTATTTCTTCGTTAACATTTACGAGCATAATGCAACACCGTTAAAATACCATACTGTTTACAGCTCTCACCTGCTTATTATCTTCTTTTTCAACCATTTTAAACCTACACATTTTCGTGGCATTATTGTAGATTACCATCTATAGGTCAAAATGTGAACCGAAAAACACCTTATGCGGAAGAAAAAGGTCACGTTCGTGTTAACATAAATTACGCGTAATACATTAATATGTATCATAAATTAAGCGCATATGTATTCACAGTTTTTAAATCATTCAGCTTGTTAAATCACTTCAGATTAACTGAATTAGCAAAAATTAATTACAAATCTTACATTTTATCAAACGGTATATTCTAAGAAGTGGTTATTTGCAATATCGAGTAGAAGGTAAATTAAAGAATATATGGTATTTCTGTCCCCAATGCCAAGTAGAAGATATATTAAAGAGCATATAGTATTTCGGTCAGTAACAGATTAAGTCGTATAGACGATGCTGCGAGCTGCACTGAATTGAAACTGGTATAGGGTGGCGCCGACATTGCACGAATGACGTCAGTTTATAGAAAGTACGAGAACTTAAAAGAGTCGTGTTTTAATTTAGCTACATGATGAAACGTTTGCTATTATGTTTGCCCTTGTCTAATAAAGTGGTTTCATGTTCTCCGAGTGACCTAACAGAAGATTTATGAGAGCAAGACTATAGCTGATGAAGGTAAAATGCAATATATTAATACCACTGTGTAGCCAAAATCGGAAGCTGAACTTCGAATTCAAAGTTTTTTTGGGAACAGCGGAGAAATCCTAAAAGGGCATAGAAAATTTAAAAGAACGATTTGGAAGAGATGATATGCTTGTCCAAACTCGTGTTCGTGATTTATTAAGCTTAGTTATGAGGAACACAGTAACTGAACGAACCAAGGCCGATATAATAGCTAGAAGCTTAACTCAGACCTTTGGTTTGGTTTATGGTTTTATGAGATTACGGCAAAGCTTCAAGGGCTTTCTACCTGAGAAGAGGGATGCCTTCATGGAGAACCTTCTAAGGGAAACTGACTCCTGTTACTCATAGGATAAAACACGAAAACGCACTTGCAACCATCCCGTTCGCCGAATTAGAACCTCGGACCGAACTACCAGTGTTCAGCGACTTTACCGTTCGGCCGCTGGTGCACCCTTTGGAGCTTAGGAAGAATGCAAGAAAAGTATGGTGATTTTTCTAATTTCATTAGTTAAATGCCGACTCCTTAAAGAAGCACTGTTTACCTGAGAAAGAAACAAGAGTTATGAATCGAGTGATACCAAGAGTTCCCAGTCATTTGTAGGGATTTATATTTATTTTAAATAACGAGTTAATTTTAATTTTAAGTCACTTTCCTATAAGCCTTCATTCTCCTAATTGACAGTGCCAGAATATTTAAATTTAGTAGCGTGCGCAAAAAATGTAAATTCTACTAGTGGAAGAATAAGTTAAATATCGACGTTCCAGTAGAGGAAGAGAGAGTCCGGGAAATTGCCGTGCGTGCTTATACGCAAACTTCTGTTTAGCAGTTACTGCTGGTTTTGACGTGGCTTAAGCGCTATTATCTTGCTGCCACTAGACTCATTTGCGCGCTGTAGGCTACAGGATTATATGAGCTCTGTAGCGCAGTTCAACTATTTGTGAATATCTCTTATTTTAAGTTTGATTCTACTGTTTCAGTTACCGCCTAAGTTGAGGCGTAGTATGTTAGCGTCAAGTTGACGCATTGTAAATAAGTTAATAAAGTGTTTAATAAAGTTTTAACCCTTCGTCAGTGCAATCACTATTTCACAAGAGAAAGACGGAAGAATGTTACACATTAGCACAACTGATGTAAAAGAATTGCTAAAACTACTTTAGGGAAATCTGTATAGAAACATAATTAATTGAGTACTGTGATCTGTGACTGTAAATCAATTATTAATTGCAGATCATTAAGACAGGTGTCAGAAGATTCACAGAAATTGGATCTTCTGACTATGAAGATTTTCTAAGACTTCATTCTCCGCTGTACTTCCTATGGAAAACGTCTGCTCCACATTTAGGGACTTCGACAAGTTGGGTTTCCAAACATTCAATAAAAATTAAAACAGAAAACTCACCAACCATTTAAGAAAACATTTTAGGAAAGAATACCGTAGTGAATTCATTCAAAAGTGCCATGAAAACCGTCGTATGGACCCAAAACTGACGAAGTAGTTCTTATTCGTAATGATTATAAAAATAGTTTATTTTGGCTTATAAGTAAAGGTGGTATCTCGACCAGGAATCAGTTCCTGGTCAAGACAGAAACGTTCGCATTCAAAAATAGGCTTAAAACCGACACTGACCAGCCTTATAACCGGTACAGCGAGTCATCCTCTCAGAGATACAAGCTATTGACTGAAAATAACTATACTAACTATACTAACTGAAAATAAGAAAACGGGAGAGGAGGATTTAGTTTCTGAATTTGAGCCTAAATTGTCTCCTGATGACATAATAATGAAAAGATACCTCTTCTGGCAGGAGCACACCAAAAAAACTGCATTCAACCGTACTTGCTATAAATTTGAGACTCTGTCCAAAATGGTCGGATGTTGGCGAACTGGACTAAAATGAAGCTGATGTAGAGTGTCGCAGACTTTGCGCAAATGACATCAACGTTTCTCCGACTTACGAGATCTTAAGAGTTCGTTTTAAGTTAAGCTGGGTGAGGAAACGTTTGCTGTTGTTTCCTCCCTGTTCAATAAAGTGGTTTCATGATTTCTGAATGAATTTTGTCTTCGTGAATTTTACAAAACAGCCTACATCGGGTGAAGATACGAACGTTAAATTTAATTTTGGCTTCTTCTTTTCTCAGGAGATGCAGACTTAGTGAACATAAATGATTGACAACACCTGTTAGGTCGTATGTATAATAAAGCAAGGTTGTATATGACAATCGTAATTTAAAATAACAGACTACAAATTTTTTATTAGACTTCCTTAAACACATTTCTAATGTAAAAAAAAAACGATGTGTACACCGCATGGCTTCCTTGTACGGAATATTAAATTATACGCATTTTTTCCTGCATTTCATTTAAACTTATTTCCTGGAATTTCATTAGAGATAGATTTCGCATTCAATTAATTTAGTTCTCATTTCGCGACAAGGCAAAAATGCATAAAAATTCAAAATATCTATATTAAAAATTGAAAGATACAGAAAAACGTAAAACACCAAATACAGTTAAAACAATTAAAAAATACAATAAAAATTACAGTTTCTATGCAAAAATAAGCAATTCCACCAGCGAGCAAGAAGGCAGATTTTACGATGCACAAAACTGAAAGTTTACTTTTGGCCTCACTCGGCAAAAAGACACTGAAGGCATAGACACTGACTTAATTTGTTGTAGACGCTATGCTGAGTCAATATATGGGATAATTTCATGACCTAAATGATAATTCTAGAATGGATTGCGCATAATTTAATTCGCAATAATAAAAGAAGACGTTACTTTGCTATTGCGAAGCTTAGTTTCTTTAGACTGGCAACAAATCCACTATCCTGCTACGTTTCAAATGTAAACAAATATGGCTGCTATGGCAAACAAAATTAGGCTTATCCGCACTTGAACAACTTTTAAATTGTTGATAATTCTACAATTATAATATGCGAGTTAACTAAAGCCATAAAAGCCTTAACCGAAGAACAGCAAAATTCAATCATTTTTAAAGCAAAAAATGCACAATTTACAAACATATAAGAATAAAGAAACTGAGCTCACTGAGCCCAAGTAACAGAGTGGATATATATTTACATAAATGTATCTACTTTTGTTGCGTCCAACTGCAAACAAAATAGCAGGTGCACGTGTATATGGTATAGCATTCCCATATATAAAATTTGAACGTTCTGAGGCTACTCGTTTTTGAGTTATGTGAGACGCATACATACATACGTACGTACAGACGCCACGGAAAAAATCTCTTCTGAATCCATTTTAAATCAGTTTTATAATTCGTTTGGCAGGAAAGAGTTCTTTATTCTGTCCTTAGGAACAGATGTCACCCAAAAACATCCTTAAATTGCATTCGATAGCGGTCAAAATGGATATTTTCGTTGAAATACGATACCCGAAATGTTTCGCGATTATAATACTTCCGTTTTACTTCGCACAAGGAAATAATTTTATAAAGATAAAATACTTTTGATACAAGATTTAATAAAAAAATTGGAAACTATATTTTTCAGCAGACGAAGCTCTGAAAACGCTAAAAAGGAGTATTCAGTTCTAAATTTGTAATTTATTGTAATTTATTTGATACGATAAATCGGTAGTATTTAATTAGAAACTTTATATTAATATATTCAATATTTCAAGAGAAAGATAATGTGTAACGTATATACGAGCCAGTTTCCCTTAGAAAGTCCTCCACGAAGACATCCCTCCCTTTAGGCAGATAGCCCTTGCGAGCTTTGCCATAATTGCCTAACCTAACTCAAGAGAAAGATAAGTTTTAAGATGTTATATTGATGGACAGAAAAGAGTATCTATGAATATTTATGTTTAATTAACAGTTTAAAAAATTATTTATGCATTTAATAACCTCAAAAGAGGCATTATTTTTCATTTCCTAATGAAATCTTGATTACAATAAATGAACATTACTGCTAATCAGCTATCGATATGACCCTTAATTTAATCTTTAGTGCCATATTTGCATACCATATAAGTGCGTTGCTTCATATTTTTATAATTTGTAAACATAAATGATTTAAAAAGTGCAAGTTAGTCATCTGAAAAATTGTTAACTTACACCTTTCCTTGGAAAAGGAATTGTACAATATTCTTCTTTGTCCAGAAAACTGGTAACACTAATTTACAGACTTTTCCCATTAAGCGTCTCATTGAAATTTACAATCCAAAATTCGACGAAAAGACTCAGATATAGTCCTATCACTGACGCGAAACGAATTAATAAAGATTTAAAGACAGAGCATTCGGCGTATGTAGGAGTAATTTCTCCCCAATTAATCCTAATTAACCTCACGTAATTAAAATGACGCTAGGAGGGCAACGGAATTCTAACTGAAGTTGCACAAAACAGATCAATCACTTTTACAGTAATTTAGAAGCGTCTAATTAATTTTCCATAAGAAATGTATCAATATTTTTAGCATCGGTGAACTACGGTGTTTACGAGTCACAAAACAGAATTTTTAACTCATTAATTAGATTGAATTCAGCGTTTGCAGTGAACGGATATAATTAGGAATCATCGGAGAATTCAAATTGTACTCCCTCATGATTTCGTTAATGATTTTAAGAAATTCAGATAGAAAGAAATTGGTAATTAAATTACCTATCCAAATTAATTTAATAAAGAATTGCACAGTGAAGAAAAACACGAACGGTTATTTTTTCTGAGCGAAATATTTGTAGTTTATTCCTCACGACTGAAGTGTACTTTGGAATTTATTCATTTGTGCCTAACGCGATTTATGGAATTACAAACAAAATGTTGGCAACGGTAATAGCCCTAAGCGTCTGAAATGCAATTAGATTGTCAACTGCTCTTTTCGTAATTAGAATAACATAAAATAGCATGGACGTATTACGAATTCTAATATAAACGGAGCCCGCTTACTGCCTGGAACCACACGACCCGGCGTAAGGCGCAGATTTCAGAAGACCTCTAAATCATCACGTAATTCTTCACAAATTAATTTGCCTTCAATCGAATAAGGGAAGTGGGTTTGAAAGCCCTTGAATAATACACTGCTTAACGCTCCAGAGTTTCTTAATGGAGCCAAAACGTAGAGATGGTTTCAAATACATGGCATTAGCTCCTTAACTATTGAATCATCCGGCAGTTCTGCAGTTTTTTTCAAATGGTAAATGTTTATGAAGCATCACAGAAGCAAAAGAAATTTTCATCGAATAGCATAAATACCATTTTCATCGAATAACATAAATACCATTTTCATCGAATAACATAACATAAACACTATATCCGTAAAATTCATATCTCGAAGACACGTTTAGATTTATTTACGAATTAGTTATTAAGCCAGTTTATGACAGCCTTCAAAGAAGTTAACATCAAGCCATTTAGGAAATTTTTAAGTGATTTAAATAGATAAAAATCTGAGGAGGCTAGGTTATTACTAGAGCTATCATGTTTACTTCGGACCAAGAATCGGAAAAAGCCAGCTGTTCCCTCCCCAGGATTCGAACCACGGATTTTCCTATGCCATCCGGATGTGTTACCCGTTATACAACGAGAACATGAAAGGAAGAAGGAAATTCTCTCAACAAAAGTGTGACTGGAGAGGGAAGAATGAAACTCAGATTATCAAATCAAAGTCATTACAAATTATGGTTTATAGCATTTTATTCGGGCGCCATTCTAAAGCTATTAAGTTATTCACAGTAAAAAAATAAAAAATCAGTTATGACATCTACGAGATCCGAACCACAGATCTTCCAATTTCCATAGCCGGACGTAATACGAGTTACGTCATGACACCATGCATGGGTGGAAGGCGATAATTCATTATAAGATGAGTAAGAGGCAGAGAGAAGACCAGAACATCCCAGCCGTACTCAATAAACTTGTTAAAAATTCACTGAAATACCAGGCCAAGCACTGTTGTGATAAATGTAACATTTCGGTGACTGGACAACTCCGGACACTTCGCATTGATTCCTGAATTTAGAATTACCATTTACTACCAGTACTTTTCGAAGTTGATGGTCTAACTAGCCAGCAGCAATCGTAATAAATTATTCCTTCAACAGACTATCATACATAGAGCATCAAGTTCTTGACAGCAAGCCCACTTCTGAATATTAATGAAATATATTGCTGGGATAGCCAAATGAACAGGGCTAGATTAAGGCTTTTAGAATCCTTCAGAGCTTGAAACATTTTGGTGTCCTCAAATACATCTATAATAAAATGCCTTTCTTCCTTCACACTTGGTTTACGGTAAATTGATGGTATAACGGGCAGTGAAAATATTTTATGCTGCCCTCTTTTCTTGAGATTGTAAGCAATGGTTTGTGGTGTTCACTTTTCTTGATGCCCCAAGCATGTGCTAACTTTGCTTAATGGTTAATCCACCCAAATTCCCATCGCTTCACTTTTCTATTGATAATATAATCAGTTATCATCAATTTGCAAGATACGTACATGATAAGCGTTTAGTAAAGTAATGGAATGCAGCGTTCCAAAAAATTTTGTAGAATTTACTATAGGATTCGGACATTAATAAATAACCATCAGAATATTTTTAACAGCTAAAGTTATAGTACATAATCTATTACTAATTATTTCGATTTCCATCTCTTAATTGTTCCATTTCTTAACTGTTTCTATCTATGCGAAAAAAATTAATACAGGCTTTAAACATATCTTCCAAGGAAACAGTCGCTAAACTATTCATTTTAATGCGGCAATGTTTAATACTGACCCATTTAATGCAAACGGTTTTCTCATTCCGTAAACGATGGCGCCCTCAAAGCTCATTTTTCAAAGGACGAGGAGTCAAGCGGTTACGTGTTCTTTCTTATCACTCTATTTCAGTGTTCTCTCCCAAGTCTTGTTACTCACTGGTGATTTCTCCCCTTCTTCTGATTGTACGTGAAAGAAGGATTTACACCACGATAGGAAATATGTGTCCTATTTTTAAAGCATCCTTCGCTTCCTAATTGCGTCTTTTACCACTACAAATCTATTGGACAACCTCAAAATAATGTTTATGCATTTTGAACATTTACAACTAAGCTATTAAAGATGACTTGACGTTTTTGGACATTTTATATTTGAAACGCCGCCCTTTTCGGCCAGTTGTTTAACTGCCATATTGCTGGAATTAAGTGCGAATGTCGGTAAAAAAACATGGGTGTCTGTAGTTGCCCATCGCCCTTTCTTGCGGGTGAAATACAGGTCTATACTCTGCGATTTAACTTCGACTATCTTCTTAGTGATTAGATGGCTAAAAACCTGAGGTATTTGGCAGTTCCCAGTCAATATTTCTCAAGCAATTGTCTAGCCATTTAAAGCATATTTTATGCTACTATAATTTGGTTCAGAATGTAGGAGTGCTTGTAGTTAATCTCTTTTTTTTTTCAGATATACAAGTGGTAAGCATTAAGTACGTACAAAATGACAGGTGTCATAGCACAATTTCTCGAAGAATGTAAGTTTAATTTAAAATGGTACAGAAAAACTGAGAGTGAATTTGAGTTAAATGACGATGTAACAGAGAATTTTAAACTTCGTTATACTATCAACCAAAATGTTATGCATCAACTTTGCATCAAAAAGAAATGCATACGATGTGAAGAGAGGTTGAGCGCGCCGGGAGTAAGAAAACAAAAACAAGCAAAAGAATAGTGGAAACTGCTTTGCAAATTTTCATTAAGTTCCAAAGGAAAGTGTACTTACGTACTATGATGACTATCTTGGCGACATTTGGCGATAAAATGTTTCATTGGCAAATTTTAGTTTATCTTTATAAATTCCTTTAAAAATAATAAACCCAATTATAAAGGAACAAAAACTTAAAAACCAAAAATCCCGATATATATTATTATAAATAAACTTGTGTATATATACATATATATATAAACTATATACTAAATATGAATTAGGCCACCAGCGGCCGAGCGGTAAAGACGCTGAACACTGGTAGTTCGGTCCGAGGTTCGAATCCCGCGAACGGGCTGGCTGCATGGGCGTTTTCGTGGTTTTCCCCATGTGTAACGTGTATACGAGCCAGTTTCCCTTAGAAAGTCCTCCAGGAAGGCATCCCTCCCCTTAGGCAGATAGCCCTCGTGTGCTTTGCCATAACTGAATAACCTAACCTAAAACTAGTAGTTAAAAGAAAACGCTGAAGTTAATGGTGAGGAAAGTGGCGGGAAATAGCTTTCAAAATAGCATCGAAAGGCGTTTCCTGTTTTTTCCTCCAGACACATTCAGTTAAATCGAATGGAAATGATGGCGGCTTGTTGAACCTTCAGCAATATTATTTTAAATTTCATCCATTGATGTTGTTGCCTTCCGGTCTGCAACTCTGACTAGAAATGTTTCTTTTGTCTCCCGGCAAATTCCACCGAAGACCCACTGTTGTGGCAAGATACGACCTTGATTATGCTTTCGACGCGTAAAAAGCCTTTCGTCAATTTCGACAATCGTTCCGGGCCATCCAGTTTTAATATTTCAATTATCCTCCAAATCCTTCACACACACTTCACGCATATAATTATTTCAAGCAATAAGTCTTATGGGATAAATCGAACTGATGTTTTCCCCAATTAATGGACGACTGTTTATATGACGAAAAGTAAATAAATATTAAAACTCAAAAAATAAAAAATTCAATACGACTGTTTTCAAACCACGTACCAGTTCGGACACCAAACTTTTGTTGACAATTTGTTACATTGCATCTCTAATAAAATCCTGAATTATAAAACTTCATGTCCGTTTTTACAAACGCGTTCTTTGGGTAAAATTCCAGCCTCTCTGAAACATTCTATCGCTTCTTCTTCATTTGAAGGAAGTTGGAAAGTGTTGATATCCATTGGGAAAAAAATAATCACAAAAAGTTGCACGTGTTTAACCTAAACGAAATAATCCGCGTAAATGTAGTAAAAAAAGTGTGGTAATAGCAAGTGCGGAACTGGCGGGATTTACATAATATTTATGTAATACTCTTTATTTTAGCTCCCTGTATAACCTATGTTAGCGCCTAGATTTTTATAGGTAGTCGTCATATTATTTTTTCAGGTTGCCAGTTTTGGCGAGATATATAGGTAGTCTTCATAGTACGTAAGTACCAAGAAAAGCTATGGACATTGGATAACGCAGACATGTTTACGGTTGCTACCTCTCAGTGAGTGTCGTTCCGAAACATTTATAGAGGTTATAAGGTATTTCTTCCGCCTTCGTGGTGTAGTGGTCAGCACGCTCGGTGCGCATTCGAGAGGTTCGCGTCCCGGAGAGGGCATGCTCATTTTTCATCTTTCCTGCTTCTAAATAACCTAATGTCTCTACAAGATAAATAAATAACAAGAAAGTAAATTCTATTTTTTTCATAGTTTATCGTGTCTTAAGCTAAAATCTTTAATTACTGTACTACACCTGTTAAAAACGCCTCGTACTCATCAATAAAAATTTTACGGGGATTTAAACTAAGGGTACCAGAAGAAAAAAATGAATAGACCTGTATGGGTACCGATAAGCGTAATCTCCGTAGAAACCAGTAGACAAAGGCCTTTGGTTTTTTGGTAAACTTTGACCAAATTTCCGTAAAAACTAGCAGACAAAAACACCCTGTGAGTTGTAAGAGAACCCAAAGGCAAATTTCTGTAAAAAGCAGTAGATAAAAACCTGTAACACTGTATGAATATCAATAGGCTAAATCCCTGTAGACATGTTCAGTTATTCGCAGGCCAAACACTGCAAAAACCAGAAGACGAAACCAACAGAACTGTGTAGGTGCTAATAGACCAAATCTGCGTAAAAACTATTTGATAAGAGCCACAAACTGTATACTATCTTAGTAGGCGAAATTCTCATAATAACCGCAGAAGCGCATAATTCACACTGATCAAATATGCAGAAGTGTACTGGAATGAAGCAAAATTATTTATGATAAATTTTTATAAAATCTAATTCGAATAAAAATAATCAAATTTCAACATCTAGACGCTTACAGGCTTGTGCCATTTTCCTTGCATGCGGAAAGGTTCATAAAATATTTATATAAATTCACAAAATATATCCCCCATATGAAACTTATACGTAAAATTAAGATAAAATAGCTGCATCAATGCAGCGAAACATTAATTATTTCATGCCCTCAGTCTAGTTTTGTTAAAATTCATAATCAAAAAACTTTTCGCTTATTTGTGAGTGTCTTCCAAAAATTTTGCATTGAACTTTATAATCAATTTTTTTTTAAAACTCTGGCATATGCATTATCTACGCCTTTGGATTTCAGCATACTTAAGAATAAAAAAAAATAAATAAAAAAAAGTAAAGTAAAAAAGAATAAAATTTTGAAAGCTTTCAGATTTTATATTACGCTCAAAGAGACATTTTTTAAAGATTTGTGAATTACCCTTATTTACTAAATATTACGTTCTTCGCATTTAACATATACGATTCAATTCAAAAGCAATATCGCAAAATATTTAAAACAGTAAATCTTTAGAATTTCCGATACACAGTTCAGAGCGCTGGACATAAAAATGCTTTTTTCTGGTACAGTGTTGCACTGCTCGCTTTGAATTTGTTGAGACTGTTTATCAAAAATTCGTTAAAGTTTCACAAAATATGAAATAGATAATAAAACAAATTCCAAATTCTAAATTTGGGCTTCCAGATGCCCATATTCGAGTGGAGAACTATGTTATTCAAAACTTCATTTCTCTAGGTATCGTTGGTTTTCATAATGTGAGAAACGTTCATGCATTCATGCAGATTCATTACTTAATTTCGTTAAATATAATGCAGGGCTGTAATATTTGGGGTAACAATTGTGAAATGAAACGCCGTTGAATAGTGAACCAATGCAAAATGCCAAAAGAAAATTAGTAACCCTTCTGGGTAAATTGCCTCTTTGCGTTAATAATAAAAAAAATCTGAAAGCTTTCAGATTTTATATTAAGCCCAAAGGAGCGTTTTGTGTGTTACCTTTATTTATTAAATATCATGGTCTTCGCACTTAAACCATAAAATTAAATTCCGCAGCAATATCACAAAATAATTTAAAAAAGAGCATCTCTTTAGAATTTCTGGTACACAGTCTCGCGCGCTGGAGATAAGAATATTTTTTTCATACATTGCTCGCTTTGAAATTCTCGAGTTTCTTAATCAAAATTTCGTTGAAGTTTTACAAAATATAAAATAGATAATAAAACGAATTCCAAATTTGGGCTTCCGGATGCCCATGTTCGGGTGGAGGATTACGTTATTCAAAATTTAGTGGCTCTAGGTACCGTTGTTTTACCACAATGCCAGAAACATACATGCATTCATGCAGATTCTTCATTATTTAATTTCTCTAAATCTAATACAGGGCAATATTTTAAAAAGTGATTCGCTGTGTATAGTAAAGCGCC
This sequence comes from Stegodyphus mimosarum, assembly GCA_000611955.2. Taxonomy (NCBI): domain Eukaryota; kingdom Metazoa; phylum Arthropoda; class Arachnida; order Araneae; family Eresidae; genus Stegodyphus; species Stegodyphus mimosarum. The sequence goes on along the minus strand of KK120754.1, from coordinate 662,252 downwards.
ATAAAATTCAGTTGTCAGACTAATATCCGTTCTGGGCTGCCACCGCTTTGGGCTAATTAAATGCTAAATCTTTCTTTTTTTAAAGATAACATAACTAAATTGAATTAATAAAATCAAGCATAATAAAATAATGTTATAAATGAAAATAATTTTAATAACAATTAATAAAATTTTAATGTATAATTCCGGCTAATGTGAAATATAAAGAAAAGAAATTCATGTACTGTTTTCATTTTTCACATTTTGCTAGAAGCTGTGGAATGATTCTAAAGATTAGGGATTACCTTTTGGAATCAATTCTAAAGAAAACAATTGGTTCGCGTGAAAATTGTGTCAGAAATCGGAATTTGGCGTATAGAGCGAATTGTAGAAAGCGTTTTCCAAGAAATACTAGAAAATTTTATTTTTTAGTCAAACTTTTGAAACATTATATGTTCTCTTGAAGCAATAAGTACGGTAGAAACAGAAAACAGAAGTAGAGAAGCATACAAATTTCACGTATTTGTCTGTAATATAGTTCGAAGAGAATTGGCTTTTAGTAACAGATATTTGATTTAGAGAAAAACCTTCACATTTTAACATTCTTAAATGGCATTTTTAAAATTTTTAGATTAAAATTAAAAGTTATTCGCAAATCTTCTTCCGATTTAAATTAAAACTTCATATTGAGCTAATAGTTTGATTGTACGTAATTAATGCCAAGTTTTTGAAAGTTGTTTTTTAACACACTGAAATGGAACTTTGTTGATAAAAAGTGTTTTGGCGATTAAATGTAGTTATTTTTGAAATCTGAAATTTCTGAGCAAATATGTTTATTATTGTAGATTTAAGTAAGGATGGTGTTAATGAAATGAATCCAAAATGACGTCTTTTATCTAAAACCGTGATTTGTTGGAAGCTAATGTTCAAATACTTTCTCTTTCTTGCTGTTACTGTTTCGGATAAAACATTTGGAAACGTAATCAGAAAGGAGGAAATGAGCATATAGCAGGAAGCCATTCTAAGGCGACCAACTGTACTTCCAAGTAATTTTTATTATTTTAAAGAGATCATGCTTGATATTGAATTATTTATGTTTTTAGGAATGGTAGTCAGTTTTAGTAGAGGTCATCTTAGAGAGACGATCATGACCGGAGGGTTCTGTTATGCGTTTTAACATTAATTATTGTTACTGGTAACAAAAATGAGAAAATCTGAATATTAGCTATAAGAAAAAAATAAATAAGTAAAATTAAAAAAAGATAATCTAAAAGCTTTCAGATTTTACATTACGTTCAAAAGGACTTTTTTTAATGTTTCATGGGTTACCTTTATTTATGAAATATCATGTTCTTCGCACTTAAACCATAAAATTCAGTTCAACGCCAATGTCACAAAATATTAAAAACAGGATATTTTTAGAATTTCCGAGACACAGTCTCGCGCGCTGGAGATAATTTTCCCCCGTACAGTGTTGCCATTTCTCGCTTGGAGATCGTTGAATTTCTTAATCAAAAACTCATAAATGCTTCACAAATTATGACATAGATAATAAAACAAATTCCAAGTTCCAAATTTGCACTTCCAGATGCCCACATTCGGGCGGAAGATTACTTTATTCAAAATTGGATGGCTCTAGGTACCGCTGTTTTATCACAATGGGAGAAACATACATACATTTATGCAGATTCTGCATTATTTAATTTCGTTAAGTATAATGCAAGGCTCTAATATTTGGTAGCAACAATTTGAAAAGTGATACGGCGTTTACAGTGATTCAAAGCAAAATGCCAAAATGAAATTAACAGCTATTTGGGCTAAAAATAAATTTAAATAAAATGAAATAAATAAAAACTAAAAAGTTTGTAAACAACATTAAACCAATTAATTTTTTTCCTCATACCAGTATTAATTTCCAGTAGTTTCCATTGTTTACAAAAGAGGTCTGCTGATGCCAGTAAAAAATGCCACTTAAACCTATGTTATTATTATACTTCATTTGGCATGTTATTATGTTATTGTACTTTGCATTGTACTGGTATTGAAGGATTGTACTGATACTAGTAAGAAAACCAGTACAGTTCAATGTAAACCAGTGCAAACCAGCAGAACAGAACGGTATCTTTACATTGATGTGAGTTGCATAGATATCAATAGGATTCTATTAATACTAGTAAGAAAAACTAATAGAGACCAATAGGAAACAGTAAAAGTCAGTACAAACCATAGGTACCAGTAGAAACTGGTTCCTATGGGGCATTTTAGCAGGGAAGTTATCAGTGTGTTTGTATTTAATATATATCATTAATTTGCGTAAGTATTATACCTAAATAAATAAAAATATTATTATTTAATAGTATAAATATCATATTTATATTAATTTGAGTAATAATTAACCTACGTTTCATCGCATTTGCCCACTTTTACTTCCTTTTACGAAATAAAGAAGTAGTGTATTCGCGAAAATTTCAGCTATCATATTGTAAAGACATTACGTTATATTTGAAGCAGGAGACACAAAAAATGAGCAATGCCTCTCCAATACGCGCTGTGCTACCGTCACATCACGAAGGCATGCTGGAAGAAGGGATAAATTAACTTATAATATTTCAACGAAAATATCCATTTTGAGCACTCTCGAATCCGTTTTGACAGCTCCTGAATCCATCTGAAGAGTTGTTTTGCGTGACATCTGTATGTAAGGACAGAACAAAGACCTCTTTTTTTTCGAAAATGGATTGTAAAATGGATATTAAATGGATTCAGGAGAGATTTTTTTCATGACGTCTGTAGGTAGCTAGGTACGTCCATACGTCCGTATATACATATCGCATAACTAAAAAGAGAGTAGGTATAGAACGATGAAATTTTGTAGATGGGACTGTTATAACATCCAGCTGTTTCGTTGTAATCGGCCATGCCAACATTTATACGTAAGAAAAAGGAAGAATATGTAAAAAATAAAATTAGCAGCTTAAATTAATTTCTCTTCTTTATTCTAAAAATAGTAATCTCTCTGAACTGCGTCATTTCGAGGTTAATATATGCCATATGACTCTTACATAATTTTGATGACGTAAATGGAACTAAAACTCTCACAACCAACAGTAATTTTACATCAGTATTAACTATTCAGTCAAAATGCATTGAGAACCAAAACTAACTCAGACTGAATTAAGATTTCACCCTGAATATAATGAGCGCACTTGCTTTCTACACTTTGGCCTAGTTGGACTGTAGTCTGTCTGTTTTGACGATAAGCTTTGATTTAATTGCATGTTAATAATCTATGCAAATTCACTTGTGCTTCTTTAGAGTAGCTAGTTGAAAGAGTCTGCTATCTTTAGAAATATTTCAAAAATATTATCACCATTTTACACCTATGCTGAAATTTGCACCTTAATAATTTGAAACGAAGTGTGGTAATTCTGTGTTTAAAAGTGGATGAGATACAAAGCGATATAAATACGTTTAAAAATGCAATGTACGAAAACTTTCATGAGCCCTAATTTGCATTTAACTTTACATTAAAATGCATTCCGCTTTAAACTCATAGAATTTGTGATACATTTCCATTAAACCGAAGCGCCGATTAATGACGTATTTCATATGCAGCGTCAAATCGAAGACAAACATTTAGTTAAGAGTTTATCTTTCTAATTATCGCGGCAGCGAATTTGTTTACTGTATCAAACGCAGGCACTCCAAACGGAATTGCATTAGCTTTAATTTACAACTAAGAGCAATGGAATAAATCATTATGCAAATGTCACTATATGATCTCTTTCGAACGTATTTCCTACTTATGCACACCCAAATTTCCCAAATTTAATCGTAAAAGAGATACATGAATAGCATTTAAAAATATCTTTCAAAACAAAGTCTGAAACGAACATATCGAGATACATATCAGTGTATTTTATATAAATATATATGCCTATCTGTTTGTATTTCTGCGCATATATTATACACACGCACATTATGTAATATAAATTCTGTATATATATCTTGAGATTAGAAAAACAGTTGCGTAGATACATGCATGACGACAAAGAAAAGATTTCAGAAGTGGCAGTTCATTTCATCGCATAACTTTATTTCTAGTAAACTTTGATAAGCATAAATACTAAATGTACACATCATCATTTACAGGTGTGCTACGTGTTACAGCAAGCATTCATACTTGAAATGCTATTAATTAATCTTCTTCGAATTCGCTCAGCGCGAGTGCATAATTGTCACCAAATCTATTTTATCCTGATTTGTACTTTTTGTACGAAGTAGAAAGGAAGGACTGTAATGGCAAAAAATTTCGGGTATCATATTTCAACGAAAATATTCATTTTGACTACTATACAATGCAATTTAACGATGTTTTTGCGTTACATCCATACGTAACGACAGAATAAAAGACTCTTTTTCCGCAAAAAAATTATAAAACTGAATTAAAATGGATTCTAAACAGATTTTTCGTGGCATCTATGCGTACGTACGTATGTGGTGTATGTATGTATCTCGCATAACTCAAAAATGATTTACCTCAGAACGTTGAAATTTTGTACATACGACTCCTATAACATGTAGATGTGCACCTCCTATTTTGGTTCCAATCGGCTGCACCAAAAGTAGAAAAATTTATGTAAATATATATCCACTCTGCTATTCGGCTCAGTGAGTTCAGTGTTTTATTCTTATCTCTTTGTAAACTGCGCATTTTTTGCTTTAAAAATGATTGAATTATGTTATTCTTATCTTCCGGTTAGGGTTTTTATGTCTTTAGTAAATCTGCATGCAATATTTGTGGAATTGGCAACAATTTAAAAGTTGTTTAAGTGCGGTTAAGCCTAATTTTTTTGGCTATAGCAGCCATCTTTGTTTACATTTGAAACTTAGCAGAATAGCAGATTTGTTGCCAATCTAGAGAAACTAAACTTCGCCACAACAAAGATAACGCCTTGTTTTATTATTGCGAATTAAATCATGCTTAATAAATTCTGGAATTTATTCGCTGAAATAAATGTTTAAGATTTACTTCGTAATTTTTAATATCGATATTTTGAGATATTATGTGTTTTTGCGTTGTCGCGAAGTGAGAAATGAATTAATTGAATCAGAAATGAGAAATAGTGAATCGTCTGTGATAAACTGTTTCTTTCTTTCTTTCTTTTTTAGTTTGTTTAATTTCTTTTACACATCATTTTATATTTATTATAGAATTTGAATAGAATTTTTGTGCATTCTGTGTTACAAAATGAAAAAGATAGTGAAACTATTGCTATGGTAAACAAATATAGTGAATTTTAAAGAGTGCATTTATTGTATTGTGGTTTATGCGCTATCGACTTCCCCTTGCCGCAGGCTTCTCAACACGCTTCTTCGCGCTGTGTCTGCAGTGATCGTATAGTGAAAATCTAAAACTCCTGAAATTTGATTGGTGTAATCAAGAGAATTGTGAACTCAAGAAACAGAGAATGGGTTCATTAACTTCATTTTGAGGCAAATATCTTCATTCAATAAAAAACGATGTTTTTTGGTGACGAATTCGCCCTGCCATCGTGTACGCTCGTCATGTGTAAGCAACAAATTAGGCGAAATAAAAATAAACTAGGCAGAATCTAGGTTTGACTTGGCTTAGTTGATTATGGCAAAGCACACTAGGGCTATCTACTTGAGGGAAGAAACATCTCTTCGTGGAGGACTTTCTAAAGGAAACTGGATCGTAGAAATACGAATAACTTCCCTATACTTACAAAATAATCTGCATAGATTCAAGAATAGATCAGTGGTTTTTCCGTGTTCAATATTTCGTCGACAGTATATTTAGCATGATCATTACAGATAGATACGCGGTTTGCGATCGTCTGTAATTTGTTTATGAATATTACTCTCAAGGGCTTTAAAAAATGATGGTGCTATCTGTAGTGTGTCTTTGGAAACATGTCATGAAAATTAAAAAAAAGAAATTAAGTAATCACATGTGAAAGTTGTGATATTAGTCATTGCCAATACACATGTGAGAAGTAAGTATAATTTTTATTCTAATTTGCTAGTAATAGCTTAAAAGAAGATATTATTTACCTTAATTTTAAAATCAGGTTTATCGCATTCTACAAAGCGCAATGTATTTAAGAACCCGTATTGATTGGGCACACATGGTACACATACCATAATATTTTATTGTAAGGTTTTCATTATAATATTATTTTATTACACATTTCTTCATTGTAACATTATGCGCTCCACATTACCGTGCAACTTACATTTTCAAAACAACAAATAACAGCTAGCAGAGCCTAAGCTGCCAGCAGGAAGGCAAAGTAGGAAAAGAAAAGGGCTGCGCAGTAGTAACAGTGGTATTTATAGACCTGATTTCTTTGTTTAAATTCTGGATCTGCGATTGAATACGAGCTATCACAATGCAGGAGAGTTACATACGAGCATGAAACGGATAGACGCAATCCAGAAGAAAAATATTATAAACAATTTAGAACAGAAAGGGGCGATACACAAATTAAAATAAAGAATTACGAGGGTACTGCTAATTTAAATGATAATTTTGAGTTATTGATTTCTGAAGTCGTAGATGTAAACGAAGACAGCCGAGTCATGAGAAACAATGCAACCGGGACAGGTTGAACACGTTTTACTACTGTTAAAGACTTTTCAGTGTACTCAACTAAAATCAGTTTATAATTATGATCAAACTAAGATTTTTTTTACGTGCGGCAAAGCGCATGAGGGCTGTCATGTGCTTAATGTGCTTAATGGGAGGGAATGCCTGCATGAAGTATTTTTTTATGAAAATTGATGGCACACGTGACAAAAAATACGAAAATGCCCTTGCTGCCGATCCGTTTCGCCTGGACTAGAAATCGAGTCAAATTACTAATGTCCACTGACCATACTATGTGGTTAGTAATAGGCTAATCAGAAATAGGACAAAAACTGAAAACCAGAAAGTAGTAGTTGATTTTCTGTCTGGAAAAAGAATGTTCAATACATCGTACGAAAGCTGAAAATCTCTGAGTCGTCGGAACAGTCTTTCCTGAATGCAACGAAAGTGCTGCAGGAATTATTAGTTTATATTTATCCTAAATAGTTCTATTAATTATAAACACAACATAAGATTTACCCTAATTTCATTAACAGTTATTTTAAGTTTATGCAACATTCCTATCATTCTAGTTTCAGCTTACAATTTTCTACCAGAATGTAATTTCAGAAACGCAGTTAATGCAAATGAGTAAAGAGTAGTATTTAAGGCGATGTTTCACCGACTTCGTGAGAGAAAGTCCGAATTTCTGACTAGCGCGCGTTTGCCTTTTGGCTACGTCTCTCTTAGCTATTGCCACGCTCGGCCATACTTTAGGCCCTTGTTTGGCTTCGCCAACTTAATTAAGATTTAGGGGCCAACTACTTAGAATCTTGATAGCTTCGGCTATATCTTCAGTTAGCTTTAGTTAAGTTTAAATTCCTATTCATTTAAATTCAAGCCCAAGTGGAGGCTTTGCTGTACGTTCCGAGGTAGGAACTGATTGTATTTATTCTCAGAAATAAAGGGTAGTTAACCTTTCTTAAATCTTAGGTCTCTGTTAACACACTTAAGCGATTATTCGCTTGTTAGTGTTTGTGGGGTTTAAGGATTGAATACTGAATTAATTAAGTAAAACACCACAACAGTAACATTATTAAATTGCTTGAAACGTGCCTTTGTCTTTAAAAACTGTTTTAGTGTTTTTAACTTATTAGCCCAAAGAGACAGTTTGCTCAGAAGGCTTATTAATTTTGTTTTGGCATTTTGAGTTGATTCGGTATAAAAGTCTCAATCACTTTTCAAACTGTCACCACCGAATATTAGAGCCCTGAACTATATTTAAAGAAATTAAATAATGAAGCCTCTGCACGAAGGTATGTACGTTTTCCACATTGTGAAAAAACAACCGTAGCTAGAGGCATCAAATTTTGAATAACCTAATCCTCTATTAGAATATGGGCATCTGGAAGACCGAATTTGTAATATGTTTTATTACATATTTAATATTTTGTAAAATTTTAACGAATTTTTGATTAATAAACTCAACGTTTCAAAATGAGCAGTGGCAACATTTTGCGGAAAAGAAACATTTTTATCTCCAGAGCGCGAGACTGTCTATCTGAAATTCTAAAGATATGCTGTTTTTAAATATTTTGTGATATTGTTCTTGAATTGTATTTTATGTGGTTTAAGCGCGAAAAATATGATATTTAACACGCGGGAAAGCGCGTGGGGTGTATCATACCTGAACGTTACAAAAAAGTGGAATATTCCTAACTTACGAAACTGAAATTCTATGTTGCATTCAGCAGTTGAGTTTTTAGTTGCGGTTGCCTTTCAGAACCACTTTTCCGTTGTCTCTGTGTCTCAGAAAACGATTTATCGGTATTTTGTTGCAAATAGGGTATGGCACACCCCACGCGCCTGTCCGCGTAAGTGTTCTTCTGATTGAATATTTATTTGAGAAATTTATTTCTAGAGTGTGACAGTGAATATTTCTACTCGCAAACGATTTTAAAGTATTTGAAATTAAATTTTTAAAGATTTCTTTGCGCATTGCATTATGGTAAAAAGAATGACACCCTATGAATTGGAAATGCAACGTTTGTGAGATTTACGAGACATATTTGAAAGTGACGAAGATTGCATTTCGGAAACTGAAGATGAAAATAAGAATATTTTCTACATTGTTTGGTTTCGACAAAGATCAAACATTAATTTCTTATGTTCCTAAAAAAGAAAAAAAACTGTTCCAATGCTTTCAACATTCCATAACGATAATACAATTGGACAAAAGGAAACGACAGAAATTATATGTTTTTATAATATGACTAAGGGAGCAGTGGATACTGTGGATGAAACGGCAGCAAGTTATTCAATTGTCAGAATAGCAAGGAGGTGGCCAATGATAATATACTTTTCTGCACTAAATGTTGATGCAATAAACGCTCGAATTATAATACTTTCAACTGCTAATCCACCAACCAGATAGAGAAGCAGATGTCTGTTTTTGAGGGTCTTAGCATTTCAATTAATAAACAAAATGTATTGATCAACGATCAGAGGTTAAGACTTTGCCGAGAAACTTACGCACTGCATGCAAAAGAAGAGCAGAAGGTTCGAGGAATAATTCGAAACGAATATACGAAGTTCGAAGCAACTAAATAAATATAAAAGATGCGACGAATGCCCTCGAGCCAAGGGCAGAAAAACGCGAATGCGATATTTAAAATGTGGAAACTTTCTGTGCTAAGAACACCATGAATGTATTTTGTTCAAAGTGTAAAAAAGTAAAATAAGCACTGTGTACTAGAGCTGCAATAAAACTTAGCGGTATGATGTTTATTTCGTTATTATTTTCATGTGCTTAATTTTAATGCTCTATAAGTTTATTTTGGAAATTAATTTTTTGTAACCCAAGTATTATTCACGTATTATAAAAGAAGAACAGTTTTAAAACTAAATAAAACTGTTTTTAGCCCTATTTTAAATACTGGGTTATGTGACACTTCATGCGTTCACTCTAGCAACTTTTCTCGATGCGCCTTCCGCCGCGTTAATACATAAAGGTAACATGCAGAACGTTAAGAAACACCCCTTTGGGCCTAAAATAAAAGTTTAAAGCTTTCAAATTTTTTTATTATAATTTACTTTTATGTTTACAACTATTTTGAAATAATACAAGTACCAAGTGGAAGCTCTCCAGTTTCCGCGAATTCTAATATACGTCTGCCCCTGATCTGGAGTAGGAGGTGCTGCACGTTGGGCATTCTTCGGTTAAGACAAATCAGTTACACAGTTACTCAGTTACACAATTACTCAGTTACACAATTACTCAGTTAAATTCCTTATTAAAAATGAAACAAATCACTAACAAATATATTTACAGTTTTTAAATCGCTCAGCTTAGTTAATGTTATAATTTCAAAGATAAATTAGGTATATGATACATTTCTATATGGTAACACATTTTAAACTAGCTATGTGCCTTTATCTACAACGGCATCAGGGCATAGATTAAAAATATTACGTTTCTCACAAAGTCAATATTATAGCAGCGTAACGTAACGTATTTTCGTATCTCTTTACCGTTTCAGGAGCTTAATTCAAAATCACTCTTTAAGCAACATAAAAAAACATTCCTTGATTAAAAAAAACTTGAAAAGGAAATATTTTATTCCCCAGCCTTGAACTTAAAGAAAAGTGTGGAACACCTTTGCTGAAGATAAAACTCAATCATCCGTATTGGATCGGACGCCAAAAGCTTATCTGTCAAGAACATCGGTTTTCGAACAGAGACAGGAAAAAAGAATTTAATCTAGACTCAAGTTCACCGCTTTCAATCCTTTTACAAAAATCGAAGAGACATGAATTTTAAAACCTGGAAAAGTACAGGAGAACTGTAAATTTTCTAGCTCACTTTAAATTCAATGCAGAAAGTTTTGTATATTATTACTAACTACGTTAAATATTCAGTATATAATGCATCCTGTTCATAAACTTTACTGCAAAGTTTAACGCTAATAAATTACTATGTAATCAGTGGATAAGATTGCTGATCACAAGAATGCAGTGTTTGGTTTGAATTAGAATGACGGGGAACGAGCTGGCTACATGAGAATTTTCGTAGGTTTTCCCAATATGTTATAAGGTATTTTCGCTCTCCTTTCCGCATGCCTTAGTGGTGTGAATGGAAGGTTACTCGACGCGTATTCGAGACGTCCAGGGCTCGAGTCTCGGCAAGAGCATTTTTCCAGTCGCCTCCTTCCCAGCCCCCCCCCAAAAAAACGAATGATTCTCGAGTAATTGGCGCCCGAACTAAAAACGTGGTGGACGAAGAATGTTGCCACACACCCAGGATTTCGCAACTAGGTCCCCTCATCTCCAGTCGTTCTTTAAAAAAGGGGAGTATATAAGATATCTTCTCCCTCTGTTCTGCGGGTCTTCGTGGTATAATTGAAAGCATAAACGACGTGTATTCGAGAAATCCGGAGTTCGGGTCCCAGAGAGCGCACTGCATATTCTTCACGTCTCTTCAAAATTAAAAAAAAACCTAATGACTCTACAATGCAATGTGAATAACGGCCGTTTCCCTTAAAGCTGTGTCCAAGAGCAAAGAAGTCTTCATGCAGTTAGCCACTTCTCCGTAATTTAAATCCCAGTCGAACTATCAGTATTCAGCTGCTTTATCCCCTCGCCTGTTGATGGGTTCATTTGACAAGAAATCCACAATTAATGCCGTCGCATAGCTTTGTAGGCTCATTAGGCTATTTGCGTGCAAAAATGTTAAAGAAGCAATACTTTCTCTCTGGGAATCGAATCCGAGACTTTCCAGTTCGGTAGCTGGACGCGTTGACCATTACAATAAAAAGACACAGGGAAGGGAATTGTTTCAATTTCTTATATGAATCTGCTCCTCATTTTGAGATATTACTTAGAACACGGCCAAGAGAAACAAAGCGTCAATCACTGATCAAGGTCTCGATCACATTCCAAGAGTCAGTGCGAAAATTTCTACAGCTCCCATTCCAGTTTTGAACGAGACTAGCTTACGGAATCCATGCTACCCCCATACAACCAACCTTCTAAGCATATAAAATTTTTTGTTGAAATATGATACCCGAAATTTTTCGCAATTACAATACTTCCTTTACTTTGAACACGGAAGTAAAAATGGAGATTTAATCTGCCTCGGCTGCCAGTTTCCTATTCAATATTATCTACATTCTACCCAATGAAAATTCTTGCTGTTCATTACGGATTTAATATTCTACGTTCTAAGCTATTTTCTACGTATCTATGCTGCTATCATTATTTCTACAATATCATTACTTTTAAGTGCTTTATCACAATGAATGAATTGTCATTTTATCCCAGTAACATCAAGGAAAGACACCGTAACGGTGGTCCTGGATTTCTTGTCTGGGGAGGCATTATGCCGAACGGGTGAACTCAGCTCCACGTTTTCGACAGAGGTCTGTAACCGGGGATCGCTATTGTGATTAGGTACTCCTTCCCCATGTGCGTCTGTTCCGAGGTGCCATTTGCCCAGACTTAATTTTTATGGATGACAATGCACGGCCACATCGGACTCTTGCTGTTGAGGAGCTACTGGAAAGTGAAGATATCACTCGAATGGATTGGCCAGCGTACTCCCCAGATTTAAATCCCATCTAACATGTGTGGGATGTCTTTGGGGAGACGCATTGCAGTACGCTTACATCCTCCGGAGAACACCCAACAACTCAAACAGATGCTGATTGAGGAATGGGCACTCCTACCGCAAGAAATGTTGCACCAGCTGGTTCTGAGTATGCGGAGACGATGCGAAGCAACTATTGCAGTGAGGAGAGGGCATATCCCATATTAAGGAACATCTGCTTATTGTTCTTCCTCTTGGATAGACAATCATGAGTCACGATACTACGTGTTCAATAAAGCTTGCTTTTGTTCGATTCCATACCGTATGCATTGTATTCCTTTTTCAGCTCCCATGCTTTCGTCATCCTTTACGTGCATAATACTCTCCTTCCTTTCTGCATTTCATGTCTCTCAGTTGATTTCTCGTGGAGTTATGGCGAAAAACTTGCTGTTGCTTAAGTTTTGCACACAGTGTATATTATACTCTGATTGCGATACATGCATAGTCTGTATAGAAATCAGTTACATCCCTAATATGGAAAATATGTGAACTTCAGAAAATGCCAAAAAAGAAAACATGCCAGTTTTGAGAACAAACTGCTCAATTCTACAAATATTTGGCATTCTTTTTAAGTAGAAAACAAATATTTAAATTTTCGATGAAGGAGGAAGTCGTTTAGTTTATTTGACCAACAATTTTTAAACTTTTCCTTCGGTGGAAACTAATTTCAAAGGCTATGTTTACTTTGTGGGACAAAACAGTTGGTTCTGAAAAAGTAACTTTGTACTACCTGATTTGCCTAGACTTCTTGGAAGATTTAGCTAATCGTTCACAATGTTTACATAATAAGCTTTTAAAAATTATTTTTGCTGTTTCCTACATTTCACATTCTCACTTGAACAAACTGTTTTAGATGAATGAATAACTGAAGTAACAATTCTATATAACTTGGGAGTAAAACTTGAATGGAATTTATAACTTAGTTTAATTTTTGAGCAAAGCAATGAAGCATAATCTTAAATCAGTGTCAGTTTCACTCTTCGTTGCTTTAGAAGTGATTTGCCGTACAAGCTACAGGAGAAGTTTTGAAAATGTATAACCGATCGATAATATTTTTCCCTGGCTATACTATTTTAATCCATTATATTGTAAAATGTAATGGTATGGGGTAACGCATATTATATCTACCACACTTAATTTAACAACAAAAAACGTTACGTGCTTCTTGGAATTTTATATGTCTATAAAATAAGAGTAAACACATAGGCAATAAAACGAGCTATCAGGATTTTAAATATACAGGCCGTTTATAAAGTCCCGGACCCATTTTGATGTTTAATAACTCATAAAATAACGAAGATATAAACAAACTTATGGCATTTATTCATGGAATAATTTATATATTTTCCTTTTCAGGTTTGTATATCTTTACTTTGTAAATATTGTCTGCGCGTGTGGTTAATTTCAGATAATTTCATTTTCCAGTCTAAATATCTGTACTTTCTGTAATGTTCTCCGACGAAGCATCCTTTCATCTTTCTGGCATTGTTAATCGCCATAATGTGCGCATATGGAGATCTGAAAACCCCCATGAATACCCTGAGGCACAAAGGGATTCCCCAAAGGTTAATGTGTGGTGTGGACTAATGCACGACCGAGTCACTGGGCCTTTCTTTTTTACAGAATAGACGGTCTCATTCAGTTGTATACTTAGACATGTTGGAAAACTTCGTATTTCCACAACTAGAAGAGCTTCAGCCACATGTCTTTTTGCAACAAGATGGTGCACCACCTCATTAGGGGTTTCTCATGGTGCACCAGCTCATTTCTCATTGGGGGAACCATCGTTCGTAGTTCTTTGAATGACCATTTTACGGGAAGATGGATTGTACGAGGAGGTCCAATTTCTTGGCCACCCAGATCACCTGATATAACGTCGCTGGACTTGGGATTTGTAAACGACAACGTTTACAAGAGGAGCGTGTCGAACATTGATGACCTAAAAGCCAGAATTACAACCGCAATAGCCTGTGTGTATGCTGACATGTTTCCCGGTACCTGGCGTAAAACTGAATATCGACTTGATATTCTCCGTGCGACGAAGGTGGCACACGTGGAAGTTCATTGACAAGGGTCATGAAACTTTTTGAGTCTGTCTAACCATTTATGTTATTAATTTATATCTATCTTTATTATTTTATGAGTTATTAAACATCAAAATGGGTCCGAGACTTTATAAACAACCTGTATATATAGAGAGTGAACTAAAAGGAATAGAGCAATTAGTATAAAATCAATATTTTTTTAATATTTAAAAGATTGCTGTATCTGAGAAAGGTTAGGTTATTCAAGTATGGCAAAGCACACGAGGGCTATCTGCCTAAAGGGAGGGATGCCTTCGTGGAGGACTTTCTAAGGAAAACTGGCTCGTATACACGTTACACATGAGAAAAACCACGAAAACGCCCATACAGCCAGCCCGTTCGCGGGATTCGAACCGTATCTGAGGAAGATTGTGTAGGGCAGTAAAATGGTTGCATGCTCATTGGAAGTGAAAATAAAAGCCGGATAAGGAAATTTCTTCTAAAGAGCAATTACAGTTATAAAAATGTAAAAACTAGAGTTACAAATAAAAGTAAAAACTGTAGAGTCATTAGGTTAATTTAATGCTGGAGACATGAAAAATGTACATTGCCCTCTCCGAGACTCGAACCTGGACCTCTCCAATATTCGCCAAATGTGCTACTGTTACACCACAAAGGCATGTAAAAAGGAGGGAGAAGATACCTTATATACTCCCCGTTTTAAAGGACGACTGGGAATTAGGGGACTCAGTTGCCGAATCCTGGTGATGAAGAATCATCCTTCATTACCTTTTTTTAGTTCGGGAGTCACTGTAGAGTTCTTACGATTATCAATGTCAGGAAGCCGAAAAATGTGCAATGCCCTCGCCGTGACTCGAACCTGGAAATCTCGAATACTCGTCGAATGTGTTACATAACGAAGACATGCCGGAAGGAAGCAGAAAAAAAAACCTTATAAAATCGCTCCATGTTTAATGTTTCAAATAGAACTTTTTAAGAGAATTCAAGGATATTTGAAACACTAAACCCACATGATTAATGAGTGCCGAACATGCGGTTCGTTTGTCCTGATTTCGAATACTCTTTCCTGTATAAAACTATATATATATATGCCTAATCAATAATGTATATTGCAGTGCACAATACGAAAATCAGCGAAGCTTGGAAATATAATAAATTCCAAATGTTCTTCTCTTGCTTGGACGCATTGTTCGAAGTAATGCAGAAAGACTTCCAGAAGGCATCTCAACATGTCCCGTAGAAGAGTATAACATCTCAAAGTATTTCACAGCTAATAGCAACCTTCAATTCATCAATCGTCTGTAAACGATGTGCAAAGACTATCTCATTTATTTTGCTGACCTAAGAGGAAGTAGTTTAAGGCTGTCAAATCTGGGGAGACGTATAACCAAGTTAACTGCAAAACGAGAACTCAGATGATTAGAAAAAATCTGTCGAAGTACAGCCACACTTGCGTCAGTCGTTCCGACATCCTGTTAGAATCAAACTGTATCCACCAACTGTCTTGCCCACATTTCTGGGGATCTTCACTATTCTGTATAGAATTGGTGCTCTTTCACGAAACTTATAACCGGTATCTTAGTTAGGCTGATATATTTAAAATCACCAAACAAGATATTTTGTAATTTCTCTAAGATTTAAAGTATAAGGTAGGATATCTTTGCATTTACAGAAGAAGGAAAAATGTCCGATCGCCCTCGAAATAGATACAGGTTTATTCAAAGTCTGCATCAGGTTGGAGTTTTCATTTATTTATTTTCTTGTCTAGATTTAAATTTGACATGTTTCTTTTCAGTTAAACCGTAGATTTACAACATTAGCAAATCTCGCTGTCAAATGGAAGTGAAGTTATTGACATTTTCCTGAATTTATTACTAGCTATTTGAAGCGAAAGTATTCCCCAGTCCGACATAGAAATAATATATTTCTTCTCCAAGTAGTAATATTCTTGTTCAAGTTCTCTACTTCGCATGAATAAGTTACGGAAATTAAAGTGTAAAGAAGGAAACGCTATACATTGAATTTTGAGACAAAATACCGGGTGATAAAAAAGTCAGTATAAATTTGAAAACTTAATAAATCACGAAATAATGTAGATAGAAAGGTAAAAATTGACACACATACTTAGAATAACATGGGGTTTTATTAGAAAAGCAATAACTAAAAAAGCAATAATCTAATCAGAAAAGCAATAATTAGCATTACAAATTAAGACAAAGCAAAGATGATGTTCTTTACAGGAAATGCTCAATATGTTCAACATCATTCCTCAACAATAGCTGTAGTCGAGGAATAATGTTGCGAACAGCACTGTAAAGCATGTCCGGAGTTATGGTGAGGCATTGGCGTCGGATGTTGTCTTTCAGCATCCCTTGAGATGTCGGTCGATCACGATACACTTGCGACTTCAGGTAACCCCAAAGCCAATAATCGCACGGACTTAGATCTGGGGACCTGGGAGGCCAAGCGTGACGAAAGTGGCGGCTGAGCACACGATCAT
>KK120754.1:569879-640433 GCA_000611955.2 Stegodyphus mimosarum | reverse complement strand
GTAACGTCAACATGCTGCGACTGCTGGTGCTCCTGATTCTATCTCTCATTACAGCTCCTTTTATACACGATTTTCATGCGCAGTCACTGACGTTTTGCTGTCCAGCGCCATCTGTCGGACATTTTTTGAACTTTTTTTGGTTCTAATAAAACCCCATGTCATTCTAAGTATGTGTGTCAATTTTTACCTCTCTATCTACATTATTCCGTGATTTATTAAGTTTTCAAATTTATACTGACTTTTTGATCACCCTGTAGTATGAAATCTTCTGATTTGTCTGTCTGTATTATCTGATAATGGTCCAGCGCACAATGGTCTGCTGAAAGGAGAGAACACGAAAAGTTCCGTTTGAAGACTGACATCCAGATAAGGATTTCTCGAAGTGGTTTAATTAATATTCTACATTAATCATTTTCCGTGAAAGCTGCCACTATTTTTACTTAACAAGTAACTGTTAAAAGACTGAATTTTACAGTCTGATTCTGAGAATTTCACTTTAGAATATAAACAACTAGCGATATCCCGTTCTTTGTAAGTGAATAAGGAGAAAACAATTATTTTCATCCGAAATTTAAAAGCACATATAAATGTAACACTTATAAATGCATTAAAAATAAAAAAAAATAATTATTACATTACGTTTGGTGAATATGAAAATAATAAAAACGTCGAGTTAAAAACAATAATTTTAAATCAAAATTGTCAAACTGAAATTCAATATAAACAAACTTTTACATAAAATTTCTGTTTGGCAGTTTCATCAGGGGGTAACAATTTAATCCAAAGGTTAACAATGTAAAATTAACAATTTAGGATTTTTACATTTGTATTATACTTTATCAATTTTATGGAGGGGTTGTTTACACTGCTGTGATTGTTTATCGTTCCTTGTTCTACTTTGCTGTATCTGCAATATGAATATCAAATTTACGATTAACTTTGATTATTATTTTATTCCCACTAAATAGCAGCGCACGGTTTAACTAAGGGTTTATTAGAATTTACTGTTTTCCTATTCGTTTGTTTTCTTTCACTTTATTTTATAAAAGAGAAAAGTAACCACGAAAATCTGCACTTGCTATCGAGTTTTAGTGGGTTTACTGAGAATGTTTAATGCAAAAGTTATTTCGAAATTCGCAGCATTCATCTAGTGCTCAAGAATATTTCAGAAATTTCCCGAATTTTCTTCTGTAGCAAATTTTAGAATTTTATTATCGTCTATGTTATCATCTGCTTGCTGTATATTAGTCGAAATCGACGTTATCCCAGATGGGTTATTAGTCTCGAAACGGCATTTTGTGTTGGTTCACTATAGAAGTCTGAATTACTTTTCAAATATTTGCCACCAAATATTAGAGCCTTGAATTACACTTAAAGAAATTAAGTAATGAAGAATCTGCATGAATGTATGTATGTTTCTCGCATTGTGAGTAACAATGATACCTAGAGGCATCAAAATTTGAATAACGTAATCTTCCATAGAATGTGGAAGCCCTAATTTGAATTTGAAATTTGCTTGATTACCGATTTCATATTTTATAACACTTCAACGAATTTTTGATTAAAAAACTAAATGATTTCTAAGCGAGCCATGGCAACACTGTACGAAAAAAAAATTATCTCCAGCGTGCGAGATTCTGTATCGGAAATCTTAAAGATACGCTCATTTTAAAATTATTTTGCGATATTGCTGTTGAACTGAATTTTATGGTTTGAGTACGTAGAATATGATATTTAATAAATAAAGGTAACACACAAAACGTTAAAAAAAGCCTCTTTGGACGTAATTTAAAATCTGAAACACTTCAGATTTTTTTTCTTTATTAATTTTAATATACACACGTTAACTTTACATAAATGTAAGCGATATGCTATAAATACAATTTTGTAAATGGCAACAGCATTTAATTTCAGTTTTATTGTTGTTCCAAAACAAATATTCTTTAAAAAGTTACTAGAATGTTATATAATGTTAAATTATGTACTAGAATGCAGTATTCTCTCGACTTGCTTCGTAGAATTATATGCTACAAATAAAAACGTCTTTATCTGAGAATCTTGGATTTTTAATGTTGCTTTATTATAGAACTTAGTTATTAGTCTTTTCGGAATTCGGGGCTCAAGGATAGCTAGCTAATTCGGTAGAAAATTCGGTGAATTTTCAAACTTATCTTACACTTAGTGTCCGCTTATAAGTATTTGTAGAGTTAATCAGCATTTGTAAAATCGAGGTTTAAATGATAATCTTGATCAGTGAAATACGTCAAGAAAAATGAGTTATTTATTTTTATTATTCTTTTAAAGCTAGATAAAAGAAAGACAAGCTTACACCAGCATCAACGAAATCAATTGTCTTGATGAATAATACATATATTTTGATGTGTTTCAAAGCCTTTCATGCGTTGTTATATGTTTTATGTAATACATAAAATGGGAGAATTTGCCTATGGGAAGGGATACTTTCGTGGACGGCTTTGTAATGGAAACCAGCTTGAAACTGTATTACAAGTGCGCAAACGAAACATTTTAAATTACAAAGGAATAAACAAAAGCAAACCTTCCATTGGCCGAGTAGATGAGACTACTAAATGCTGATAATTTCGAAGCGGAATCAAACCTATATAAACACTCTTTTACGATGTTTCGCGATTCTGGACCTGTCTTGGGAAAGCATTAAAATAACACTTGTTTTAACTCATGAGAAACAGCGTATGACAGAAATGTAGAACGTATAACGTCCATTATGCAGGGCACAAATGAGCATTCAAGAATGATGTCTTTTTAATATAAGGTATAAAATCAGAACTTAAAAAAATGTCATTATTTACTTAGTTAGAAAACTGTCATTTATTGACTTAAAAACTGATGATTCTGCGTTCATTGCGTCCAAAATATGGAAAACTACAAACTTCTTCTCTTAATCTGCTGCCCATTAAGCAGATTTAAAATCAATAAACTCATCAGACTATGATTGCAGGAACATGCCGTCAAATGAGTTTATCTCGAACTAACAGTCATGTTCGTTCTGAGATCATTCTGATTATCCTGCAGTTTTAAATCTAAGAGCGCAAGTATTTTATCAAACGCATTAAAATCTTTCTGGCATGTAATAACACGATACGAAGACAACACAGAGGGATTTTTCACTTCAAAAATGTTTTCGTATGTTTTTACCAAATGAATTCCAGTATAAGATATTTAAAACTTTGAAGATTTTGCCCTTTGTTGTTGATAACATTATAAGGAATTTCTCCCGCCTTCTTCGCATGCCTTCGTGGTGTAGTGCTCGGCACGCTCAGCACGCTCGGTGCGTATTCGAGAGGTCCGTGGTTCGAGTCTCCACTGCTCATTTTTCACACCTCCTACTTCCAAATAAAGTTTAATGACTCTGCAACATTACCTATCGTAACTTTAGATATCGAAAAACTACGGATTTCACAGCTTTTTTTAATAACTTAGGTATTTCTCCCGCCTTCTTGGCATGCCTTCGTGGTGTAAAGGTCAGTATGCTCGACGCGAATTTGAGAGGTCTGTGGTTCGAGTCCCGGTGAGGGCATTGCTCATTTTTCACATCTCCTGCTTCCAAATAACCTAATGAGTCTACAACCTAGATACGAATATTTGTCTTAGGAAAAAACCCAAACATATCCTTCCATACATTGCTTCTTTAACAGCAACATTTTGCATGAAAACAAAACTGCCAATTAGCAGACGATAATTCATACTTTCAATAATATAGCTGTAGTTAGAAAAAAATTCTTAGAAAATGATTTTTTTAATAGCGAAACGAAACCATCTAAAATATGTTCAAACATCCTCTGTAAAAAGGTTTAAAATGTCACAGCTCAAGTATCTGAAAAAGAATGTCTACATTTATCTCATTTTATAGTTCCAGTTAGCGTTCTTCTGTGGCATCCACCAGCATATCATATTTGTTTTCACAACTATTCCCAGCCTTGCAGTATTCGCAGCCTTGTATGTCTACGATACGAGGATCAAGCATTTCCATCGCGCTGATAAGTGAAACGTGTACTTCAGTTTATTATCATACAAACACGCTGGCTTGCAGATACAAGTTCAACAATTATATTTCATCCAACAATAACAAATCATTATGATGAATTAATAGGTCCTTTCAGACATAGGCCATCGTTTGAGTACTCCAAAAGAGACTCCTCAAATTCTGGATATTGACTTTCATGAGTACCAAATCTGTCAGGGACACCTTCGCTTTTGATTCATTAAATGGTCTTCCCAGCGAATGGTGGCACTCATGCTCAGCTAACTATCTTCATGAACGAGTTTTGAACAAGCCATTCGCGGTTGAAGTAGTAACACTATTTGTAAAATCACGCACGAAACCATTTTTAAGTTTTTAATACAGAGACAAGTTTCTGTTTTTATTTGTCCATTGAATGGAATGATGCACTGTACTTTTAAATAAATCTGCAGTTAATTATCTTTCGAATGCTTGGTTCTAGATTCTCAGTTAAGGGCTTTTAACTCTAGGGTTTATCTAAGTAGGTTCCTCTTATTGACTAGCTCCACTATACGTGAAGTTCAGACATTTCAACTAATGAAAAATTGGCTTTGTTCAACGCCTTGGAGCTATGTCGGCTGTAACAGATGCTTTCGGTTCCTCAGATAAAGCCTACTGTGAACAGCCCTTTATAGAATCTGAGACACAAAAATCTAGAAATAAAATAGCATTTTTTTTGGCCTAAAACATGTGTAAAAGCATTAACGTCAATTACTACATGTTTGTAAGATACTTGAAGTTGTCTTCTGATTAAACGGCGTGGTTCTGAGATTAGTGTTTCCCGTTAACTCAAAAATCATCACTCAAAACCCAGGGCAGTTAAAATAAAGACAGGAAATTGGAATAACTCATGCACATTATATTTAAACATAGAAGAATTAAGTATCATATGGGCAACAATGTCACAGAGTTCAAAGTCACATAAAAACGATAATATTTTTTTAATTGCACAATATGCTGCAATAATATATATGCTACAATTATATACAGTATAATTTGTGATGCATTCAGAAAAATGTACCATTAACTTATATATTACTGTGAATAAAAATACGTTGTGATATTTCCTACTATCACAAAAGTCAACCAACGCAATTTCATTTTCTCTTTTTGCATTTTTGGTAGACGCTTTTGTTTTGCTGTGATTTCATCGTGCCACAAAAATCTGATTTGATCACCACACAACTTCCGTATACGGCTTATTAAATTATACACTCTTTTTGCTGCCTTTCACTCGAATTTATTTCGTCAAATTATTCTACATTAACTAAATGATCCCTATTAATTAATTTAGAATAAATGATTATTCTAAATTAACTAAATGAGTCTAAATTAACTAAATCCGAGACAAGTCGAAAATGGCATCAAAATTTGCTAACTTTGAAATTAAATACCGCGGTCAATTATTTGCCGCAAGAGAATCAAATTCCTTATAATTTTATTTCTTCATAAAGAATGTAGAACGTTCCCAAATATAAGTATAGGAATCGGAAAACCGCATTAAAGGTTCGCAGTCGTCATTTTATAAAACATTTCTCCCGCCTTCTTAGCATGTCTTCGTGGTGTAGTGGTCAGCACGCTCGGCCCGTATTTGAGCGGTCCGTGGTTCGAGTCCCGGCGAGAGCATTGCTCATTTTTGACGTCTTTCAGCATCCAAAATATTCTAATGTCTCTACAGTGGCGCCAGAATTAAAAACGGGGGTGGATGATGATTTTCTACCACCGGGATTTCCCTAATCCCAAGTCGCCCATTAAAAGGGACAGTGTTTAAGGTATTTCTCCCGCCTTCTTAGCATGACTTCGTGGTGCTATGAAGGCGGCTAAGAAATGTACTTTTTGAGTCGGGGTCGGCACTCTCGGTGCGTATTCTAGAAGGTCTGTAGTTCGAGTCCCGGCGAGGGCATTGTTCATTTTTCACATCTCTCACCATTCAAAATATCTTAATGTCTCTACAATTTGTCCAAAATTTTTCTTTTGTTAAATTTGGCATTGCCAAAACATGCATATTTTCGTCATTTAAAACTTTTCTGTAATAGGAAGTGAATAACTACGATCAAGGATGTATATATTGGTTTAGCTGGTATAGCTGACTGCAATAATAAAAGGGAAGTACACAACGGGATGTTATGGCAACTCCATATACAAAATTTTAACTTTCTACGGCTAATAGGTTTTGAGTTATGCAAGATAAACACATACGTACGCACAGACGTCACGATAAAAGTCCACTCTGAATCTATTTTAAATCCATTTTACACTCCTTAAAAACAGTCCTTATGCTGTCCATACGTACAGACAACATAAAAAGAATCTTCCAAACGGATTCATCAAAATATTGCTGTTGAAATATGGTACCCGAAATTTTTCGCGATTACAGTACTTGCTTTATTTTGTACAAAGGAGTAATAAAAAATGTATTTTTTTAGTCGGGGTCCAATTATTACTTATCCTGGTTAATCGGATGTTGATTGTGCATCAGCAGATATAAGAATTTGTTTCTTGTACTATTCAAGCGCGAGACGTTTCTCTATCTTTGAGGTATTTGCATTATTATTTTGAAACATCGCTGATGAACTTTTGTATACACTATCCTAAGTAAGGTAAAATGCAATCATAAATTAAATATACTTTAATTTACATAATTCAAACATATTATTAATAATAAAATACTGATTTAGATTGGAAAGAAGTGAGTTTATTGATTTTAAACTGTGCAGTTTGTTAAGCAAATATAGCTTGACTAAATTTGAAAAGTAAATTAAAGCTGTTACGTTTATCAAATGCCAGCACTCTAAGTAGTAGTCATGTAGGTGTTTATCTGTAAGGTAAATTGAAGAACTTTTGTTTTCGCCAGAGAGAAAGTTTAGCAAAGCGAGTGGATGATAAATGCATGTGAGCGTAGCGTAACAAGAGGGCCAAAACTTCTGGACAGACTCCGCGAAAAATTTTCTAGCACGGAAATTAAAAGTTGATGTTTCAGATTGTAGAGTCATTAGGGTTTTTAGAAGCAGGACAGATGAAAAATGAGCAACGCCTTCGACGGGAATTGAACCACGGATCTCTCGGTTACGCGTCGAGTATGCAGACCACTACACCACGAAGGCATGCGAAGAAGGCGGGAGAAATACCTTATAAGATGATTAATGTATGATGTCATAAAAACATCTTAGTAATTCAAAAATCTGATGTGGACACAACGTGACTTCCCTGTATGGCCTACTAAATTATACGCACTTTTTGCTGCATTTCATTTAAACTTATTTCCTCGAATTTCATTAAAGATATGTTTCTCAACCAATTAATTCAGTTCTCACTTTGCGGTAAAGCAAAAATACATAAAACTCAAAATATTTTCATTAAACATTGCAAAATACAGAAAAACATAAAACACCAAATATAGTTAAAGCAGCTACAAAAGCAATTTTTACAATTAAAACTATAGATTCTACCGAAAAACAAGCAATTCGACCAGCGGGAAAGAAGGTAGATTTTTCAGTGCACAAAGCTGAAAGTTTATTTTGGGTCCCACTTGGCAAAAAAGACATTCAAGGTGCAGAAAATGACTTAATTCACTATTCTACTGAGTTTGAAATATGAGCAAATATCGGTTCGTTATTTTTAACTCACCACGTAAATTTAAGTTGTTGATAATTCTAGAACTATTGCATGCATAATAACTAAAGGCAGAGAAACCGTAACCAGAACATTAAAATTGCATAATTCAATCACTTTAAAGCAAAAAATGCCCAATTTACTAACATATAAGAATAAAAAAACTAAGCTCACTGAATCAGGTCGCAGAGTGGGAATATACGATTGGTGCAGCCGATTGCAACGAAAAAGGAAGGTGCAGAACTACAACGAAAAGAATGTATACAAAATTTCAGTGTTCTATGGCTACTCGTTCTTGAATTATGAGAGATATACGTACAGACGTTCAGAAAAAATCTTTTTGAATTCATTTTACAATCCGTTTTGGCAAAAACAGTCCTTAATTCTGTCCGTACGTACAGATGTCACGCAAAAATATAATTCAAATGGCTTCGAGAGCGACTAAAATGGATATTTTCGTTGAAATGCGATACCTGAAATTTTTCGCGATTACAATACTTCCTTCACTTCGTAGAAAAATGTGAAAATGCTCTAAAGTTTTATAAACTTTATCAACTGGATATATTTCCAACAGTACGAATTATATGTGTTATTGAATACATCAACTGGAATTATTACTAAGAATTAAAATGAAGATATAAATTATTAAAATAGTATATATATGTATATTCCCTTAAATCTTTAGTTTCAAGCAATCCACAGTTTTAATATGGAAAAGAAATAAAATATAATAAGTCGCGTCAAACATAACTTCTCAGAGAAACGGCAATTAGCCAGTGTGCTAAATTCATAAATTCTTATATATTTTGAAATGGCAACACATGTTCGCGAATCGTGTCTGCATAAGAAATTTTTAAATTTAAATAACGCCGCTATAGGTGCTTATGAAATGAATAAGAAGTAATGAACGTTGCTTTCTTATCTCTCAGTATGCTTAGTAAGCTATACCTTATTGTTATTTGAAAACCAAATCAAGGGTCTCAGGCCTATGGAATGAGAACACTTTGGGTAACTAAGGATGCTTAGGTGACAAATGCTGTGGTAGCACGACGTAACACGATACGAACGCGAGAAATCCAAATAATGGCTTATAGACATTTATACATCCATTGATAAAAACACACGTTTCCTTATACGAAATAAACAGAATTTTCATCTATTTCCAGTAAGGTTATTCCGAAGCAAATATAGCCACTTACTTTCCGATACCCCTTTAATCAATACTGAAAGCGTTTCAAAGAATCAGACTTTCGATTTCCCCAATATCAAATGACACTTCTGTTCTGAGAAGAAATGCCAGGAAATTCAATAGACTGTAATTGAATGCCGTTTCGGTATGTGGAATTTTGAGTTGCTTGTCGTTGTCTGGAAAACTGGTGCAGGTCCGAATCCCGATATCTTCATTCAAATGAAAGAAATTTTATAACTTTAATAACAAACTTTAGTAACAAAGTCCTCAAATTCGTTTTATTTGTTAACAACAAAATAAAACATTTTACATAACCGGTCGCTTGCTTGAGTTATGGATGTTAAGTACGTCATCAACAGAGTATTTCTAAAATTTTTGTGATATTGCGTTCCCTAATTCCACCATTTATAACTACCGTGACAAATAAGCGTTGCAGTTGCACGAGTCATAAGATCCTTAATTCTCGCGCAACGATCAAAATAGACATATTCTAGAGTAGTACCTTTCCACATGATGCTTGATGACGTGTTGTTTCTAATCCTTCTGAACTAGGAACCAAATCACAGCACGAATTTTGTAGTGATCGAAAGGAAGGGTTATGTCTGTCGTTGGCTCTAGCCTTGGGCGCTTTCTAGGTGTCAATACGAATTGACCTAGCTACGACCGAATTTCGGAGGAGAATCCTCTGGAGAGGAAGAAGAGGATCTCACACCTCTCTTCTCCTACCACTAACCTCTCGACTCACGTTTTGGCTCGACAATATTTACAATGCCTCCACACTGCAAAGACACTATACACTTACAAATGCATGCCTTCCGCGGGATTCAGACTCGAGCCTAAGGCTATGGCAGTCGGTCTCCTATTACTACGCCAAGAAAGCGGCTGCAATATGATTCAGATCTTCGAATTAACCTTTCAGATTGAAACTGCTTAATAAAGCGATTTAAAAATCACAGGCTAAAATTGTGATAATTTAAGATTGATATCTTAATTTTATTTCTAACATAAGAAATGTGTTTTGTGGATTCATTTCAAAGTCTTTTGATAGTTATACAACATTATGCTTCGTTACTATGCATTCTTGATACGTGTTTTTTGATAAATAACGCACTTCTGCAACGCACCTTTAATTTATTTATCATGTGGCCTAACATATAACACAATACGTCAAAGAGTGATATGCTAAATTTATATTTCAAATTTAATCAATCTGTAACTAATTAACAGAGAACGAGTTTTAAAGCAATGAACGCTTTTTTATCAATCTATATTTTATTTTAGAGTTGGAAATGCCATTAATAAAGATTTTCCAAAACCATCTGATGCATTACGTTACCATGCATTTATCATCCACGTATCTTGAAGAATGTTGCCCTGGGACGAAATATAAGATCTTTAATTGATCACCCTGCAAACTAATCCCTTGTATTACTGGTTCCATTTGCCTTAAATGTGGTTAATTCATTAAGGCAAAGCGCAGAGGGTTATAAGTGCAGGGATTCTTTAAATGAAAGGATGTCTTTGTTAGGGAATTCATATGACATTTCCTGGTATTCATCTCTCATATGGGAAAAGCCACGATAAAAGCCGAAGCAACCAGCCCATACGCTAATATTTAAATCCAGATGAGACTACCAGTGTTCGGTAGCCCTATCACTTCGGCCACTGGTAGACATTATTTAGCAGAGAGCAATTTTATTTTCCTTAACTAAACTTATTTTTCGTAAAATAATATATATAATATAGTTAACGTATTGTTAGGAATTTTGCATATATGTAAATAATTTCGATGAAATTATATGTAAACTCTTATACGACAATAAATTATAGCATGGATTATTATCATGAATTATATATTATCAAAAAATTATATGTAATAACTAAACTAATTATATGCATAATGTAATACAAAAGGCCTCAGAAACGCGAAGCATCGCTGGGAAAATAAGAATGCAGGAGTAAGTTCTTTAACATTAAAGGTAAACGCCTATTTCGCTTTGGTCTATGTCGCCAAAGCCAGATAGCGCCAAGTTGGCGATGGTTCTGGCGACTGATTTGTGTCGCCAAATTTGGCAAGAAATCTAAAAAATTAGCCAAATTTGGCCATAGTTTAGTCCGATCTCTGAATAAATGTAACTGGTCCGATCCAAACGCAATTGTAACTATCAAGAAGAAACTATATGTGACCAGGGAGACTATAATTTTTCAATTTAATTCAGAGCTAAGTTCAGAGTCTAACTCAGAATACTTAGATTACTGTGCAAGCATACGCATTTAAAGACCGCTCCCTTTTTTAGTCCAAAGGAGCATTTCCACAGAAGGACTATTAATTTTGCTTTGGGCTTGTTGATTCACTATAAATGCCGAATCACTTTTCAAATTATTGCCACCAAATATTAGAGCCCTGTATTCTAGTTAAAGAAATTAAAGATTGAAAAATCTGCATAAATGTATGTACGTTTCTCACATTGTGATAAACAACGGTACCTAGAGTCATCAAACTTTGAATAACATACGTTTCCACCCAAATATGGGCAACTGCAAGCCCAAATTTGGAATTTCTAATTTTTTTATTATCTATCTCATATTTTGTAAAACTAACGAATTTTTTATCAACAAACTAAACGATTTCAAAGCGAGCCATGGCAATACTATACGGAAAAAAGAATTATCTCCAGCGCGCGAGACTGTGTATCGGAAATGTTAAAGATATGTTCATTTTAAAATTATTTTGCGATATTGCTCTTGAACTGAATTTTATGGTTTAGGTGCATATTTTATGGTTTAGGAACATGATATTTAATAAATAAATGAAATGCACAAAACGTTAAAAAACGCCGCTTTGGGCGTATTGTAAAATTGAAAGCTTTCAGATTTTTACTGTATTTTTTTCTTCAGTGTCTCATGGTTAACGTTCTTAGTAGTTTGAAGTAACTAATGACGTAGTGTGTCATACTGAGAAGATCTGTACGAGTACTTTTATGAAAGGTTCCAGAGCTATAAAGCGTTTCTTTTGGAAAAGTAAAATTTATTAAGCTATCATCTGTTCTGTGCTCGTTCAATCCATTACGAACCCTTACGCACGTAACAATACCTTTCGAATTTAATCAGTTCATAATTCCTAATTAAACTAACTGATTATTTAATTAAACTGAAATAAAAATAATATATGCAATGCAGTTCGTACTAATTTATTACACGGCATCACATTGGATATCATGAAACTCTAGTTACCGATGAACAACAGCTGCTTGAAACTAAAATTTGTTTTAATTTCATTTTAATTAAATACGCGACTTTGGAATCTGAATGGTGTTAAAAAACATCAGATATTCGAAAAGCCTACTTTTGTGTATATTTTGCCTTTCGAATTTTTCGAATCTTAAACTAAAAGACGTTACATTTCTTAATTCAAATTTCGGAACGGCAGTGTTATTGCAATCTAATAAAAGATTCCATTAGAAAGAACTTGCAACTGATGTATATTAATCTTTTGCAATTCAATAAATAAATAAGGAATTTAATTACGGGAAGTGAAAGAAAAAGATATCAATATTTCTTAATTTTGTGGAGAGAATTTAGTATTTCGCAATATTTGTTTATATTGAATAAAAATGGATTTTTGAAAACTGTATTCTTAAGATTTTTTTGATAAACACATATTATTTTCCCTTATTGTCCTTCTTCTCTTAATCGAGAGATTCGAGACTCAGAAGCTTTAAGAAATGTATAGTATTCGGACATGTTTGAATTTTAATGATAAATATAATCGAAAAAACTCAATATATATAAAATATTTTATTTGTAACATGTCCTACTGATAACAGTTATGAAGATACGCTGAATTATTGCAAAAATAAAAGACACTGCTGGCGCCTTGTACTATCAAATTTCGTTAAGAAATCATTTTAAGAAGCAGAAAAAATTAACCATTAACCCAATGACTTGAGAACTTGAGGATTATATCGTTTCGGTATGAAAGAGGAAAACATTGCCATAAAAAGAGAAAGATTACGAAAAAATGAATATTCTTAAACATTAAAAGGCATTTTAAACTTCTCTGTACATGAACTAAAAATATGACATCAGAAATACGAATTATTGCCAAGAAAAATATGCTGAAACTATGTTTCATATTTAGAATAAGAACTGGTAATTCTACGTTTATTTTGAACACACATTCGTGCTGTTCTCATGTTATAACTTCGGTATGTGACAAGGCATAACCTCGCCGTTAAAAAGGCATAACCATATGCCTTTTTAACAGTACGCTAACATCCTTTGCGATGTTTTAGGAAATTTTCCAAACAGTCATTTTTGGAAATTCAATCGTCCAAATTTTTCGTTGAGAATCAATAGCATGCTAAACCCCTTGAAAAAATCGACCGTGAGTTTGATAAAATTTGAAAACAATTCCTTTATCTACTTGATCGCCCAGCGGTGGCGTTATTTTAGGAATTACAATGGAACTCCGGGAAAAGCAGTTGTATTTCCCTTCCTACGAAATTGGATACTTTAAATTTGTTTGGTTTTTTAATTGACGAATGCTAACTGAATTGATAGATTTCTAAGAAGTATGGGCATGTAACTGTTGTCTGAAGGAAACTTTGGATTGAAAAATAAATTACTTTTTTCTTTCACACAACGGATAATTGTATTCGCATCTCCAGTTTAAATATACCTGACAGCTCAAAATGACTTAATAACTAATATTATTATATTCATATCAAATAGGACTGGGTAAGAACTAAAGAAGAATATGATACTTACCTTACTAAGTAATAGTAGTGACATGTAATCCAGGTGGTCTGCTTATAAAGTTTAGCTGCATTACGTATTTCGTCTAGAACCTTGTATGTTTCTAAAATTCTTATTGCCATTCCCAATCAACGTAGTTGAGTGCCTCTTTGTTATATTTAATAAATATAGGGGATATGATTTTTCCTAAACAAACTACTGCAGCTTTATTTGAGCATATTCCATTAATTCTGATGTTATCAAAATTGCTGCCCCATTTTCATTCAACAACAAAACCCACCTCTTTTATGAAAGACATATCTTCGATTAACAAGTGACTGTGTTTTTAAAAACAACTTATGACGTGTAATATAAGAATCATTTGTTGAGAAGGAAAAAGGATAATTCAAAAAGTTTTTAAATGGAGTGCAGACATCACAATTTCAATATTCTAAAAGAAACGACAGAGTTCATTAGATATAGTAAGTTTTCGAAAGAAAATATATGCTTATTTGCGTTAATAAAATCATCATTATGAAAAACATATCTTACTCTAGAAATGTTTTGGCGTTCTGTTTTCAAACTATTTACAGCAACACCATACGTTACGTTATTATTAACACATATTGGTTAAGTATTGCCAGAGTACGAGGCATATACTTTTTAATTAACATTGCAATCATTAATGAAATTTCCAAAACTTTCGGTGCGTAATGCTTTACTTTTCCACACCCACACGGCAGCTTGTCCACTTGGAGATGCTGCTCGTGATGATATCTGAAATAAATTAAGTCCCTTAGTATCAATCCAGTTACTTTCAGGATGAACTTTATACTTTTTCATATAGAGAACAATGGACAAAAGAGGGTACACTGTGAAAAAAACAAATAGGACAGTTCTACATCCCCCGCTTTAATGAGCCGATTGACGAACTTCAAATTGCGTTTTTCATGTCTCGAAAGCATTAGATTAATATATAGCATTGCTCTAACATAGGTATTTTGACACAAAGTCGGACTTTTTCTGAAATAACATACGAATTGTTTTTTCATATTCTCGATTCTACTCAAATTATGCTTGGATATTAAATTTCGTAATTTTTGGTGAAAATTTATGAAGAAATAACAAAATTTATCTCGGTGCATTTTTTTCTGTTTAAGCCAAGAATAATTCACTTGGCGAATTTCTTAATTTATAGCAACCTATTTTCTTTTCTTTTTTTTTCATTTTCCACGAGTGGAAAAAAAGTCATCGTTCATACTAGAGCGCTTTTCAAGTCCTTGACGTCCGCCATTCGCAGAGCCTTGTGCATTTCAGGATCCCGGATGCCATCGACAAAGTACTGCAGGGACAGGATTTCTCCTTGTTTCTGTCGATCACTCCGCAAAGGCGAGGTGAGACAGCCTTTCAACATCCGTGGCGAGCTCTTACAGTGTTTCAGTGAGCTTCTGTTGACGAGATTTTACTTGAAGCCTACTGTAGTCTGTCAAACATTTCTCCCTGAAGTGCAGCTCCAATGCGCCGGACACAGCTTCGAAATCTAACCTTTGTTTTTCGGGAAGAGTCTGCAGGATATCCGCTGCATCTGCTCTCAGAGAAGCGGCGAGATGACAGGCCTTAACTTGGCAATTCCATCTATTCGCATCCGCCAATATGGAAAATTGTGTCTTGTACACTTGCCAGGAGGTCTTCCCATCATATGTCGATAACTTCAATGAGGGACGAGCAGGCATGGGTAAAAATTTAAAAACAAATATTCAAATCAGAATCAGAATCAGAATTGCTCCTTGCCCTCGCTACGAATTTCTTTAGGGTATCAACTGTTTTGGAGACTGCAGAAACCTTGTCATCAATTTGTTGTTCGATTTGGTGTTGGACGGCAAAAACTCTTCCTTCGATTCGTTGTTCCACAACAGAAACTCTAGCTTCTATTTGTTCTTTGACAGAAGAAGCTCTGTAATTGATTTGTTGTTCCACGGCTGAAACTCTCTCTTCTATTTGCTCTTTGACAGAAAAAACTTTTTCTTCAATTTTTCCAACTTCATTTTCAACCGCGTCTATTCTGCCTTCCATAGTTTCAAATTTATTTTCTAATATGCATGTAATTTCTCTCTTCCTTTCCTCTTGACCTGATCTCATTTCTTGTTTAACTGATTCCTGACCACCTTCCATCTTTTCTTGAATCGCTTGCATTTCCTCTTTAACGGAAACTTGGCCAGCTTTCACCTCTTCTTGGCCCGCTTTCATTTCTTCTTTAAATACAGCAAAGCAGACACTAACTGTCTCAGTTGTTCTTCCATCGCTCTAGTGAATGACATTCAAATATCCCACTTCTGACACCAAAAATGTTGCATGTGTACGGGTTCGCAATGGACTGAATACACAAGTCGTTAAAATGTTAATAAAATTTATTCTTTTCACAAGAAATAAAACAAAATACTGAAATATTTGATGAGAGATATTCGTACAGTATAACAATATCTCAAACGTTAAACGGAACTCAATTCAAAACAGAGAAAGTTAATCCAATCTCATAGCAAATTCGCTACAATCAATAACAGCATTAAGTAAACAACAGTTCGCTTAAAACAGCTACAACTGAGATGAGGTGTTTTAATTCGGTTTTAAGGCTTTAATTCGGTTATAAACTTTTTAATTATTCACGAGAACATTTTGGTAAAATCTAGTTTCTCGATGGCAACAGAAATTACGAGATATTTATTTATTAAATATTAAATGCACGCGCTCATATATTTTTACTTTTCCGACGTAACTTTCTCTTCAAATTGTCTGCGTTGTACGTGAAAATAAAACAATTTTAATTATAATTCTAAATAAATAGCTAAATAAATACGGAATCCGCAACAATATATATGTATATATATAATATACACAGTCCAGTCACATTAATGTGACCACCACGTACTTTACATGTCAGAGTTAAATAACCAATCACAGAAGGCAGGTGGCAGCACAGTGCAGTTGAGCGTATATAAAGGGTGTGTGAGGGCTTCGGAAAACATTTCAATCGTTGGCGTAATGCAGAAACGAAGCGATTTATCCGACTTCCAAAAGGGCATGATCATTGGCTTTCGGGCCAAGGGTGGAAGCATTTCCGAAACGGCTGAGTTTGTGAACTGTTCGCGTGCCGCCGTGGTAAAAGTGTACCGTGCATGGCAAAATGGGACTGTCCAAAATCAGCGACGTGGCAAATGTGGTGCACCACGGGCCATAGATGACAGAGGCGAACGACGGTTGCGGAGATGCGTTCGGGCAGATAGACGGGCTACCGTTGAGCAACTGACCACCAAAATGAACCAAGGGGCTACCAAAAGTGTCTCCCAAAGTACTATTCAGCGAACATTGCTGCGTCTGGGCCTCCGAAGCAGACGCCTGGTTCGTGCACCTATGCTGACTGCTGTTCATCGACGGCGAAGGCTAGAATTTGCACGCCAGTACAGCAGCTGGACGTCCACTGAGTGGCGACAGGTTGCGTTTTCGGATGAATCGCGTTTTATGCTCCATCGGACAGATGGACGTTGGCGTATAAGGCGTGAAACCTCTGAAAGGAACCACCCTGCAACCATTGCCGGAACGGTCCAAGCTGGAGGCGGGAGCATTATGGTCTGGGGAATGTTTTCCTGGCATTCTCTAGGTTCACTGATCATTGTGGAAGGCACAATGGATCAATACAAGTACGCATCTGTCCTTGCGGACCATGTTCACCCCTACATGCGCATTGTTTTTCCTCAGGATGATGGCATCTTCCAGCAGGACAATGCGAGGTGCCATACAGCTGCCAGTGTACGTGCGTGGTTCGAAGAGCACCAGGATGAGTTTACCGTCCTCCCCTGGCCAGCAAACTCACCTGACTTAAACCCAATCGAGCATCTGTGGGACCATCTCGATCGAGTTGTTCGCGCCATGGATCCTCAACCGCGTAATCTAGCGCAGCTGGCCACGGCATTAGAGTCGGCATGGCTCAACATCCAAGAGAACACCTTCAGGGACCTATGTGACTCTCTTCCTGCACGTCTCGCAGCAGTCCGCTCTGCGAAAGGTGGTTATTCTGGCTTTTGACAGATGGTCACATTAATGTGACTGGACTGTGTATATATGTATATCCAATTTGTTACGCGGCTTAGTGAGCTCAGTTTCTTTATTCTTATATGTTTGTAAATTGTTTATTTTTTGTTTTAAAAATGATTGAATTATGCTGTCCTTATCTTCTGGTTAAGGTTTTTATGCCTTTAATTAACTTGCATGTTATAGGTGTAGAATTATGAATAATTTAATAGTTGTTAAAGTACGGCTAAGCCTAATTTTTTTTTACCTTAGCAGCCATAGTTGTTTACATCTATAGAAACTATCGATAAAAAAACTAAGCTTCGCAACAACAAAGTAACGTCTTCTTTTATTATTGCGAACTAAATTATGCCTAATCCATTCCGGAATTTTCATTTAAGTTATTAAATTATCCCGCTTATTGACTCAGCATAGCGACCACAACAAATCAGTTTCTACGCCTCCAGTGTCTTTTTCCTCAGTGAAACCAAAGTAAACTCCCAGTTTTCTGCACCGAAAAGTCTGCCTTCTTGCCCGTTGGCGGAATTGCTTGTTTTTACGTAGAAACTAATTTTAATTGTAAAAATATTTCTTAAATTGATTTAACTGTTTTTGGTGTTCTATATTTTTTGTATCTTTGAATTTTTAATATAGTTATTTTGAGTTTTTACGTACTTTTGCCTTGCCGTGAAGTCAGAACTGAATTAATTAAATGATAAATATATCTGTAATGAAATTCGAGGAAATGAGTTTAAATGAAATGCAGGAAAAAAGCGTATGATTTAATTTCAGTACAAGGAAGTCATAGGTTGTACACATCAGAGTAATAAGTTGATAAAATAGTACTATAGCGATAATTACCGTTATTTAGCATCACTTTAGTTTAACATTAGACAAAAATGCAATCTTAATTTGCGCAGAGTTTGAAGAAAACTCCAGTTAGACTTTTGTGATCAGCTAGTATTTTTGAAAAATCTTTTTTTGTTTCGTAAAAGGCTGATACGCCATTTTATAGTTTGGCAATTTTATTCAAAATCTATCCAGATCCAACATTGCTTTTTGTCCAGTTTTCAATTTTATACTGGCATGTTTGTTTTCCAATTAGAGGTTTTAATGTCATCTACCATTTTCGAAAAATTTCTTTGTTTTATATTTTAACTCTTCTCTGCACCATTTTCTTGACTGGTAGTTTTATTCACAATCTAAGCCAATCTTTCTAAGCTAATCTAAGTCAAATTTTTTAGGCTTAATTTCAAATTTCACATTGACGGGTTTCTCTTCTAGTTCTAAGGTTTATATTTATTTTAAATAACCAGTTAAATTTAATTTTAAGTTCCTTTCCTATAAGCCTTCATTCCCCTAAATTGTCAGTGCCAGAATATTTAAATTTCGTAGCGGGCGTGAGAAATGCAAATTCTACCAGTGGGAGAAAAAGTGTAAATATCGACGTTCCAGCAGGGAAAGTTAGAAAGTCTGCGAAAATCTGAGCGTGTTGTAGCGCAAACTTCGACTTAGCAGTTATTGCTAATTAAACGTTGCGTAACGGCTGTTATTTTGCTGCCCCTATACTTATCTACGCGCTGTAGGATACAGGATTGTCTGAGCCCTGTAACTTAATTCTACTACTTACTTGTTAATATCTTCAATTTTCTGAACTTGATTCGACTGCTTCAGTTACCGCCCAAGCAGAGGCGTAGTGAGTTACAATACGTCGAGTACAATACGTTACATTTACAATACGTCGAGTTGACGTATTGTAAATAATCTAAAGAGTGTAATAAAGGGTAGGTTTAACCATTTCTTCTGTGCAGTCACTATTCTCTAGATTTCACACAAAAGATAGACAGTAGACCTCTACATCTGGCGCTCGAACATTCTACACGAATCCAATGGCAAATAATCAGGATGGACAATCATCGTTATAAGATGAAGAAGTCGAAGACCCGATGGTGACAAGCCCATTGGATGGATTTGCCTTCTTAATACACACTATGAGAGCAACAATTAAACTAGTAGTGGTGTTCGACGGTAAAACCTCCGTCCCTTCATTTCTGGAATCCCTTGAGACGCACTTTCAGGTGTATCCGGTACCCGAAAGAGAAAAAGTAACCATTGTCTCTAGTGCCCTCCGAGGACAGGCGGAGTCTTTATGGAAACGAATCGGGAAATTCTTACTCAAAGAAGTCGGAAGCCTAAACTACAATTTTGAAAATTTCAAAGCGGCTCTCCTAAAGGCCTTCCCGCTTGTAAAAGATCGTGCCAAGCGTGAAGCCGAACTGTACACCTTTTAACAACGGAACGTTGAGCACCTTACCGAGTTTATCTTGCGTAAAGTCAAGTTAGTGAATATGCTATATGGAAGGAAGCCTGATAGCGAAGTTATTGAGATTATATTACCGGCAGTACAAGATTTCGTGGAGTTGAGAAACCTACGAACGCTGGAAGAATTATTTGAATTAGCCGCAGCGTTCCAGATTCGACGAATAGCGGAAAATTCAAGGTTTCCTGCCCAGGGATACAGTGAGCAGTTCTCCCGACACTCGCCGCGGAAAGAAACAAATACAACGGAGAAAAACGTTTTCTAACCACGCCGTCAACGAGCAAGGATGAAAACGGTACAGCTAAAGACCGCCAGCATACCCAGAAAACATCAGAAAGAAAGAAGACTTTAAACGAACAGAGGGGTTTGGGAAAGTGAAAATTCAGATCCAATGTACACCGCAAAATCCCTCTAAGTTGTAAATACCGTGGTTGTCAAGAATTCACAACTACTGGTTATCTAAGTTCTTTTGAACGACGGGCCCGTAGAGGCACTCGTGGACACCGGCGCACAAAGAAATTTTTTAAAGGAAACCTTTTACTGTAGAAATTTCCGCATGCGAACCTTGCAAAGCAAAACCTTATCGTTACGATAAGAAAAAGAAGCAGTATAGAACACCACATAAAACAAATGCTAAGGGACAAAATAATCCTTCCCATCAATAGTGAATATGCTAGCCCAGTTGTGCCATGCAGAAAAAGAAATAATTTGCCCCCTTCGGATCTAAAAGCTTATCGTTTTCCCTTCAATTACCGGAAACTTAATAGCATGACTAAACTCCCTATTTACCCGTTACCGGAAATAGAAAAAATAATATAGAAAAAATAATACGGAAAATTAGGTCTACAAAATTTATGACCACTCCTGATCTTACTTCAGGCTACTTTCAAATAGCCGTGAAACCAGAAGACGTGAATAAAACGGCGTTTATTACAAAATTGGGCACTTATGCATTTTTACGCATGCCGTTTGGGCTTTGCGGGGCCCCTTCAACTTTTCAACGCGCTATGGACATCATTCTAAGTCCCGTATTAGGAAAATCCACTTTAATTTATCTCGATGACATCATCATAACTAGTGACACTATTTTTCATTATTAAAAAAGCAAGTTTAACTATTAATGCCGCAAAATGTAAATTCGCAACTAAAGAATTCCAATATTTAGGGTACAAAATCTCAGCCAAGGGTATCGAGATTAAGTATTCTAAAATAAAAGCAATAAAAAATTATCCTACGCCAAATACGGTGAAGAAACGTTCATCTTTCCTTGGCATGTGTTCATATTACCGTTCGTTTATCCAAAATTTTGCCGATATTGTTGAGCTTTTGTTAGTTTTAAAACGAAAGAAATCTAAAGTTTGCATGGATAGCGGAGGCAAATACGGCTTTTGAACAACTGAAAACAGCTCTAATTAATGCCCCAGTGTTAAAATTCCCGGAAAGGGACGAGAACTTGGAGATCGCGGCTGATGCTTCAGATTACGCCGTGGGTGCAGTTTTAATTCAAAAAGGGCACCCCCTGGCATTTTTTAGGAAAACGTTAAATCATACACAAAGGAATTACACAGCGACAGAAAGGGAAACGTTAGCCTTGTTAAGGGGGGTTCAGAAGTTTAGGGTCTATTTTGGAAAGCCCCAGTTACAATCACAAATCATGAGGCAGTAGGTAGATTATATTCTGCGAAAAATTTAACTTCTAGATTAATTAGATGGGCCTGAAAATTACAAGAATACAACTTAATAATTAAACACACCCCCGGCAAGGAAAATACAGTGGCCGACGCCTTGTCAAGAACTAAACTACATGGAAATGGTAACCAAATAAAATGTGCTATGTTAACTTCTAAAGTTTTACATTCTCGGGAGACAACTATAGCTGAATTGCCGAAGGATTCAGAATTCGGTCATATCTATGCTTATTTAAAGGATCCAGATAATTGTGAACATGCAGATCTTGCTGCAATTAGAAATAGGGCCCAAAATTACGAGATCATAGATAATCTGTTGTTCTATACTAAATCGATAAATGAAAACCATGAGTTAAAACCAGCCATTCCTGCCACACTACGGTTGAGTATTTTGCAGGAACTTCATGACGACCCCACAGCCGGACATTTAGAAATGAGTAAAACAGTGCGTAGAGTACGCGGGGTGTATTTTCCGCAACTACAGAATATAGTAACAGCGCATGTCAGGCCTCGTAAGTTACGTCAGTTAATTAACGACGTTATTATATACCGGCCGGGTATCTAAATAAAATTAGCGCGACTCTTCCTAACGAGATCCTTGGCTTAGACTTTCTAGGCTCTTTTTTCCAAAGCGAGCTAAATAAAAACCGATACCTTTTGGTGACTGCAGACGATTTTTCTAAGTGGGTAGAAATAATTCCCTTAAAGCGAGCGTCGGCTAAAATTGTCGCAGATGCGTTCTTACATAGGTATATTTTAAAATACGGTGTACCGTTAAAAGTAATAAACGATAACGGTAGGCGATTCATTAGTCAAATTTTTGAAAACTTGTGGAAAGGGCTTGACATACGGCATATGAAAATGGTCCCGTACAGACCACAAGCAAACATTGCGGAAAGAGTTAATAAAAACATCGTTGAAATAATTAGACGTTACGTTAAAAATTATCATAAGCGCTGGGATGGCCGCGTTGATGAACTAACCTATGCTTTAAGAACTGCCAAGGATGATACAACGGGAAAACGCCCGCTGAATTATTTCTGGGTAGGAAGATTTTGACTCCTTTAGACAAACTTTTTTTTATCCAAGAGCAAGAACCAGAATTTAAACAGGCAAATATTCAAAAGCTGATCGATGAAGCTTTGAAAAATTCAGATGTATCAAAAGAGCGGCAGAAACGCTATTGTGACAAAAACGACGTGAATCAGATTTTAAAGTGGGGGATAAGGTGTTCAAAAGAAAATTCACTTTGTTTAGTGCACCAGAGATTTTCGTACCAAAATTCGCCTATAAATTTGAAGGGCCTTATGTAGTATAGTAGATCGTTGGGGCTGTAATCTACTTAAAATCAAATTCCGGAGAAAGAATAAAGGCTAGTCCGGATCAACTGAAGATATATTATGAACGTAAAGACTTCGACGTGTTAAATAATTTCTGCAGGCTTCCGAATCAGAAGAGTCGACTTCCCCAGGGACGACTTTCCTCCCACCACAACTTCCACCACCCGCAAAGAAATAAAGAACTAACCAAACTACAATGTCTCCGATAAGCAGAAAAATTCCGAAGAAAAGAATCCCTCAATATGTGGAAGTTCCAGCGAAGAAAAAATTCAAGGGGTAAAGAAAGGTCCCGACTAGAAACAAGGATCACCGTCCTATGAGAAGGTCTCGCTGTAGACAACCCTAGGATACATCAAGGAGGCGGCGTAGAGAAAGAATAGTACAAACAAGAAAACCGGGCGGTAAAATGAAGAAGAGACCTGCGGAAGTTGAAGGCATAGAGCAAAGATCGAAACAGCCTAGAGTTTAGAGGTAAGCGTCCTTGAAGACCGATGTGCAAAGAGCCAGTTTCCCGGCCAGTAAAAGGAAAAGACACGATACGCCGCCATTACATCCTAAAAGGGGACTGATTATAGGTTAAAAGAGGAAAAGTCAGTTCCCACCAGCGGATAAGAAGCAGAGACGAAAAATCTCCAATGTGAGCTAACTTACTTTGACGTAGTTCTGCAATAACAGAATGGCTGAATACCAAGCGTCGAAAAACAACAATAAGTGAAATTTTCAATAAATCTTTTCTGTTCTGTAAAGTTGCATGAAAATGTTTCAAATACGAAGTTACATTGTAAAAGCTATTGCCTCGATTGAGGACTAAAGTTAATTTAGCTTTATTAGGAGAAAGAACAAAGTATAGTGTATTGTAAAAATGTAATGTTAACGTAAAGAACTAGTAGCTCGGTTTTCTTTGTCGAAAGACTATTTACGTTAACGCGCCAAAAGATCTGGTTTGATACAAGCAGCTTCGTATTAGTACTTGTTAATGAAAATTTGTTTTTAGGTTCGCCCTTTTGACAAGTTAAGGATTCAATCAAGTGAAATTTTCATTTTATTCTCTATTGTCTTGAAAGTATTTTTTTGTAAAATGCTAAAATATCTATTGTGTTAAAGTAAATGCTACTTTTATAAAAGTTTAAAGTTCAAAAGAGCATATATAATAAGTATTTAGTGCTAAAACCTCAAAATGTAAAATTAATGCATTTAAAGTTTAATGTATTCAATTGAGTTCGCTCAAAAGAAATGTTAGTTAAATAAAATCATGCGATTTTGAGCGAAAGCTTGCATGTGTTTAAGACGAATGTGGAAAACATTTGGTATGCATGCGTTCTGTAGGGCTCTCCACCGACACTGTAGTTAATGTTCATGTTTATTAGCTCATGGAGAATCTAGAAATGAATATAGGATGTCTCTAAGAATGTTGTTATGTGCTAACAAGTCTATGTGCGTTTAGGTGGACAGCTTATTCACTGTAACACATTACACTTCCGTTATCAACACACACTGTGGACAGCTAGAAGGGGATTGATTACCTTTAAAATTTAAGCGTGAATGTGAAATGAATAATTCTGACAGGAAAAATCAAAATGTTCGCAAAAGCTGAGAAAGCTACGCTAAATGCAAAAAGGTTAGAAACTTAATAAAAGATTGTAGTGTGAAGTTACAGTGTTATTTATTGTTAGAGTCATGTATTCATAAGTATTCCTTCCAGATCACTGGAAGTAGGTGACTGAATGCCGCTTAAAAGATGAGAAAGGATGTTCAGCAGAACTATATGATGAAAAGCTGTCAAATATGATGAAAAGATGTCCTTCTGTTATAATTTAAATTTTAGCATTTGAATGTAAACGGGGCTCAGGGCTTGTTAGTTAAAGAATTTATCAGTTTGGAACAGGTCTTTAAGGACCTTTATCCAAGTCTATTAAATTCTGGCATGGGCAAATGTAGGGATTTATATTTATTTTAAATAACCAATTAAATT
Organism: Stegodyphus mimosarum; assembly: GCA_000611955.2. Lineage (NCBI taxonomy): Eukaryota > Metazoa > Arthropoda > Arachnida > Araneae > Eresidae > Stegodyphus > Stegodyphus mimosarum. The sequence continues at coordinate 615,471 of KK120754.1, read as the reverse complement.
TGCTTTTAAGTTCCTTTCCTATAAGCTTTCATTCCCCTAAATTGTCAGTGCCAGAGTATTTAAATTTGGTAGCGGGCGTAAGGAATGCAAATTCTAGCAGTGGGAATAAAGATTTAAATATCGAGTTCTAGAAGGGAAAGTTAGAGAGTCTGGGAAACATCTGAGCGTGTTGTAGCGCAGACTTCGGCTTAGCAGTTATTGCTGGTTAAACGTGGCGTAACGGCTATTATTTTGCTGCCAGTAAACTCATCTACGCGCTGTAGGATACAGGATACCAAAGCCGTGTAGTTTAATTCTACTGCTTGTTAATATCTAGTTTGATTCTACTGTTTCAGTTACCATCTAAGCAGAGGCGCAGTGTGTTAGCGTCTAGTTGACGTATTGTAAATAATCTAAAGGGTGTAATAAAGGGTAGTTTTAACCCTTCTTCTGTGCAGTCACTATTCTTCAGATTTCACACAAAAGATAGACAGTAGATCTCTACATAGTTACAGATATTTCGATCTACTACACCTCAATTTAGAAAATATTTGTTTCGTAATTTTCCTCTTAGAGCCAACTTGTTACATGGAAATTTTAATCAAAACTTGCACCGATCTAAATTTGTTTTTCAGCCTAACTTTAAATTTTACATTGGCCTTTTTCTCTTCGTACTGGCATGATTGCTATTACTGTCAACATATTGTTGCGTTAGCATGTATTCGTAATAGATTGAATGCACATATAGCCGATGATAGCTTCATAAAATTTATTTTACCAAAAGGAGTACCTTACAGTTTACTTTTACTATACAGTTCTGGTACTTTCCACAAAAATACTCGTACAGCTCTTCTCAGTATTACACAGTACAATCAGCAAGTACGCTTCAGACCACTAAGAAGGTTAAAGACAACGCAACGCAAAGCGCAACTAAAAGGCGAAGCTCAGACGGATATTTCAATATTCCGAATTTAGCTCTGAGCTAACGATAACTGTGAGTAAATGCTGTCTCCGCTCTTATACAGTTTTTACCCGGCCGCCAAGAAATCTCTAGTACCTTTCATTTCTCGAAATTACTAGAAGCATATAAGAGCCAGATACGGTTACAGTTACATATCTAGATTAATTACATTTATTCAATCACAATACCAATTCCACTTATACATGGACCGGACCAAAATGTCGCCAATGATCGATGAATTTGGCAACTTTTGTCGATTTATCGAGAATTCAGGGGAAAATTTAGTCGCTAGCTTAGCGATATCTCGCCAATTTAGCGTCATAGTCATTTACTCAAATGTTAAACAGATTTGCTCTGTATTCTTACTTTTTCGGCAAAGTTTTGCCTCTTTAGATTTTCATGGTGCATTACACAAAAGAACTATAAATTCACATCTAATTTCACCAAAACATTATATATATACACAAAATTCGTAACACTATTTAATAATGCTAGAATAACAACATTTTAATTAATTAGATCATTATCTTAATTAGTTTTAGAAGAAAGATTTAAAGATTCTTAAGAGATCCATAAAAATGTTTCTGCTTTCTTTAATGATTAAATTTGAGTACAAACACTTGTTTCTATATCTATTTTAGCAAGCAGGAGATGGGCGAGGAAATTCAATAAGTGCTTTGTCGAAGAAGTACATAATTTTATGAATGCAATGAATGAGAATTTGAATAAAGCCCTAAATTAAAGCTTAGAGGATTCAGAATGAGAAGACCTCGACGCTTTTGAAAGCAAGTCGTTAAATTTCTGAAACTTCTGTTTACATTCGGCGAAATTCAATTTGCGCCGAGATATTTGACATTTTTACAGCTAAAGATACGTTAATGAAATTTTCAAATGGAATGGTAAACTCGCATTTGAAAATACGCTGTGAAAGTGTAGATAAATTTAATATTATTTATTAGAAGGAAACATGATTCGAAGAAGGTATTAGAAGGAAACGTAATTAGTTTCTTTTTGCCTGCAAATACTGCCAACACATGAGACGAGTATAGAAATGAAAAATTAAAATATCATCTCTAATTATCAGAACTTTATGAGGATACAGACACCTTTATGCCTGGTAGATTTACAAAAGCTTTCCCTCTTATCTTCAAAAGGATATCTCGATGTAAAAATTCGGAACCTTTATTAAGTTCAACTTCAAGCTCGAAAAAAAAGAGCCATCACATGTTTTCCTCATCATCCTTGGCACTCTAGTGCAGTTCGGAGTTTTGTTTACTTTATTAATTAATGCATCAATTTAAAACACTACTTTTCTAAGGGTGGTCAGGCATTTTAACGAAGATTATTACTAGCCAAGTAACCTTCAGAAAAGTATCAGTATCTGCACGTTTGTGACGTTATTTTGAAGAATCGACCAGCATTAGAAGTCGCTGCGTCCTCACAATAGGGCTTCCTGGAGAAAACATTCTTCGGTATGAATGCTATTAAGAATGCGTCTGAACATTCGAAGTTTCCTTTTAAACTTGAAAAAAGTAACCTTTTCAACTGTGCTGGAACACTTATGCAAACATTAGCATTTCCATAAAGGTGCAGAGGAACGGTATGAAATGGAAACTAACTAAATGCATTAAGGTATTGGAACCGTTATGTGGTAATTTTGCATTAAAGTGCTTTGACCTTTACTCCAGTACCTGTTAAAATAATTAACACAGCAACAGAAATATGACATGGGTAGCGTTATCTTCACGTAAAGGTACCGGTACGAAAGAAGGATGATCCACTGCTTAATTAATTCAAGAACCGATTCCCTTTACTGACCGAACGAACACTGACTCGACAAAACAGAGCAGTAGGTCCTTCCAGAGCTCTTGTTGGCAATGTGCAGGGAGTGTTTGATACCTGTTTTAAGGCAGAAGGAAATGCTTTCCGTCCATGTTTAAAGTAAGTTTAATTTCTACCATTTTCTATCTTTTTGAATATTTTTTCAGAATTCTACTGCGAATTCTATGCAGAAAGAAGATTTTAGTGAATCTCAAAACTACAGTTGAAAGAAATTCCCAAGGAGTTCCAAGGTTGAATTCCAAGGACTTAATAGTTCGATTGAATCGATTCTTTCAATTCCACGCCTCCCTAGATTCTTTTACATTGCGCTCTATCCTTACCACCGCTCTTAATTCACTCCCCATTTCCGATCTCATTCATCAAAACTATTGTTAGTGAGCGTTAAGTCATAAGAAAGAACCGATTAAATTCAGTGAGCGATTGGTTTTGGTCTGATTCCATAAAAGAACGGTTTTGCCATCACCCTTTCTAACCACTAGCTCCATGAAAATTGCCCTTAAAACTGGTCTTTATAAGATTACGGGCACATTTATACAAGAGAAAACCTCGGAAAGGTTTTTCATTGTGAGTACTGGACGACAGGTGTAAATGTGCTACGCCCAGAAGAAAATTTTTGTCTTTTCCAATAACAAGTGTCGTGTATAAATGGTCGGGTCCCGTATGATGTAGAACATTGTGAAAGCACCGTCGTCTCGGCTAACACTGGTAAACCTTAGATGGAGGTGCAGGAAAGCATTATGAGTAGATACTCTTACTTAGGAGTCGGGTATTACAGTAGAACTTCAATCGGCTGGCTTCAATTACGCGAATTTTGTAGTTAAATAAAATTCAGCTTGTTCTCAATTTATACGTTCATTTAAATACGACAACGGAGATATTTTGTTATTAATGTAATCAATTTATGCGTATGAGATATACATATATAGAAAATATTATTGTTTTTGCTTAAGGTTAGCTGAACACAAATGGTTTATGAGTTTTCCTTTATTCGAATACGAAATATGATATTAGTGAAAACATTTAGTATTGATTCAGTTCTGGCTTTTTTGTAAACAAAAAAACAAAATAATAGTAATAGTTTTGCTGCATTCGATGTTCACGACTTCATGTTATATGGGAAAAATCCATATTCAGTTTCTTTTTACGGTTTGCAAATAAATTCCTTTTAAATGCAGAAAGAACTTTTGCTTTGGCGATTTACACGAAGGATGAGTATAATTTCAGTTACAACATCGTACGAGACGTTGCAGGAAGCCTTTGATGAGAACACTTCATTGAAAAAAATAATTAATTTATAAAAGATACTTAATCAAAGAGAGTGCATCAAAGATGAGCCATATTTTAATACATAACCTATTCCAGTTAAGCAGCAACATGTCAATAAAGTCAAAGATTGAATGCTGAGCCGTCGTCGTTTAACAATTAGAGTTATTATTTAACAAGTCCGTATACAATTTGGATCCTATAAAGGAATCATGAGTTCGTCTTGTGGGGCATCGCTTCTTAAGTTATTCCAAAAATGTTGAATATTTTTCAAGGAAAGCAGCATCTTCATGTGGTCCAGCAGATAATTTTTCAAGGCAAATCCTTCTTGAAACATATTATGGTCGATGATGAAAAATGTATGATTGCTTTTAATCCAGAAGCAACTTAACAGTCTAGTGAAGGGTGCTCGAAACTTGAAGCAAGAAAAATCCACTTAAAAGTTAAAGCAGTGCTCACTGTTTGACTTCCTTTTGGTCGTGGTGCTGTGCGTCATGAAATATGATCAACTGATTCAGCTGTTAACAAAGAATATTTCTTTAAAATTTTTTTGTGCCGCTTATGTGAAACAATTCGTAGAAACCTCTCTGAACTGTGGCGAGAAATCTAATGATTTTGCATCACAATTACGCATCTATTCGTAACGCTCCTTTTTTTCTGAGTTTATTGCCAAAGAATTCAATTCATGCGGTTCCACAAGCTCCGCTTTCACTTGCTATGGCACTTTTTGTATCGCCATCATTTTTTTCCTTAACCGCGGTCACAAATCGTTCACAGATTTTGGCAACTACTAAGGCCAGAAGCGGTGGTCACTTTATTATGGAGGCGCTTAATAGGTGGTCCACCTTTGCCTCCTATGAAAGGATGGACAAATGCAACTATGCCTTCTTCGAACACGGGCCCTTTGGTATCGCAATCGGCTCTCCTAACCACTACAGCGTCTGGATAATTAAAACTGCTCTTTCGTGGCTATCATTTGGAATCCATCCATTAAGGTAATGAAATAAAATTCTTTGCGAGTTTTAAAGGGAGTTTATGAAAATGACATTAAACCATATTTCGAGGGTTGGAAGCAAAGTTAGCGTATGTGACTTACAGTTGAGGGGATATAGCAAATATCAATCAATACATTGAAAACTTGAAATCAATATATTGAAATCTTGTATTTTAGGTAAAAATTCCCTATATCATTTGACCACAACATTTAATAGCAATAGGATGAAATCGTTTAAATTTAGCGTCACTAACCTGCAAAATTAATTTAAATTATTAAAATTTTGGATTATTATATTGACGTTTATGAGGTCGTGCATTTCAAGGAACGAATTCTTGCCATCGGAACCCGAAAAACATCATATTTGTAACCCCTGGAAAAACAGCACACAATTCATTAAAATCGTTGCATTTACACACACCCAGAAAATTCTTTATCCAATTAGCTAATCACAGAGGTAATCTTTTGACACGAAGAAATACACAAATAATGAAGAAAAGATATTTTTTCTGTAGTCCCAGGATAACGCAAGACAAACGAAGACTCAGTGCCACAACTTCGATACTAACAATTCTTTTGTTTTCAGCTATTGCAACCTCTTTAGGGCGATTCTTCTTTTCTCCTAACAATCGCAGCTAAGACCCAGTTTATATTTACAGATACTTTAGTGTCGGTTGAGTATCTGCAATCGAATGGAAATGAAAGTCATCCGCTAATCTTTGTTAATGTTAGTATTGTTCTTTCCTGAACAGGAAGGAATAGATAACAATGGTTCCTTGCATAACGAAATTTGTCCCTTTTGCGAGGGCGTCTGTGATACGGGACGCTGTTTCCTATACTTTATATGGGGATAGTTTCCAACTGTTCTCTTGTTTTTCTAAAACAAATTCTCAAAATATCACAAAACATTTCAGAAAAAACTAAAAACACCATCGCCAAAGTTAACATTTAATTAGTCTTTAATTATAGATGTCCTTCTCGCATATCTACCTGTCTTTGATTTGGGGGAAGGTCAAGGTTTTAAGAATTCATCTAAAATGATTTAACGTTTTTCTAAATTAGTCTTCCCCATCCTCAGTACGACCGAAAATTAGACCATTTTCGCTTCCTCAGGACAGTCATTAAAAAGTATACAGTGCATCTTGAAGTAGTGTATTATCAGTATATAAATCAGCCATTCTGCTCATCTCAGTTAGCTGAAATTTTATAGCTTGACTATGACTTGGAGCTCTTCCAACTTCTAAGTAATAAATGAACATTAACTTTATAAGACGTGTGAATCAGTCTACAGTCTCCCTCTTTAGAAGAACATTGATAATTTCGTGTGCATGGAACTTTTATGTGTTCTCCTACTCATTAAAATAAATTTCCATTTGCGCTTCTTCATATTCTTGGTGAAGGAGAACTTGCAATTCTTCAGTTGAAACATAATATTGAGAAGTTTGTTTATTTGAGATCTGCCAACATTTTATCTTTGTATGCAAAGCCTGCTTTATGTATTTATTCCCTGCTAAAACATAAAATAAACAAATTTAATTCCGAATTTAATGTTAAACGAAATGCATGTGCAGTTTTTAATGAGGGAAAGCTTTCGATCCGTACGTATATTTTTCGTGCTGGAAAATCATTATGTGAGGTATTACTGTACATTGTTGGGTATGACGGATTCTTCAAAATCTATTTAAATCATCAGTCCAGCTAACCTGAAGATTTATTTCATCTCGAAGGGATAACAGTTTTCACAGATGAAGAAATAAAGCTCAAGCAGAAAAGATAGATAACTCCTAGAATTTTCGTTAACATTAGACAAATACAGAAAATTACAAAATCTTTCAAAATACACTAACTTTAAATGTATCGGTATTTAATAGCTTATTAACGCATGGTTCCTAGAAGCCTCGTGTTTACAGTGCATGCAAAAAGAGGACACACTGCTACTAGAATTGTCTGAAAATTTGTTCCTAGGGTCTCGAAAATGTGCTTTCGGTAAATGAGTTATTATTCCTAACTTCATGATGTTTAATCCTTTACGGAGGGCTCCGGACGCGATATCACTTACAGAGAAAACTGTCGTGTATGCTCGACGAAAGAAGTCGTACTTCAGAAAATGGGAACCACGTGTATGCGCCTTCATACAAAACATTTGCGTGTCAGTGATGTCTGGGATACTTTGCTCACTGTATTTGATGAAGTATTCTTTCAGTTTTTACTTACTTTATTACTATTAGCCCAAAGCGGCTATTAGTCTCGGCTATACCTCGTTTCACTTTTCATTCGAATATATTGCCATTCGGCAAACTATAAGATATTTATCTTTCAAATTGAACTGTCTGTTGCGGATTCATATACTCAGCCATCTGAAAGCAATAAATCCAGTTCTTAAGAGTATTCTTTTCTTACTTTTGAATCGGATTGATTTAAGTAACAAAAATGCATTTAATGCATGACCTAACGAATAAAAATTTTCAGTACTTTCATAGTATGACGTAATATAGCTTTTTCCGATTTATTTTAGATTGTTTAAAACTTTAATGAGCTTTTGGTTAACAAACTTAACAATTTCAAAGCGAGCAGTAGCAACACTGTACGGAAATTTTATCTCCAGCGCACGAGACCGTCTATCGGAAATCATGAAGATATACGGTTTTTAAATATATTGTGATTATGCTATTGATTTTAATTTTATATGTCTCAAGTTTTGTAATAAATAAAGCAAAAAACATGAATAATAAAAAGCACAAAAAAAAGTTTTGTGAAGCCATCTTTCAACGAAAGCTGAACATTAATCGTATGATGAACTGAGAAAAGACTGTAAAACGAAAACACATATTCGAACATTTAACACTGCATAGGGAATTCTAATCATATACTGGTATACTGCTTTTCAAATGTTTGTGATTTTGCTGTTGAACTGTGTACGGCGAAGTGAGAAGAAAATGTTGCTTAACAAATCGAAAAAGATAAAATAGAAATGGATTAGTAAGCGTGAGTATAACAGCAGGCTGGTAGACTGCGAGCTCAGCGAGAGTGTAAACAATTTTAACAAACCCTTTTGGGAGACTTTAAAATATAAAACCTTTAAGTTTGTTTTATCGTTTGTTCATCTTTTCTTTTTAAAGAGAAATATAATATCAATGGTTTTAAAATTTGAATAAAAACTCGCTTCTCTTCTCCGAAATGATATGGTGCAGACATCTCGTAAGAGCTAAATGTTATTTTTGGTAGGTTATTTTATTTCATACTGGTTTCTCCTTTTTAGAAGAATACGTTTTCTGCTTTTTGACATCGTTAGATATTACTAAAGACAGATAAAAAATAAGTGATAAAAATTTACGTTGTTTTCTTAAAAAGGTATTTCATTTTTGCCGCAACGAACAACAAATAATAGAAATTTAGTAAACAGTAAAGATTTGTGGATTTTATCTCGCACTGAAAGGACAAAGTCTAGTTTAAAGTTTAGACATAGCTTCAATAGATGGACTATGTGTTTAAGAAACTTGGTATTTGACGAATATTTTTGTGCTGTCTGTAAGAAAGTCTATACTCTCTGTCCAAAAGTTTATAAATTTAACTATATTACGTGTTTTAGAAAAATGGAAAACATAAACACCAAATAAAAATCTGTTTATTTATATCACTTGCGACTCGCATTCCAGTAAATATTCAACTAAAATGGCGTATAACATCGAATACACAATTCTCCAGCTACAGAACTAAGCTTTATAATAACTCTGGTTTCACATTGTACTATGCATTCTCAATGGCTGCTTTTAAGGTATTCACGTAAGAAATCTACCTTTCATTCTCGTAAACTCTCCGAGACATAATACCCCACACATTCTTGATCGAGTTAAAATCGGGGCTCATTGGTGACCACCCAAGAAGAGTGACAGTTTCTATGTCTAAATAATTTTTGTAGCACTATATGTATGAATGGGAGCACTGTCATGCAGGTACACCCAATTCTGTCCTCCAATGTGTTCTTCAAATCACATAAGATGGTCTCTTATAGTATCTCAATGTATTCAAACGAATCTTGCCAACCATCTAGAAAGGTGAAACCCACTTACCCGTTGAAGCCGAAAACTGCCCCCCTCCATAACAGATACATCTACATCGTTCTTACTGAAATAGCTCCGATTCTCTTTTCATAAATGGATATCATAGGAATGGAATCTAGGACTACCTAGATTCCATTTTTTCCATCACTGAAAATTAGAGAGATCAATTTGGCGCCATCTGCCACGTGGTTACGAGCCCTTTTGCAATCCCATTTCCATGTGAAGATTTGAGAGTGGTAATGAGCGAGCAATCTTTACGTGAATTATATAACTAAGTTTCTTGATTCGCCTACGAACAGTTGTTTTGGATATTTACGATCCACAAGTCCTTGTAATTTGGCGAACGGAAATTTTCTGTGTCGAAGCCATTTTTTATATTCTCCTATCACTGTGAATATCCGTCACCCAGGGTTTACCTGAACGTGGTTTTGGATGGTGAGACATTACATGATAAATCATGCTTACAGATCGAGTCAGAAGTTTTAAAATTGCTTTAACAGACCTACCGTGAAAGTTCAGAATCCTCTTAACTTCAGCATCAGAAAGTTATGTAACTTTACGCATACTTAAACGCAGTTCAAATGAACATTTTACTTTTTTAAACTGGAGGTTTAAATGAGGGCATTGTCATATAAAAGGCTCAGATTCCCCATGATGATTGTTGCTAACCAATTTGCATAAAATTACTTTTTTTATAAACTTTTGGGAAACACACTTTTTTTTCTATTTTTATTTTTTCTAAAAGACAAATTGGTATTTTTGTTCAATATTTACTCAGATGCAAGACACGTATGCTTTAAATAAACATATTGTACACATTTCTGCTTTTGAACATGTTATTTACTTGAGTCTATAAACTTTTGGGACAGAGTATATAGGTGCAACTTAAAATATGTCCAAAAAATTAAGGTGGTATGTTAAAAGCATATAAATCCAGGTTCAAGATAAAATTTAACATTAAAGTCAAGAAATAATTCTTTCTCATGGTAGCTTTGGGAAAGCGTAAACCTTGGCCGGTCAGAGGGCTAGATGTGTAAAGAATCATTGCATTCCTCACTGTGTGCTCTCGTGGTTTCAACTGGTTACCACATCTAGTTGGCCTCTAGAAAATCTATGTTTCAGATACCGATGAGAACATAGCCTTTTTAGCACATTTATCAGATTTGGAAGATCTAATAATATCAATGCAAGCAATCAATAAATTTTATTATCAATTTAAAATTAAACCAAAGGTGACTGTTAAGGCCGTTAACCAAAACCTACTAGTTGATGATCACCAATATGGGTTGGTGCAGGATATACAGATAGATTATAGAAATAAAATCCAACTGAAAGACACAGGTAAACGTTACAAGGACGTTAATTATCGATGATTTATCGATGGATAGCCGCCGGTGTAGGAAATGGCAGTGGCAACATGTACCACGGCACGTGGTTGATAAATGCATGATATCCTAATCTGAATCTCCAACTATTTCAGATAGACTCCACTAAGAACGCTTCTAATCTCAAAATATTTTCATTGCTTAAATGTAAGAAATAACTTCTGACACAAAAGTACCTGAAATCTCTCATTACTGCTTTCAAATAAAACCCATTGTTCTCTCTCAACCATAGCTCCCAACAGAGAAAAGTCAAATACCAGCAAAAATTAGCCCTATGTTTCTGCGCCATTTGGCAGGAAATATGAGAAATCATTGGCGCGAAAAATATTTTTAAGCTGCTTCATCGTGAAGAACAACAACAAAATCAGTTACTGTTCGCTTGTATTGCTAGAAAATATGTGTAACTGGAGATCTGAAAAAGGAAGCAAATGACACTGCCAATTTTTTGTAGATATTTCTAATTCCCATGCACTCAGCATTGATATTCCTAACAGAAGTAAATAAATCCCGAGCTTAAATGCTGTTTCTGTATTATGGTGTGCGGAAAAAATGTCATCCGGAAAAAAGGGAAACGGAAAGAAAGCCCCCGGAAAATAAGGAACGGAAAAACTGTCACCCGGAAAATAAAGAACGGAAAAAAAGGAACTCTAAAAATCTTGCCAAATAATGTCGCCATTCGGAGTTGTTGAAACCTGCCAAATTCTAATTTAACCGGCAGGGTTATAGCGGGCTTTCTTGAGGTTTTAAGGATAAGACGTTGAGCTAGCTGCAGCCGAGCAAGGTCATTTCGATAGCAGGTTTTAATATTCTTATCGCAAACTGTGACTAAATTTCATCTACAACGCTTTGTTATAATACTGCTTTTAACGGTCAGTTATGCGACAATGTTTCACCCTGAACCACAGCTTAAGGCTATAACTACATGGGGTACGAGGGAAACAATCACTAATGACCATGACCCGCTGGTCAACCCTCTATTTTTACCATCGGACAGGCCAGCAGCTCGCTTATCTTCTTTCAATCATTGTCAGAAGATTTCCCTATTTCGCAGGTATGGTTGCTATGATAAAACTTTTATCTCCCCTCTTGGCGATATTTCTAAACATCCCTTATTTTTCCCATTGCAAAAGAATGGTGACTTATTTTCCGTTTCCTAATTTTCCGGTGCCAATCTTCCCGTTCCTTTTTTTCAGGGTGACATTTTTTCCTACAACCCTGTATTATACCACTTTTATATACAAAATTGGCGATTATTTGAAAAGCACCTTTTGGAAGGGAATGCACCTGGTTAACAAAATTTCAAATAAAACAATTCTCGAGAACTGATAAGCTATTAAAAAAGACTTTAGTTTAATTAGTTTTAATTATTAATAATCAGGGATGTATACTAAATTTCTATAAAAAGGTTTGTCATAATTTGCTTCAAGTGAGATTTATGAATGGAAGTTAGCATTAAATGTATTCGAAAGTTTCCTATAACGTTTGAGATTTAATTATTATTACGAATTTTGTACTTAGATAGGTAATTTTAGTAATTATAAGTAAAATTATCATATTTCTTTTCTAACATGAAAAATCTGAAGAGAAGCTATTATCCAAGTCTATTATGAAGTGGTAAATCTCCGCAATATTTTTTCTGTGTAAAGTCCTGTCTATTCATAGAATCAGAAGATGCACGAATATCAGAATCAACAGCGCCAATAACTGACGACATACTCCAATACAGTGAAACCATCTTTTTTACGTATCACCAAGTCAGCAAACATTTTTGCTGCGACTATGTTTCTGTTTTCAATTTTCAGTTTACTAGTTAAATCTTTTTCTTCTTTTTCAGCATTTGTAAGCATTCAAAGAAATGAGTAGAAATATACGCGCGAAAAGTACGAATACACAGGCAAGTGAATTTAACATTAAATAAATGGGTATTTCGCTAATTTGGTGAGATATCGCCAAGCTGACAACCGTTTTGGCGACATTTTGGTACGGTACCTGTATCATCGTAATATGTATTGAAATGGAATAAATGTAACTGACCACTACGTTAGCTGTAACCGTAATTCTACTCTTGTATTGCTTTCCAGATTTTTGGAGAAGTAGAATGTACTAGAAAAATCTCGGCGACTGGTTGAAAACTATTTAAGATCGAAGAAAGAGCATATGTTCTTAGTTTCTTAGTAGCATGTTTTAAGTTCCGCGTGAACTGAGCTATCCGAGTTAGCTTTTTCTTTAGATGCGCTTTGCATTATTTGAGTCTGATGTTCTTAGTAGTTTGAATGCGTCATTTCTGCGCAAACTTCCAGAACTTTGAAATTTTTATTTTGATAAACTAAATTTTATTAACCTATCATCGGACCCTGAATGCATTCAATCTGTTAACAAACCCTTACGCAAGGAACAATATTTATAAATTCTGCACAGAATGTAAAATAATAAAATGCACATAATACACATTTAAAATTCGCTCGTTTCTAATTTGAAATAGAAATCCTTTCAGTTAAGGACTAATGTTATCGGATAGTCATAATATAATTTTACTCGATTTATGTCAACTGTATTTAATAATTTAATGAACCACTGATTCGTATTAGTGCTGATAAAATTCGACTTTGCTGGAGAAGATGCTGATATCGACAAAATAATTGCATCAGTCTCAAAGTTTCACTCTTAGTGTTACAAATACTTTTGATGTTTGCATAAAGTATAAACTCACGTATTAGTTTACTTTCAAACCAAAAATACAGAGCATTGAATTCAAATAACTTCAATAATTGCCACTAGTTCTGTTAAGATTATTTAACGAAATTTCGGGAAAGTTAGAATAAAGAAGTTCATTTGCATTCTGAAAGCTTGTAAATTCAAAAGAATGAGGCGTTTCGTATATTTGCTTAGACACATTATAATTTCATAATACAGGTGATAAATTTCATGATTTTTAGTACACACAGTGTTTCGGAAAAAAATCTTTTTTCATATATTAGCTGACTATCATTTTGATTGAAAGAAGTGTAGAGACATTAGGTTATTTTTTTTTGGAACAAGAGAGATGAAAAATATGCATTGCCTTCGCCTGGAATCGAACCACGGACCTCTGAAATACCGGCTCAGTGTGCTGACCATTACACCACGAAGGCACGCTAAGAATGTGGGAGATATACCTTATAGAAGGACAAATTACGTGCGAGGTGCACGTTATTTTTACTAATAGCTATTTTAATTTATTGTCCTTTTCTGTCGTCTCCTGTTCCTTTCGCATTTCCTTGGCAGGATATAAATGAGTTAGGGTGAACGAGAGTAAATATAGTAATTAAAATAGCTGAAAAAACTTAGCTTGATTGAACTTGGTCCAGCTGAATGAACTAGGTCCGTCATGAACGATCAGTATTCAAATTCAAAGAGTCTTCTATTATACTGATATCCAAACAATTTTCACTCTACCTCCATGCCTCAATCTGGTGAGATAGTCCTCATCATAAGATGCTGAAGATACTCCTCATGCCCATACTCTCCCAGTAGTGAAAACAGTAGTAAAGTCCGAGTTCTGTACTGCTAAACCGCTGCAGCTAGTATTTAAAATAACCATTGGTTGTCAGTAGCTACCTGGCTGTGAATTGTAAACTATTAGCCTCATAATTTAAATAAATGTATTCTGTATTTTAATCCAGAATTATTTATAACGCTCAAACATCTTAATCAGATAATTTTCTATTACTTCAGAACTCAAACTGGGCGACGTTTCTTACTTGTCTGGTAACTACAACATAAACCTGGGTGCTGTGGTTCTATGTATTGAAAATATCTTCTCTTTTGATAGTCGATATACCCAGTGGACAAGCAAAAATAAACTATCTTTTTAACAACGATATACGCCCCATTTATGTTCTATAATTCTTCACAATGGAAGTCAATTCTTTAATTCCGCTGTAAATTATGCTTTCTGATAAATACCGGCTTAGGAATTGGAGAGTTACCTCCCATATACTCATGTAATGTGGCGGTCAGCACATTAACCTAGAAGACGAAATATCTTGGTTTTCATTACCAGAGAAGACGTGTTTGATTTTTAAAGTATTCCTCTTCGGAGAATCCAAAGGCTTCACAATGATACGTCTATAATCTTAAGAATACATCAGTTACATTATATCATATGAATTAATAACGACTTTCATTTGGATCTCCAAAATGGTTTGGGAAAAATAAAAAAATAAAATAAAATAAAAAAAAAATCTGAAAGATTTCAGATTTTAAATTACGTCCAAAGGCAAGTTTTTTTAACGTTTCGCGTGCTACCTTTTTTTATTAAATATCATGTACTACGTACTCAAACCATAAAATTCAGTTCAAAATCAATATCGCAAAATCATTTTAAAATGAACATATCTTTAGAATTTCCGTACGTCTCGTGCGCTGGAGATAAAAATGTTGTTTTTTTTTTTCCGTACAGTGTTGCCATTGCTCGCTTTGAAATCATTTAGTTTGTTAATCAGAAATTCGTTGAAATGTTACAAAACATAAAATCGATAATAAAGCAAATTTCAAATTCAAAATTAGGGCTTCCAGATGCCCATATTCGCAGTAGGATGACGTCATTCAAAATTCGATGGCTCTAGGTTTTATCACAATGCGAGAAACATGCATACATTTATGCAGATTTTTCATTTTTTAAAATTTAATGCAGAGCGATAACATTTAGTGGCAACAATTTGAAAAGTGAAACGGGCATTCAGAGTGAATCGATGCAAAATCGCAAAACGAAAGTAATAGTCCTTCGGGACTAAATCCCTTTGGACTAATAATTCCTGAAGGAACTTCTATATTAGTAAATAAAGAAAATTAAATAAATAATGTAGCTTTATAAAATTGAGAAAAAATACTCGCACGAAATAATTTAATTTCCCTTCCCATGATTTGGTATTCTATTTTCCTAGATCCTTACTTACCAAACTGTACCACAGTCTTTTATTTTTCCACTTCTAAATCTATCTTTGAAAGCATATCTATCAAAGTGTTTATTTCCATTTATCTTCTTCCTCCGTCCTCTTCCTTAGATCGCAGTAACGAGGTCGAAAATCCAATAAACGAAGAGCCTCACCTTCTCTCGAAAGACAGACTTCCGGAAAATAACAAAGGGGGGAAAAAAAGATTTTGCCTTCCACGTTTCCCTGTATGAATTCCCTGTGTATATCTCAATAGGGGAAAAATTGCGTTTCCCATCCCTTTCGCTGCAACGTCGTAAACACGTTGAATAAGACATATAGAGACAGTAGCGGTGAGTATGAAAAGAAATAAAATAGTGTCAACAGTCGCAATATTGATTGCTGACCAGACTGATTTTTCGCTGTCACGCTCTCGGTTAATTTTGGATCGGTGAGTCCGAGTTTCGTGATTTATGAGGAAGGCAAAGTTGCAGGTGGAGAGTAAATCCTATATTCTAATTATTTTAATAATACTTGCGTTTACATCTATTTGCAAAATATATTTGAACGTGATTTCGACGTAGGATTTAATTAAAAGCATAAAAGTAACAACTTTTCTAGAGAAGAATATCGAGCTTTTTCAAATCTAGAAAGTATGGTCTCTTTTAAATTTCACCATGCTTGACACATTCATAGCCAAATTAGTTCGTGTTAAAATTATTTGGTTAAAATAAGGTAACATTTTATACGTTTCTCAAGACACCATTAAAAATGGTGCGCACAAGAGAAAATCGCCAAATAAGAAATCAAAATTTAACAGGCGATACGTATATTTAAATTGTACAGTTTTAATGATCTCATTAGACAATCCAAATTAATTTTTATCGCCATACACTTAATGCGCTTAAAATACTATCTGTATATTTTTTTTAAAAAAGCTAAAATATTTCCTTTTTAAAATCGTGCGAATTAAGACTGCATAAAGAGTTTTTAAGGTTCCGTTCTATATTCACACTATGTAAACTTACTACGAATTTTCGTCCCGTCTTTAACACAGATGAAAACAGCAAAGTTTTGAAAATAACCAATATATTTATCAAAATTTCAGACTGAGGTTACAAGTGACAGGTGAAAGCGGGTCCGGATACCCGGGCGGCTTACATAGACTAATCAGGTACTGTCCGGATCCCGCAACTGTTAGTGCAACACCCCCGTTGCCCCACAAGGAACGCATGACGAGTTTATTGAGATGCTACATATGCTGATGAAGGCATTAGACTATGCACTGTTCAGTTCCCGTACGTATTCATAACGGAAACACAGAGCCGATACAGATGGAAGAAAGAAAATAATTCAGCATTCCTACGAATGTTCCCAATAAGAATTAGAGAGCTATTTTTTTCCTTTGGGATAAAAATATGTAAATAACATTTATAATTTAATTTAATAATAGTCGCTTACTTCCTCATTTTTAATTTGAGTATTCCGTCTGCCTTCTAAAAATAATAACATTTCCGGATTGCGTCATTTCTAGATCAATCCATCTTACATACCTTGCGCAACGCTGATGACGTAGGTAATTCGGAACATCAACTGAACATTTTAGAAACTGAAATTTTTCTAACCTAAACCAAAATCTTTCTCTTCGGTGAGCTTCCATACTGGATAGCTGCCTACTTTAGCTCCTCTGTGTGAGCTGCTTGGACGCAATTCTGCTGTGTCGTCTTCCTATAGGAACACTATCAAAACTGTAAATGTTTTTGAAATAGGTACAAATAATATGCCAAGTTGTTTGTGGCCGCAACATGTTTATTGAAATAAAATCAAGATTTAATCTGCCTCGCCTGTCAAGTTTTTTTTCAGTATGGATCCACGTTCTGCGCCAATCATCATTGCTACGCTTCTACGTCTCAGTGTTCCTACATCAGTGCATTCTAAATTTTATTTTCATCACACACACACACACACATATATATATATAAAAAAAAAGTCTGAAGTAATGACCAGCAGGGATTTTAACGTCGTAGAAGTGTTGATCTGTAACGAATAGGAATTTGGAGGCGAAGGAAGATTAAATCTTCTTTTTTTTATTTCCGCTTGTTGTGGCCACAATCAACTTGGCACATGAAATGTGCCTATTCCAAAATAGCTCACATTTTAGATTAATTTTCAGTAAGAAAGAAGAAAGTAGCAGACAGCAGTCCAACTAGACCGAAGCGTAAAGAGCAAGTGCGTTACGTTCAGGGTGAAATCCCAATTCAGACTGAGTTAGTTTTGGTTTACAATGCATTTTGATTGGATAGTTAATACTTCTGTAAAATTATTATTGGTTACTTGACTTTTAGTTCCATTTACATCATCAGAATTATGTAAGTGCCATATGGCATGGATCAATCTAGAAATGACGCAGTGCGTAGAGAGGTTATTATTTTTAGAATTGAGAAGAGAAATTTACGTTGTTAATTTAATCTGACATATTCTTTAATTTTCTTACATATATATATATATATAATATTTCAGCCGATTATCCAACAAAATAAAATCGCAGGTAAATTTCATTCTTTACTAAATCAACCGTTTTTGAAAGTTTTCGATTCCCAGCTCTATAAATGCCAATAATAACTCGCGGCCTTCTATGTAGAACAGCGTTAACTCACGATAATGAAAGTACTGGGTACTTTTATTTCAGTTAGACTTTTTATTCATCTTGTTAAAGTAAAATATGTAAAGAGAAAATAGAAGAATGTTTGACAATTATTACAATTTTGAAAAAAAAAAAAAATAAACATAAACGAAACTCATACGCCGTAACCTAAGTTCTCTATTACACATTTGCGTATTCGCTAGTCGACTTGTGTTTCAGTGCTATTTTGAGAAAAGAATCAGGCTGCAAAAAGACACACATATAATAATAATAATACTATTATTAATAAAACTATTGTATGTAATTTATATTTTTTTAAATTATATTTAGAAAGAATCATTAAATGTTTTTCTGCAGTTTTTCCTAATTCAGTGAACTAGCGTTTCCGAATTACTATTAAAAATACATAAGAAAAATATAAAAAAATTGAAGTTGTTGATTAATTAAATTTAACTAGAAAATTCATTTCTTTCTGCATTTTAAATACCATCTTAAAATATTAAATTTTGGCAAAAAGTCATTTCTTTTATATCTCGCAGTATTACACTTATTCCCATTGAGTTTTTTAAAAATTTTCTTTAAGTTTTGCACTTTATTGCAATAAAATTGTCATTTCACACCAACAACAATTTCCTTCCACGAAAATGGTCACATTTGTTGTTATCTGTTTATTATTTCTATATGTTGTAACAAGCTGTGGTTAGTGATGGTATTTACTGAAACTTGGCGTACTGTTGATGATGATGCATTCTCTTTTCTGGTTGGATTCTTCCATGTTTCTGCTGGCGCGAATTTGACATTTTTAAACTAGAAAATCGTACCACCCGCTACACTGAAAAACTGTTTTCCACCTCCTCAAAGCATGCTACTTGAGATATCTGCATCCGCTCGCTCAGATAAACTCTAGTGTCAACGGCCTTTTAGCGACAAAATGATAATTCGAAACATGATTAAGATTAAAATTTAAAATGCGTGTATGTGTCGTTTTTTGTGTTCTTAATAAATATTCTATACACTGTATTATATTTTAAAAAATTAAATAATGAAGAAATTGCATAAATGTATGTATATTTCAAAAATGTGATAAAACTACGTTACCTAGAGCCATCCAATTTTGAATAACGTACGTTTCCACCCGAATATGCGCATCTGGAAGCCCTTTTTATCTAAAGCGCGCGGAACTGTCTATCAGAAATTCTGAAGATATACTCATTTTAAAATTATTTTGCGATATTGGTGTTGAACTGAATTTTATGGTTTAAGTGCGAAGAACATGATATTTAATATATAAAGTTAACACACAAAACGTTAAAAAACGCCCCTATGGACGTAATTTAAAATCTGAAACCTTTCAGATTTTTTTTTGTGTGTTTTGTTTTTATTTATGTTTAATACTATGATTAATCCAGAACGCATTTAATGTTTTTCACAATTTGTAATGTATTTGTTCATCTCTACATCTGTACTGGAGTCCATATCATATCCTTAATATATCTGTATGCCTAACATGTACCATCATAGTGAAAATATGTTCCTCGTTTAGCGTGGCCAAATCCCGGAGGACACAGTACTAAGTCTTTATTTATACTTACTTATTTATTTATTTTTAATCCAATCGACGAGATCCAGCAGGCTGAAAAGCACCTAACACAGTAGGCCAGCTGTTCCGTCGAAGGCGGAAAGGAAAGGCCTTACCGACAGAAGAGTTACGAAGTCATTCACATTCGACTCGTCACATTATCCTGTTGCGGGAATTAAGATGTTACTATCAGAACCTTCTGGAAAATCGGTCGTAAAGTTTCGAAAATCAGTTTTATCAGCACTACCAAAATGTTCCTAGTGGCGAAATATGGGCAACTGTGATCGGATTGGCAAAACCAAATGTGGTCAAATGTCAGTATGTATCAACTGCCCATATCTTTGGATTTTCTTAACGAACCTGCACTATTTCAAAATCTGTTAATGTAGAAATATGTATAACATAATAATTAAATAAATATCTGTCCAGCAAGTGACCACAAATCATAGGTTTTGCAAATTACGTAAGAACTAAATATAAAATTACCATAGAATGTAATAGATAATAAAAAAATATAAAAAAATCTGGAAGCTTTTCAGATTTTACATTAGGCCCAGAGGGGCGTTTTTTTAAAAGTTTCCTGTGTTACCATTATTTATTAAATATCATGTTCTTTGCATTTAAACCATAAAATTCAATTCAACAGCAATATCGCAAAATAATTTTTAAATGAGCCTATCTTTATTATTTTCGATACACGGTCTTGCGCGCTGGAGATGAAAATGTTTTCTTTTCTCTAACAGTGTTGCCATTACTCGCTTTGAAATCGTTGAGTTTGTTAATCCAGAATCGTTAAAGTGTTACAAAATATGAAATGGATGAAAAAACAAATTCCAAATTCCAAATTAGGGCTTCCAGATATCCATATTCGGTGGAGGATAACGATATTCAAAATTGGATGGCTCTAGGTACCGTTGTTTTATCAAAATGCGAGATACGTATATATATTTATGCAGATTCTTCATTATTTAATATCTTTAAATTTAACACAGGGCGATAATATTTGCTGGCAACAGTTTGAAAAGTGATTCAACGCAGAAAGGGAATCGACGCAAAGTACCGAAAAGAAATTAATAGAACTTCTGAGGTAACGCTCCTTTGGGCTAATAAAGCAAGCAAAATGACGATAATACAAATCAGATCATTGCTATGATCGAAAATAAATAAATAAAAATAAAATTACAGCGTTAGATTCATTGAAGTTTTCCATAATCAAGTATCAGCAGTTAGTCGGCGACCGTTTTCGATTTAAATGACACACGATTTGCAAAAGACACACTCGTGATTTATGCTGAAGAATAAAATTAATTTCGTTGAAATTGTTACGATATTTATGGAATCATCGGATGGGACAGGCAAAAAATTCTTGCGAATTTCTGTACGAAGCTATGCCTACGGCAATCTATTTGCAAAGTTTTATCGATAAAAATTTAAAAAATAAAAAGAAAAATATGATTTTGGTTTTCGTCGAAGTTACTGCTTTTCATAACCAAAATATTTTACTGCAGATGGAAAAGCGTAGGAACATTTATCGATACTCTATTAGCGAAACACTACATTGCGTTATAAATTTACTTTGAGTTTCGAGAACTTTGAGACATTCAAAAAGTGAGGCAATTTAAAATTTATAAATCTCCTTTCTAATAAGAGAAAAATATCACGTGGAGGTCCTAAAGTTGTAACTGTTTACGACAGCTTTCACATTTTGTGAATATTTCATATTCCAGGAAAATAAGTCATCGAAATTCATAAGCTCTGTTAATATCTCGAAGAAGATGTTTAGGATTTCATTTTCATGTCATAGCAAAACAGAAATTTCGATTGCAAAACAAGCACGAAATTTAGAATTCAAATTAGGCAAATAAAGTATGTTAGACTCGGAGAGATTCTGAATAGAACTTATCCATTTTGAGAGCGACTAGTGATAAATCCGTCTTCGTCAGAAGCAAGAAAAAAATTAATAAAAGAAAATCTGAAGGCTTTTCAGATTTTATATTACGTCCAAAAGGGCGTTTTTTAAAGTTTTGTGTGCTACCTTTATTTATTGAATGTCACGTTCTTCGCGCTTAAACCACATAAAATTCAATTCGACAGCAATATCACAAAATATTTAAAAACAGCATATCTTTAGAATTTCCGATACACATTCTCGCGCGCTGGAGATAAAAGTGCTTTTTTTTCCGTAGAGTTTTGTCATTGCTCACCTTGAAATCGTTGAGTTTAGAGAATTGTTGTTAATAAAAAAATTCGTTAAAATTTTACGAAATTTGAAATAGGTAATAAAACAAATTCGAAATTCACGCATCCAAGTGCTGATGCTCGGCTGGAGGACTACGTTATTCAAAATTGGATGGCTCTAGTGACCGCTGTTTCTTCACAATGCCAGAAACATTCGTACATTCATGCAGATTCGTCATTGTTAGTTTTTGTTAAATGTAATACACGGCGATAATATATGGTGGCAATAGTTTGAAAATTGAATCAACGCAGAACGTGAAACGACGCAAAATACCATTTTGAGAGTAACAGCCCTTTGGGCTAAAATATCCTATCTCCGATTTTAGTTTTTGGAGAATTTATAGATTTTTATATTTTATTTATGGGATATTTTTTTATTTATTATTTTTATAGGATATTTTGATTTTATTTAAATCAGCTGTTCGAACAAGAATCTTACACCCGAAAAGGGCAAAATAAACTAATCTCCTGTAATAGCGATTCATAACTATTAACGTAACCGCAGTTTTGAGATGAGTTCTGCAAAAAATATTCACAAAACGTCTTCCGTTGAGAAAATGGATTTCTTCGAAGAATCACAAAACTGTTAATGACGTAATTCCAATCCAAGTTTTTCCAGACGCTTTCAGAAATGTAATACTTAGTTTTCCTATATTCGTTACTGTATTTTTTTTCGCAACAGATGGCGCTACGTAAGGTATTTCTTTGTTCTGCTCATTGATTTCCATATAAATATGGCTGTTGTTCCTCGCCATTTTTGCAAATATTGTTTGCCCTTCGAAATCGATATAGTTTTATTTACAATCTATACCAGTACAACGGTAGCTTCTTTGCATAATTTTAAAAATAGAAATTGTTTATCTTTCCTTTTGAGCAAATATTTATTTCAAGCCCCGTGCTCAAGCGTCTCCATGAAAACAATGTAACTTTCTTGAGTAATTCTCTTCATTATATGGGCGAAAACGTCACTTCCGGCGTTATGATGGCATGAGGGTACAACAAATATTCCCTCTTATTTTGTATAATTACTAGTTTGAAGAGCTCATTTTAAACTGGCTCGCCATTGGTCAAGTGGCTAAGAGTGTTGAAGACTGATAGTTCGAGTAGGTTCAAATTCCAATGAACGGCGATGGCTACATGCAAATTTTCATATTTTTCCTCATCAGTAAAGTGAATATGACTCAGTTTGTGTTGAAATGCCCTCCATGAAACAATCCATTCCATTGCAGAGATAGTCCTATTCTATTTTACTCTAAATAAATAATCACCAGCAATCCTATTAAATATATAATTTTATTTGGTACCGTTTAAATTTCTAGATATTCAATTATTTAACCAGCCAAAGCCGGTTTTCTTAAAGCTGGTTTAGGTGTTAAACTGAAATATGAATACAAAGACTACACAGCAATGCAAAAAATTAAACTTTTAATGGTACATTCTTATTTGAGTTTTTCGAATATAAATATGTAAAATTTTCAGATTACAATTTTTTGCAACTTTTATGATTTTTAGCCCAAAGGGGCGTTAGACCCAAATTATACATCAGTCTCAAAACGGCACTTTGCATCGCTCTCACTTTCTGAGTTGATTCACTTTTGGAACTGTTAGCACCAAATATTATCGCCATGTATTATATGTAAAGAAACTAAATAATGAAGAATCTGCAGAGTGTTTCTGGCATTGTGAAAAAGCAATGGTACCTAGAGGCATCAAATTTTGAATAACGTAGTCCTCCGTCCGAATAGGGTCACCTGTAATCTCGAATTTTGAATTTGTTTTATTACCTTATTAAAATTTTGTAAAGCTTTAAAGAATTTTTGATTAACAAACTGAACGATTTCAAAGCGAGAAATGGCAACACTGTGCGGAAAAAAAACATTTTTATCTCCAGTGCGCGAGACTGTGTATCTGAAATTCTAAAGAAATGCTGTTTTGATGCTTTTAAATATTTTGTGAATACGATGAATATTGCTGTTTAAATGAATTTTATGTGGTTTAAATGGGAAGAACATGATATTTAATAAATTAAGATAACACACAAAACTGTAATAAAACGCCCTTTTGGGCGTAATATAAAACCTGAAAGCTTTCAGATTTCTTTTTTTTTCAATTTTTAACTCAAAAATTTTTATTGTTATCATTATTACTTTGAAATTTTAATGGTAAATATTTTTCATGAGTTATTAAAGTATAACCTGATTTTCTCAGATTATAGTTTTTTAAATCGCTATTTTGCTTTTGCAGTTCACAGGACGAAATGTCTTTCTTCCATTTTCCGTTTTCTTATTTGTGTTATAAGGTATTTCTCCTGCCTTCTTAGCATGTCTTCGTGGTGTAATGGTTAGCACACTCGGCGGGTATTCGAGAGGTTCGAGTTCTGGCAAGGTCACAGCTCATTTTTCATGTCTACTCTTCCAAATAAATCTTAATGTCTCTATAGTGGCTCTCGAACTAAAAAAAGGTGGTGATGATGATTCTCCACCATCAGGATTTGTCGATTGGGTTCCCTAACTCCCAGTCTTTTTTTTAATAGGGGGAGTATATAAGGTATTTCCCTCGCCTTCTTAACATGCCTTCGTGGCGTAATAGTCAGCAAACTCGGCGCGAATTCGAGAAGTCTGAGTTCGAGTTTCGGCGAGGGCACTGCACATTTTTCACGTCTCCTGCTTCAAAATAACCTAATGACTCTACAGTGTAGCTGTTCTTCTATAAACACAAATGCCAGTTAGCTCAAAAAGTATTTATTATTAGAACACAGGAACAGTTACAAAGAACATATACATGAGAAGCGAACATACACTGAAACGGAACACCTAACATTTCGAAAGTTTAGAAAAGATTTAAAATTAATGTTAGAATTACGGAGACATAATAACTCATCGCAGGTGGAGGTCGACTGACTGTAAGTTGCTCTCGTCACCACTAGATGGCGTTCGCTAAAATAGTTCCGTTACAGCCAAATAATTCTGTTTGTTACAATTGCACATTGTTTATGGGTGCGAGACAGAAGGACTTTGGAACTTGTATTTTTAATAGTATGAGTTAATTATTTTGTAATTAATTAAGGCGGAGCTCACGAAGAAGAACTGCTTGCAACCTTAATTAATGTCTTCTTAGGTACTTTTTTAAAGAAAATTGGCCGGTATTTATATTATTCGTTACATTAGAAATAAATTACGGAAAACACCATGAAGCCAACTCATTAACCGAAATCTAAAAGTTAGTTTGATATGGCATTGGCTCTGTGACCTTTTCCAGCTGAAGAGGAGTAATATCAATTTAAAATCGAATCAGTTGATTCTGAATTTTGAAAGGATCTACAAAAAGGCGAATAAAGGGATTATATAAAATTCCCTTATTTCGCCGTTTCATTGAGAAAAATATGGGATATCCGAAAACTCACAAAAAATGTGGGATATCCAAATGGAAAATAGATGAAGATAAAAAATTAAAAAAATAGCCTGCAAAAACGTTATGTTAAGTCAACAGAACTTCTAGTATTCACTCATACTAAAATAGCAAAGATTGTATATTATTTCTAGCAAAAGTGAAACAATTTGCAGAACGTGGGAACATGCAGCTGACACTGCGATAACCGGCTATCCAGGAAAAAGTAATTCCGCTTTACAGCCGAGATAAGAGACATCACCCGGTAAGCACAAACATTTCTGGGTGAGGAAATAATAGATAGACAGACTACGCATAAAGACAATAGTTTTGAATTTCTGCTGAAAAAATACGCACAGAAATTGCTTGTAAGAATTATCAGCCATAATTGGATAAAATATTATTTTTAAATTATAATTACAGGAATCTGAGAATATGTTATTGTACGAAGGGGTATAGAAGGGGTATAGAAGGGGTATAGAAGGTTACTACTCGAGGGTTAGTGTTGCTGAGTTGTAGATTAATTTTTTTCTTCACATTCATAAACTCAGAAGGCAGGATTATGTCAGAAGGGGACAGGGTTTTGTGCTTTATGTAAAAATAATACGCCTTTATCGAGATGAAATAATCCCAGAGCACTAATAAATATTATCATACATCGTAATTTAAATCAAAAAAATCGAAAAAATCTGAGAGCTTTCAGATTTTACATTACGGCCAAAAGGGTGTTTTTTTAACGTATTGTGTGTTACCTTTGTTTATTAAATATCATATCCTTCGATTTTAAACCATAAAATTCGATTTGACATCAATATCACAAAGTCTTTAAGCATATCTTTAGAATCTTAAGCTTATCTTTAGAATTTCCAATATACAGTCTCGCGCGCTGGATATGAAAATGTTTTTTTTTAAGTACACTGTTGCCATTGCTCACTTTGAAATCGTTGAGTTTCTTAATCAAAAACTCATAAGTGCTTTACAAAATATGAAATACATAATAAAACAAATTCCAAATACTAAATTTGGGCTTCCAGATGCCCATATTCGGGTGGAGACGTATGTTATTCAAAATTCGATGGCTCTAGGTACCGTTGCTTTATCGTAATGCGCGAAACATATATACATTTATGTAGATTCTTTATTATTTAATTTCTTTAAATATAATACAGCGCTCTAATATTTGGTGGCAACAATTTAAAAAGTGATTCCGCTTTTATAATGAATCGATGCAAAATGCCAAAACGAAATTAAAAGCCCTTTTGAGCAAATGCCCTCTTGGACTGAAATTCACAATATTTGCGAAACGCATTAAAAAGAAGTACAAAAACATGCAAGCATTTGTAATAAATAATAAATAAGAGCAAATATATCGATATTTCATCAAACGTGTTAAATCTAGAACTGACGAATTTTAAATCAAACATTTTACCATCAAACACGTTCAATTACAGACAAATATTACTGGTACCTCTATAATAGTCTTCTTAAAAAAGAAAAAAAAATCAAAAAAATATTTGAAAGCTTTCAGATTTTACATTACATGCCAAATAGCTTTTTTTTAACATTTTGTGTTACCTTTATTTATTATATATCATGTTCTTCGCACTTAAAATATAAAATTCAATTCAACAGTAATATCGCAAAATAATTTTAAGATGAGCATATCTTTAGAATTTCCGATACACAGTCTGGCGAACAAGAGATAGAAATGTTTTTTTTTCTCTTACAGTGTTGCCATTCCTCGCTTTGATATCGTTGAGTTTCTTAATCAAAAATTCTTCAATGTCTCACAAAATATGAAATAGGTAATAAAACAAATTCCAAATTAGGGCTTCCAGATGCCCATATTCGGTGGAGGTTTACGGTATTCAAAATCGGATGGCCCTAGGTACTGTTGTTTTATCACAATGCGAGAAACATACATACATTTATGCAGATTTTTCATTATTTAATTTCTTTAAATACAGGGCTGGCAACAGTTTGACAAGTGAATTAACGCAGAAAGTGAATCGACATAAAATGCCAAAAGGAAATTAATAGCCCTTCTGGGCTAACGCCCTTTGGACTAATAAAAACTATCGCAATATAATTATTACGGTGTTTATGATTATACTGTCTAATTATAATGTAACTTTATTCATTTACTGTGAAATAACATTTACGGTGTACCTTGTAATTCCATTTACATTCAATGCAATTATAATTACGATTACATTATAATTGCGTTGAATGAATTAGTAGTTACACTTTAACTGACTTAACTGTAATTATAATTATAATTACATGGCAATTCTATGATTTATAACTACAATTTAATTACAATTGCAATAATTGCAATCCAATTACATAACACTTGCATGAATTGCAAATACAGTTCACTCTAGTTGCCATTAAATAGTAGCCCAATTACGTATGCTAACAGTTACATTGTATTTCGATTTTTAATGTATGGTCTTGATTAATTTCCAGCTTTGTAATAAATATTTATTAAAACACGTCGATACTGTGACTAAAAACAACGTTTTTATACCTGTATTATATCTATAAACTGAAACCTCAATTTCGGAGGGGCTGCAGCCTCTTCAGCTGCTCCTAAAAATAACCATTGTAAAAAATAACGCACCTATAAATCATTACATGACGATAGATTCACAGACATGTTTTTTTGGCTTTTATGTTCTGAAACGTACATTCGCATAATGATTTGCGAGCCCAAAAATCAATGAGAAATAATTTTATATCTGTATTTCATATTTTTGAATTAATTAATAATTCAGTTCAAAGCAAAAAAGAAATTCAAGCATTTATAAACTGAAAATGAGAATTCAATTAATGCTACGTTTAGCAGTATGTTCTTAACTATAAAAGCTGTATTGGCAGTTTTTCATGAAAAATATAGGCTAAACACTTAGAAAACAGAAAATGAGCAACTGCGTGAGATTACTTGTATTAAAATAGTTTAATTAATTATCGAAATATAAAATTATTTTCATTCCCTTCGTTAATATGATATTCTTTTAGCAAAAATCAAGTTTTCTTTGGTTCAGTTTATTCGTGTTCTTCAAATATCATGCATAATTTAATGTACAGCGTGCAGTTAATCGCTTGGATGGGGATTCGTTTGCTATGAAGAAAGATTTCAGAAGGTTACTAAACAATATTTCACTAGTTGGTTTGGATTTATTGAATTACAGCCAAGCACATTGCTATCTAATATGTAAATAAACCCAAGAACTGTGGAATTTTATCAGAAATTATCTCATAGCATGTTACATTATAGGAAAACTACAAAAATTTCATGCAACGAGCTTCGGGTCGAACTTCTAGTGTTCAGACTTTACAGCTCGGAAACTAGTAGTAACGAGAAATACACTCGTATGCAAAACTAACAGAATTATGGTATTTTTACGAAAGATATTGAATCAAAGATATTAATTATGCTGCTTAAGAATTATGCAAGTTTTCAGAATCGAATACATAAGTGTATACGTGCGTGTCTTGAGGAGTTGTGGTTGTGGAAGGGATATGAGCACAGGAGGAGTTTTTGGCAATTTGTGTGCTCGTGCTTATTCACTACATTTGCCGGGTTTCTCGCATGAGTTGAGTAAATTTTATAAGATACAATGAGTAGCTACAAACGCATGGAAGACGTAATGAGATTAGAAATGTTGGTAGATTGGAGGCAGGCCAATCACAAGCGCAGGTAGGTATGGAGCTAAATATAACGCCCAGTCTCGTTTGCAGTTTGTAGAAATAGTTTCAGGACACTGGATCCATATCGAGAAAACCTGGAAAAGATCGATCAAGATACGAAACAACGAGTGCGAATCGTTATTCGGCTTTTTCAGAGCGGCCACACAGGAATGTTAAGAGATTCACAGCTCTCACGTGAGCTGTGTGCTGCCACTGGAGTCCGAGTCTCACTGTCTAAGTTGTCCGAAGTCTTCATGAGGTAAGTTGATATACGTGAACCCACTGTTTGCGTCTCGCTCACTGCAGTACACAAGAGAGTGAATTGAGCATGATACAGACCACATGCACCTTGCATCAGATTTCAATGGAACGCCATGCTTTTTCGGATGAGTTGATATTTAGCCTGGACACTGATTCTCGGCGTACCGTCTGGAGAAAGCCTGGAATACGATACTATCCTTCCCGTAACAAGGAAAAGCGTCATTATGGTGGCGGAGGTGTCATGGTTTGGGCAGGCATTATTTTGGACGGCTACAGGTCTGTCAATATGCTTGACGAAACTCTCTGTATGCTATGAGGTATAGAGAGAACTTAAGCCCTATATTCGACTTATCAGGGTGACAGTTGGTCTTGGATTCCTATTAATGGACGATAACGCTCGTCCACATAAGGCTCAACTATTTGATGATTACTTGGAAAGTGAGGACATTCGCTTCCTGGATCTGAAATGGCTTCCAGACCCTACACAGCATGTCTGGTAGGTTCTTGGGAGGACAATTTCATCTAGCCATTCTCCTCCGAGAACGATCTCAGAGTTGAAAACTGCCTTGGTCTAGGAGTGGGAGGGATTACCGCAGGGACTCCTCTGCTACGTTCTGTTAAGTATTCCGTGATGCTGCGTGACCTGTCTGGCTGTGAGGGGGACCATATCCCCCATTAGACTCTGTTCGATTTCACAATGTGGATTTTGGAAATGGATCATTACTGATAGCCTACGTACAGGAAAGGCACATAACGTTTACTATTATAAATGTATTTTTAAAACCTGCCCGTTAGTTTTTCAGAAATTCGACATAAAATGCAAATTCTCTTAATTTTGCACATGAATGTAGTTCGTTTTTACGTCAGTCACTGAGAATTATTTTTTTGTCAACAGTATTGTAGATGGACCAACATTAAGGCCAAATACTGTATAACAAATAGAAAAAATATGAAATTCCATTTTGAATATATTATATCACAAAATATTTACGCTCCTATATTTTGAGAATCAAATGCAATACAGGATTATTAGAAACTGTGTGGGTTTCTAATGGTAAGCAACAAATTAGCCCAAATCAATTTTGCTGTTGATATTTTCACTAAATTTCTAACATGATGAAAAGTATGAAAATATATAGGCTATCATAAGATTAATATCATTATTATTTTTTCTTTACCTTGCAACCAGCCACGTGTAAGATCTTAGAGATTTTTTGTTTAACCTATAGCAGGGGTGGCCAAACTTCACGACAACAGGTGCCATATAGTAGATTTCATGAATGTTCGAGAGCCGCATGTCCATATTTATGCCCTTTCAAAAATAATAAGGCATGTTTTCCATGGAAAGAAACGTTTAAAGTAAATTAATGAGAATTTCGCATTTCATATGTGATTAATATGATTACATATAAATATAAATAAGTATTTGCTTTCTCTGTCCTGTATTCAGAAAATTAAGTCCCACTAAAATATAAATTTTAAATTACTGTACTATGTAGTTGATCGTTCTTCTTTCAGACAGAAAAAGCAAACATTTTGTTTGCTTTGTTTTCTTTATCCTCCTCCTTTCATAACTGTTGTTTTAATTTAGTAGATGTAAGCTAAAATAGGAAGAATATGTTTTGGTCTTTAAGAATGCAGCTACTTAAAACATTTTTCATTTTTCAATTCATTTCATCATTTTTCATTCATTCATCAAATAAATAATTAAAAAAAGAGTGTTTTTTTCTTTAACTCAGAAAGGTCTTTTAGTAAAATGAATGACGAGATGCACGTCAACACGCACTGCAAAGAAAAAATATTAAAAAAAATAGCTTTTAAGTCTTTTGCATAACATTTAATAATTTTGTTTTATTACGAAGGGTCGGCATACTGAGACCAAATCTAACTTTTAATAATTGAACTAATTCATTAGATGCGAAATGGATTAAAGGTTACATTTTGATTCTTCTACAGACATTCGAATTTTCATATCTAAGAAATTTCCAGAAAGATTTTAAACTTCAAACATCGAATCTTACAGCTTTTTCCGTCATTCGGATGTTTTCAATCCGAACCTTAGAATTCGTTAAACGTTTAACCCAAAACTTTGGAACGAATAGTTAACTGATGGCAGTATATAAAAATTAACTAAAAATTAAACGCGATTGCAATGGTACCTGAATCATGAGTGTCAATCCTGATGGCTCTGAGTGTAACATTATTCCAGTGTAGCATCCAGTGAAATCTGCCAGAATTTTTATGCAATCATTACATTTGCGCAACTCTGAAAATTCTTGAAACTATCCCAATAATTCTGAGCATATATGACTTATTGCTAATAAATCTAGCGGTTCGTGCCACGATAAATACGTATGTTGTAGGCCGCGTATTTCAAATGTCCACCTGTCGTCTCGCCACGGCTGTTGAATATGGAGCTAATTTCAAATACAATAGAACTCAAAACTAATGTTACAAAAGAAAGCGCACCTGTAACTACTACAATGAATTTGTTTCACAAATACAGATATAATATGATTCTTTAATTCTCCAAATTTCTATGGACCATGCACAGATATGGCAGACACGACAGTTTAGTTCCTGAGTTCTTGCTACACACATGTACAGATCCATCATATTCAAATTGTTAAATGTTGGACCCATAAATCTATCAACTGGCTTATCGTTTTGTCTTAAATTTCTAAATAAAGTAACTCCAACTCATAGGAAAGAATAAAAGAAAAGGTTTTTATTTAATATTCAGCCTAATGGTTACACAACCTGTGTATAGGAAAAAAGATCCGAAATGGAGTATGAAATGAATTTTTGGAATGAGATCTGTAGGGTACTATGATTGTAGGAAATGATAGATCAGACTTACAGGGGTTACTCCAGCAAAATGTCACATTAAATTGCTTGAAATTTGTAGCAATCAGGCAGTGGATCGTAGTACCACAACATTCCTTTGGGCAACAGAGCTTTCGTGAAGAACGTGTATATGATGATAGAAGAAGATGAAAAATATCAACATATTAAAGAAATATAATGCCAGTACCAGAGAAGGGGTAACCGGTGCAACGCCACTGAGCGGCAGAACTAAGAGGTGAAAAATTTTAGAAGTATCGGGGGGCGAAAAGCGTCTATGTCCTAGTGCGATATTTGCAACGACATAGAAAGAAAGAAGTTCGTCAAGCAAGAAGCAAGCAAGTACGAGAAACCATCACAAGGCTAAAGCGATTTCATCTGCATCCGGTGTGCCGTATTTTGATTGAAGTTTCGTAGAACAGCGATATTTGTATCCAGTTCATTCTTCATTGCTTGATGTAACATGATGATCAAGTTGAAATATTTGTATCTCGAATGAACAGCAATTGACAAAACAGGAACTGAAAATTTTAAGCAGACTTAAAATCGTTGTCAAAGAAGTGGCTCTCCCCAAGATCTAAAATTCGTTAGCATGTTCAAACAGTTATGAACAAAATTATGATTTCTCCCAAGAATTACCAAGGAATTATATTACGGAAGGTAGAGTTTCACGAAAAAAATGTCTTAACTACAGCAGATTACTGTGAGGTGTTGCGAAATATGTGAAAAAAACTACATAAGAATGATTTCGCTTGCTTAGGAATGCGGAATTAATTTTGCAGGACAACCGTTCACGAGAAATAGCTAACCAAATAAGAACGGGAAAGTTTAATTTACCAATCTTAAAATCCCCAAATTTCGAATTCCTCTCCAAACTGGAAGATCCGTACTTGGATAGCGATGTTCTTTCCCCTCGAAAGAGGTTTCTTCAGTTACCTAAGTCATTTAAGGACTGAATAAATGCAGTATTCTGCAAAGAATAGCAAATCTTTCAACATATTGGAATAGCAACTGTTGTAAAGCGAGGGGATCACACAGAAAAAATGTAAGCAGAATCTGACTGAAATAAAATTAACCTGAGAGAAAAAAACTTAAAGAGGATTACTTTTAAAATTACTTCGTATTTGTAAATTTTAGCCTTTTTGGACAGTCATTATCTGTTCTTAAAGTAACAAGCCATGATAGCAATTGACAGAAATGGAATTTGTTGCACTTTTGTTTGTTACTCTGACGATAATTCTACGTCGGAAAGTTCTAAATCGAGTAAATTATTACACACATAATATAAGAAATTAAATTCAAGATTAATAACGAAGCCTGTCATTGCATAGTTTATATTTCAAAAAATAAACAACTGTTTGTTGCAAACAAGTCGCATTTCAAAGAGCAAAGTACAGCAAGTAGCTCGCAAGTAGCAGTTAAGATGTTTGAGAGCAACAGTTTGGTCATGTCTGACATATATTAAGATTTTGTGATTACTTTTCTCATATCTGCAAATTTTCCTGATGAGCAGAGCTTTATAGTAAAAGGCTCCAAAATTATTTTCATTACACTTGTACTGCATGCGAAATTATCTTTTGTCGGTCATAAAAATGCATAAAACAATGAGTAAATTTCACTTGATTGTATTTCGTATATCCTATGATCTTTAATATATTGATGACGTATATTAAAACAATGACGTATAATGTATATTCAGACTGAATATTGCATATACGAATTTGATATGATACGCGTATGAATGCCTATATGAATATGAATATTATATATATGTGTGTGTGTGTATATAAAAAATACATTAAAAATAATTATGTCACGGGATTAGCACGAATTATGAATACTACTAAAATGAATAAATACCTATATTTATCGTCTCACCTACATACATCATCGCCACAACTCTTTGTATAAAAATTAAACATGTTGCAGAAATAAAGTGACGAAAATGAACGAATTTGAACTCTCCAGTATTCTAAAAAAAGCATGCGCATTTACTACATTGATATTACATAAATCGAGCACATACAACTATAAATCTATTACATAAATCACAACTAGATGATTAGTTACGTCTTGCACGAATATTTATGAGAATGCATATCGAAATATAAATATGATACCTTTCATAAATGTATAACTTTATACTCCACATTTTGTTCCTTTTACTACATGCAGATGCAATCATGAACGTTGGAGAGCTACTATGGCGGTAAAAAGGGACTGAGAAGCCATTTTTACGAAGTAAGTACGAAGTAAGGCATCGTTGCATCGTCCCGGCATCGTACGAAGTAAGGCCTTAATCGTACATTGTACGAAGTAAGGCATCTTCTGTAATCTCGAAAAAGTTCGCGTATCATGTTTCAACATAAATCTCCATTTCGACATTCAGTTTGCAACAAATTCAACTGATAACAATATAATAAAATGCATCTTAGATTATGACACCAATGCCCACCAAAGCTATGGGTCAGTGATATACTGTGGGTTGACAGCCCACGCTGACCACTCATTAGTCACTGCTGTAGTTCGATGAAGTAAATTTAACTCGATTATTATAGATCGAATTCGATTATTATAGATATTAAAATAGATCGAAACGCAAAATAGATGAACACAGGTGATCGCCAAAATCATCTGCAATAAATAACCTGCGAGTTACAATCACTTGTATAAGCAACATTTCCCAAGGTTCAGTGTACGAAACGAATAACATTGATAACATCCAGGCTTTTTCGACTACCATTTCAAATAGAACGTGCAGTAGTGATTGTTGTGATTTCGTTAACTTTCGCAGATTTCTCTTGGCCCTATTTTCGCCCTCCTCTCCCGGAAAAAGGGAACTTTTTATTCACTTACGTTGTACCTCATAATATCTTAAACCTTTTGAAGCACTTTTATCATTCCTCGGGTTCTTTTAAAAATTAAAAGTATGTATTATCGATGACGCAGCAAAATCTGTCAGTGAAAGACATGAAACTATATAAAATTTCTTAGGTGAAGAAGAGGGTTTATACTCTTGGGAATTCTTATTGAATTCAAGAAACTTCATTGCTAACTTTGATAAAGAAAAAGAATTAACTTTGATAAAAAAAAAGGTCTTCCTGAATTACGCCGCTTTCTGCTCTAAGCGTGTTGCCACTCCGAAAAGGTAAATGAATAAAACGAAGATGAATAGAGTGAATTTGGGTTCTCTTGAGAGCAGAGGCGGTTCTTTGCCGTTAAGGCGCTTACTCTTTTTTATTTATCCTTCTCCAATAACTAATCGTATTATTTACACACAGAGGGAATGAATATTCCATGATATAGTTATTGTCAATACGCACTGTAAGTGTACAATCGTTTAATATAATATCTATATAACGTCATCGGGAAAATAAACAAAACAATACTAACTACTATGTTTATAGTTTATTACAAATCTCTGTATCTTATTTTTCTTAACCTCTTACGTTCTTAGCGCAGTTATAAGGCCTGTAAAAATGGCATTCAAGACGGACCACAACGAAAGAATTTCATTAAGCGAGACTAATGTTTCCAAACGGCTCTCCTAAACTTAGATTCTCTCTCTTGCTCCCTACTCACTTTATTTATGCTTTCTGGTAAAAGTTGAAGAAATAATTGAAGTGCAGGAAGTATTTTTTAAATCAACAACAACAACTTCCAAAATAATAAATAAATAAATAAAATCTGAAAGACTCCCAGGCCAGCTTTTTTTTTTAATTTACACATACATACACGTTTCGAGAGCATTTGGGCTAAAAAATATTTAAAACAGCATATCAGTACAATTTCTGACAGACAATCCCGCACGCTGGAGATAAAACTGCATTTTTTTCGCGTACAGTGTTCCTTTGAAATCTCTGAGTTTGTAATCAAAAATTCGTTAAATTTTACAAAATATAAAATAGATGATGATTTTTTTATTTAATTTTATTTTTAAAATGCCAAATATTAGCGCTTAAGCCATGAGTTGACGGGTTCTCCAGTACTTTTTAACAATGTTCTCATACCGAGAAAGTGCAATACAATTATTTAAATGTTCAAAAATCATAGGCTCATTGGAGTCATATAAAATACAGTTTGGGGAATCCATCACTCTAATATCGATGAAAAACCAAATTCCAGATTCCAAATTAAGCCTTCCATGTGCTCATATTCGGATGGAGGACTACGTTATTCAGAATTGGACGGGTCTAGATACCACTGTTTTTTCACTTTGCTAGAAACATACATACATTCATGCAGATTATTCATTATTTAATTCCTTTAAATATAATACAGGGCGATAATATTTGGTGGCAACAGTTTGAAAAGTGATGCAACGCTTTTAGTGATTCAACGCAAATTGTCCTTTCGAGACTAATAGCCCTTCTGGGGTAATGTGCCTTTGACCTAATAAAAATAAATAAAAGTGTAAAGCTTTAAGAAATTAAACTTTCTAGAGTGTTCATGAAATTTTCGCGGCATTTCGTTACGCTACAAGAGCACGGATTTAACCCCCTTAGAAAACCATAAGTGTGGTCCTTGAACGAAACATCAAACTGCTGGACACTGTCCTCTATAGGATAATAGGATAGGACATCGGAAAGCAATGATTTTGATGGTCGTCAGTATTGTTGGTCGAATTGTTTTTTCAATGCATTTAGCTAAACTAGTACTTTTGTATTAACGGAGCGCAAAACATAAACGTCAGCGCAAAATCGAATTAGTTGGCGGCAATACTAGTAATATATAAAACTTCGTGAAAAAAGTAATTATTTTATGGCTAATGAATATAATAATTGTTGCTTTTTACAGGTTCGCGAATTTGGAGTGATTGACGACGACACTTGATGAAGAATGAAAACGCACATTTTTAGCCAGTATTAATCAGGACAGCTACGAAACACATATACAGTCGTCGAAAAACTGCGACAAATACGCTGAAATAATCAGCAACACAGCTTTCAGGATATCAAGTTATAACGGTGAAGATAGCTTTACGACAAAGCACCAGAGTATTACTCCAGACTCGGCAGTCGTTCTCAGAACTCGACGTACTCTCGAGACTCTCCACACTACCACTCACGATGAACTCGGCAATACACTCGATAGCTTCAACGATAACTCGCGATACCGTCGACGGCCAACTCGACACTAGACTGACGATCACCTCGATAGACTACGACACACGACAGACTCGCGATCGACTAAGAAACTCCGACGAGACACACTGCTACTCCAAGTACAGGCAGAGTTTGTATAGCTTTTGGCTTGCGTTCGAGAACATTCTAGGCGAAACCGGTAAGAACTCGTTTCAGAAGGTTCCCAATCCGTCTACGGCATATCGCCAAATGACGGATTTCTCGCCAAATCTGGCAATTCTAAACTCGCCTTGCGGAGAAGCTATCTTACCACAGCTGGGCATTTTGTAACAAAATGTATGATGTTTAATAAACGCAATGCAAACCCCGTAGTTGCTACTTAATTTCCGGAATTATCGGATCTGATTATCTTTCAAGTGAAATGAGATCGCTGTATACATGGGGAGAACAAAGTTGTTGTTCTTCGTATGTACATACCGATCTGTTTCCGATTAAAAAACACCTAATGTTTTCATAATTCGGCATCGCGCATAGCTCTGCCATTGCATATATAACGCATTATACATATATTATTATGACATAATTATTCATGACAGACATATACAGGTCACCGCATTTGGGGTAATGGAGTACATTTGAGGAATAATGCCCCATTAAGGGAAAAACATCCTTAAATTTGTTACCTTGGTTCACAGCGACCACCTACGACTTCACCGACGAAACAATCATTATACGTAACCAATACATTTCAAGAAACCGCCTGACTTTCGATTTAATATTACTTTAGCATAATGTTTTTTTAATTTACTTTTCCTTCATACTTGAGATTTCTTTTAAAATCAGAGGGTTCCATATCCCTCCTTAACGCCTACCATTTGCCGAATGGATAAGACCGCTGAACATGGGTATTAGATTTGTGTTTAAATCCTGTCGAAAGGACAAGTTTCATGCACTTATCTACGGTTTTAATCATGCGTAACAAGCAAAATTTCATTAGAAATTACTCTACAAAGGAATCTCTTCCTTTAAGGACAAGAGATTCCTTTGTAGAGTAATTTCTCATCAACCAACAATCCTTTCCTGTTACGTGATTGAATATGGCAATACGTTCATTTTTGCATAAAAAGTTGTGGCTATGATGCCGGTATGCGGAAAGTGTATGGAAACAGGTAATCAGGGCTAGTTTGGTTTGGTTTATTTGATTATGGCAAAGCATTCGAGATCTAGCTGCCTAAAAGGATGGATGCCTCTATAGAGAACTTTCTAGGTGGAGATAATTTAGATTCAAATTAAGATTAAAAAAATGAAAGTTAATGACTTTTAAATGCAAGTTTCCAATTCTTAAATTATAAATTTTGCAATCTATAAATATAAAGAAGAAAGTCTGTGTGTTTAGTTGTCCTCTAATAACTCAGTCACTACTATAGCTACGGTCACCAAACTTTCTACAATTCTGAGTCCTGAAAAAAGTTGACGTCCCCTTTTTCCCAAAAAAAGGAGCTAAAATCAAGATATTAATTAAAAACTTGGAAAAACGATAATTTTCTCCCTTTTTTTCCGAGTGGCAACACTCTCCAAGCTGGAAATGAAAATCTGCTTCATTCCGAAAGTTGTCTAAATTGGTCTCTTTCAAATTCTACAATTTGTTAATAAAAAATTTCCAAGTTTTACGATGAAATAAAAATAGCATTGTCAAATTGTGGGGTATTTCTTATTTAATTCCAATGTTCAGTCGCAGAACCCCACAAACACTAACAAGCGAATAATCGCTTAAGTGTGTGAATAAACACGTAAGACTGAAGAAGGGTTAACTACTCTTTATTTCTGAGAATAAATACAATCCACTCCTAACTTGGAGTATACACAAAGCCTCCACTTGGGCTTGAACTTAAATGATTACGAAATTAACTAAACTAGCTTACCTAAAGCTATCTGAAAGATATAGCCGAAGCTATCAGGTTTCTAAGTAGTTGGCCACTAAGTATTAATTAAATCGAAGAAGCCAAGCAAGAGCCTCAAGTATGGCCGAGCGTAGTAGTTAAGAGAGAACGTACTCATTTGCATTAACTGTGTTTCTGAAATCACATGCTGATAGGAGATTGTAAACTGAAATTAAAATAGATAGGGAAGTTGCATAACTTAAAATAACTGTTAATAAAATTAGGATAAACCTTACAAAATATTAAATACATTATTCCAGATTCCAAAAATTCGTAGGAAGCCATTTCGGCTACTCCCATCTTCGTACGACTTTAATC
Organism: Stegodyphus mimosarum; assembly: GCA_000611955.2. NCBI lineage: Eukaryota > Metazoa > Arthropoda > Arachnida > Araneae > Eresidae > Stegodyphus > Stegodyphus mimosarum. The sequence goes on along the minus strand of KK120754.1, from coordinate 576,085 downwards.
AGCCGAAATATTAATTAAAAACTCTGACAGCGCTAATTTTACACTCGTTTTTCCGAGTGGCAACAGTGTCGCGCGTTGTTGGTCAAAACGCTTTTTATCAGTTATGACCAATTTTTGGCCACATTTAATCGACTAAAATTGGAATATAGGTGAAATATTCGATGGAACTTGAGCTTTTACAACCATTGGATTAGAAAGAAGAAAATCATTAATAACTACGTGACATTGTTGCTAATATAATGAGAGAGAATTTGCTTATTTCGCTATGAAATTTTTTATGTGGGTTCCATATCGCATCAAACTGAAAAATATATGACTATGAATCGTATTTTTTACATCATTATTAGAGAAGGATTACAGCGGAATTGTTCTCTTTGTTATTAGATGCGTTATTCTCAATCTAACTTAACTGGCGCCGGGTACTTCTGCTAGTAATATATGTGTGCTTTCATATTCCTTAACGTTTTATAGAATTTAAAAGCTCTGTGTTTGATAAAATGTGGCAGAATGCAGATTTTGAAATCTTCGTATATTAATCCATTTTTAATGTACGAAGGAATATCTTTAACCTCTTTAAGATCTACTTTTCCAAGGATTGAATTTTGTTGCAATGTGCCTATATTGCTGCTGCACAAGGCAATAAATGTAGGGTTTAAAACTGCTTTGTATAAGATTAACTTTATTTTTAAATTTTTAAAGTGTTTTTAAAAATAAAAGTATGTTTTCCAGCTTAGCAATGAGCCTTACTTGACAATGCTTAAGCTGAATTTTTGAATAAGATTTTTCAAAATGTGATCTGAAAGGGACCTCGCTATCTGAATAAAAATGCAGCCATTGTTTCATTCATTCTGTTTTTAGTTCTGCATTGTCTGGATTATTTCTTACTGTATATTTCCTAAACTTGTTATTGTTCTTCACTTCTCAGTGTTTACAGCTATTTTGGAGTCAATAAACTCAACTATATCTAGATAATTTTGCAAATACATTTGAAGAATATTTATATCTTCATTTTGAACTGCGTCCTGCTAGGCTCGTTAAGGTTGTCTGTCTATTTAGTATCCAAAGGTCTGAACGATTGCTCAGAGCTTAGTTTTGTTTTAATAATGCATGCAACTAATATAAAATATGCAAGGGCATCAGCGGCCAAACGATTAGCGGACCATTTTTAGTTAAAATTAGATACAAATTGCTGCGAAGAAACTGGGTGCATAACCGGTGGGGCCGCCGAACCGGGATAGTGGCTAGCGACGCTGACTGCCATACGAAGAGCCCGGTTTCGAATCCCTGAGAAGTCATGAATGTTTGTAAATGTGTAGTGTTTGTGCGGCATGGGAACACTCTAAATATACGGCAAGCGGAAAGTCCTCTCGAAAGATTAGTGGTGGGGAAGAGTGGTGGGAGACTCTCGGACGCGCCTCCAGGGTGCTCTCTCTCAAAACTGGGGGCGGAATTGAGCAAAATCGTACTATCTCTTGTACGGTGCTCAAGGCTGTTCTGATGTTATTATCAGATGAGTAAAATAAGTTACAACAACACAGCGTAATCGGTATTTGTTGCCACACAGTTGAACGGGAATTCGGAGTGGAAAAGTGAGGGCTTTTCTTCACACTGGGGTTCCGTTTTAACAACCAGTAGTGTATATAAAAGATAAATAAGTCTTTGTGCATCTTGGGTTAAGGACTGCACTACTTTCATGTTCCTGCATCGATAAAACCTAGTAACTCTATACAGTTTTTTAATTCCAAACAACCTGTATAGCGGAAAGGATGTCTAACCTCAATATATACAACTCTGCTAGAACTAGCCTTGAATTTTTAACAAAAACAGCGAATGGACTCATTCTTAACATTTATTGAAGAGAGAAGCTAATATCGAAATGTAAGAAATGTTAATATTTAAATTTAATTTGAATAACAACACAATTTTGACATAAAATATATAAAATACATTTATAAATTATACTATGCTTTAGTCGCTGCAAGAGTTTGAAAGAAATTTCGCAAAAGTTAATGGCAAGAAAGAACATTTTAGCATAAAAAACAAGTGATCATTGAATAGCAAACACTAGATAATGAAAAATTAAGCAAGAAAGTTTTAAGAGCACATTACCTGCGATACACAGAAGCAAAACAAAAAACCAATTGCTCGAAAATATAGCTTCGATGAAGTTCAAAGCCAACAGTTGCAGAAGAACGGAAGCTAATTGAACACAGCAGCATTAAGACCTGGAAAATAATTAAGAGCGAATAGTAAAATACATGAATGCTAATATTTCGGGAAAGAATAAATGACATTTATGAAAGCTAAAAATTCCTCTTTAATTTCAAATGAAAGTTAAGATCTCAAAAATTGCTTTAAAAGATACTATGACTTTTAAAAATAGCTCTTAATAATTAACAGCAATTAAATTAACTACTTAAAATTTTACACACAGTTGGAATAAAATATATTTCGATGCATGCAAACCTTGCTTTTGATGAATAATTCCGTTTCTTACAGAACTCCCAAAGTTATGCTCTTATTTTAAATGTGGTTTGAAACCCTTTCGTTAATTCAAGTTCTGCTTTTCATATGAAACGCTTTTCAAAGCAATACGCGGTTTTTTATGACAGGGAAGCCTGTTTTATGAAATGAGTTCAAACACTGAGAAGGTAAGTTGGCATCAGTTTGGAGATCCTTTGAGCACAAAGCGATGGGAAATAACACTAATAAGCAGCTGACTGTACAAAAAAGCGTTTTTTTTATTCTCAAGCCCCACCCCACCCCGCCAAAAAATACGTTAGAATAATAGTGAAAAAAAAATCCTCTACTCTAGTCACCAAAACGCGAGTTACACGATAACTAAAAATAAACTGCTCTCGTACTAGCAGCGCCATCTGCATGAACTTAAATTTAACGATGATCACTTCTGCATGTGGGAAACATCAAGGTTAGAATTTAGGTTAGCCTTACCCTAGAATGTTATTCATTCAAAAACAGTGTTCGATAAAATAATTAAGCGGCCCGGAATAATCGACATAGTCCCGCATTTCAATATTGTGTTCCGCTATGGACCATGTTAAGGAAAATGCTCCGTACTTTCTAAATGTCCCTGGTATTACAAGTATAGTAATTGGTATGGATTTTCTCAATGCTATACAATATACGCTTGTAATGATGCTTTTGTGGAATAGAATATATATATATATATATATTATTTTAATGCGTAGAAGAAACACGACACTTTAATTTTTGGCAGTCATCATGGCTAAGTTGGAAGGCATGCAAAGGAAGCTGACCAAACTGAGCTCGAAGTACCACAATCTTTATTTTCCCGCATGTCAATATACGTAATCAAAGAATAATCAAAGACTACGACGCCATCTTAATCAAGCACGCATAGCAGCGCAGAGGCCTTGCAGGGCAGGAGAAGTTCAGAAGAAGAAGTGACGCTACTGCTCGCGAAGCAGTATTTATAATACGTAAGTGCATACGTACAACTAAGCTGCAATTGGTTACATTTAAGTTTTAGTTCCCTTTTGCAAGCAGTGTTATGTAACGTAAGATATTATGCTATTTAGAAGCAGGAGAGATGAAAAATGAGCAACGCCTTCGCCGGGAATCGAACCACGGACCTCTCGGTTACGCGTCGAGCGTGCTGACCACTACACCACAAAGGCATGACAAGAAGGCGGAAGAAATACCTTATAAGATGAGCTTAGGGGAAGAACATCAAACTTAGAATCTAGAATCGTCAATTTTGAGGTCTTCAATCATATCTATATATATGTGTGTGTGTGTGATGATATACTTTTGTATGAGAAAAGGCACCCATTAACATTTTAATCATGGCCGAAATAGTAATGAACATGGCAAACTGCGTATTAGATAGCTGGAACTTTAGAAAGCACAGCTAGCTTGGTAGTCATAACATCATTTTATTTCTTGACGAATAATTTCTTGGACATATCTTAAGACATCTCTGCTTGGTTTACACAATACTAAAAAAGCGCATTTAGCCCCTGGGGTATATATAAGCTTCGCTTCTTTGTCCGCTTCACTCCGAATAGGATCGAACAGATTGTGTTGTTGACAGTAATGTCAGAACTATTTATTTCACTTGTCTGACAGTAACGTCTGAACAAGCCGACAAACTTCATCGCAGAAAGGAGAGCAAGATTGTTCTTGTCACTAGCAAGAGCCTTGAGCAACATACGACGGGTGACAGTACGACTTCGCTCAGCTCCGCTCCTCAGTTTGATGGCGAGCACCCGGAGAGACGGATCCGAGGGTCTCCCACCCCTCTTTTCCCACCACCAACCTCTCGAAAGGACGTCTCGCCATATATTTAGAGTGCCCCCATGCAGCAAAGACACTACACATTTATAAACATCCATGGCTTCTGTAGTATTCGAACACGGACCCTTCGGTACCGCAGTAGGCTCCACTAACCATTATGCCGTCTGGGCGGCAAACGAACTGTTATTCTCTGTAGCTTGTCTATGCCGGTCTTATTCTAAATCATTACCTGCAGTTCTTTTAAAATTGCATAAACATTCAATATTTTGGTCAAAATTCCAAATTTTTGGAAAAAATGGATTTCTTCTATTCAATTTCTCAGGAAATATAATAAACGAATGGTACCAGATGCAGTGAATATTAACACGGAAGAACCAACCATTGTCCTAAGACTTTCTGTGGGAAAAGCGCTACTAAAAAATGAGAGAACAAAGATATGTTCCTTTTCTAATTTCTGTGGAGTTGCCCTAGAAATAAAAATGAAAAACATCTTCATCCTTCTTTAGACCGCCTCACCACCAGAAAAATGCGGAGAGACATTAAAAAATCAAATATAAAAGTTCAGATTCAAAAGAAGAATTCAAAACAGTTTTTAGAGTCGCCGTAAAGCTGCCAGTGAAATAGAATAGAGGATACTATTACTGGTGGTGAAAGTTAACTTTTATCTCTTGAATTTTATTCACGTGATTTGAACTGTTATCATTTTGAATGCTTTGTTTCAACTGCGCACAGAATAGCTTATTATAATTACTTCAAAATATTGTATTCCCCGTTGGAGCGTTATAGGAAGAAAATGAATGGTTAAAAACTCAAAACTAATCCAGCATAGTATTTAGTTTATAGAAAAACACTGAGATACAAATAAATCTTTACTAGCACTGGATAATTTTATACAAAATGCTACAAACTTTATACAAAATACTTTGAAAGGGTGAATGAGACAAGAAGATTCTGGTTCAACATTTGTTCAAGAAATTAAAACTGTTTTTCTTTGTCAAATATCAGAATACAGCTCAGAGCATTTAAAACATGTCGGAACATTAAACAAAGTAAATACAAGATTATGACTTATAAGATTAAACGATACTTGCTACTGCCTACTGGTACAAATTAATCATTGTTTTGTGTGTAAAATTTAATTTTAAGGCGAAGGGAATTTCAGTCTCGAAATTCCAGTGTTTACTCTAATAATGAATTTTGAATACATGGCATAAACAGAAAAATATCTAAATTTTAAAAAATACATATTCGTTTCAAAGAAATAAAAGAAAAATATCGGTAAAGATATTAGTTATATGAACATTTCTACAGAATTTCCTCTTTCACATTCGATTTTATTTTAGATGCAAACAAAGTTAAAACTTTGCGACCCATCTGTATAATAGAGCGCTAAATACATATTTTATTTGTATCATATATAGCATAAAACAGCACATGTTGCAAAAGTTAATTTAATTTTTAAGGACCTTAAATTGCTGAGTTGGTAACCAATCCTGTATGGATTATGTAATACTCCAGGACGGGAGCTAACTCAGAAGATTTCAGTACAATAGAGATTTAACACTTTTTCACAACCAAAAACTGATATCATAATAAACACATATCACTTTTATTCGAACTTAACACCTGAAAGCTTAAAATGTTTTTAGCTAAATTGTTACGATAGATTTATTAGTTTACGAATGAACCCCAGTTTAAAATAGAGACTAAAAAACGCATTCTAATTTGGTGGTTTAAATATAATCCTTAATTGCGCATAATTAAAAAATCTGCCGAATTTTAAACAACATCGCATATTTAAAAAGAACTTTCAAAGCTGTTTATTCAATTTGCTTTATTCTAAACGTTCGAAAACTAAATAAGTAAAATTTTAAATATTAATTTTTAATAATAATAATTATTATAATTTAGCAAATATTTAAAACGAG